>OZ035843.1:91636-248276 GCA_964034765.1 Knipowitschia caucasica
CACACACACACACACACACACACATATACATACACACACATACACACACACACCGGTCTGTCGCGCTCCTCTGTGTCACGGAGCCCAAAGGATTCGCGCAAATACGCGGCTCCAGTCAAACCACATGGAACATGTTTGTGTTTATGGTCCTCGGGATCAGCTCCACACACATTAGAGTTTCACTTTTCAGCCCGAGCCCGAGCAGGCCCGAGGCCCGACCTGAGTTGGGGCCGGGCTCGGGCCTCATTTGGCGCTCAGCTGTCGGGTTTGTTCCGGGCTCGGGCTTATTTTTTTAAATATATGTTTCTTTTTTATTATTATTATAATTATTTTTAAATGATTTTTATACATAATGATATACATATATATATATATATATTAATAACAATGTCCGTTGATTGACAACAAGTTATTAAAAAAAGTGAATATATTAATGACACCGTAACCAGCGTGTCCTACAGCAGCAGCGAGCCGTGAACGCATCATCCCCGTGTCTCCTGCTGCTGTGGTCAACAGCGAACAGGAACAATAGTAGAAATGGATCGAGTGGAGACAAAACAAATTCAAAAGTGGAGACTAAACTTGCAATTGGATGGTGAGTGCGTACAACGGGAAATCTGATGTGTCGGGCTCGGGCCTGTTATACAGCGTTCATTGGTCGGGCTTATATGGGCTCTGATCCAGTAGAACGCAGAGCTGCACTTATGAAAAGTACGCGGCTCGAAATGGCTGTTATTTCAAAGAACGTGGACTATTTTAAACTACGCGGTTAACCCGTTTCAACCGGTTAATGAGGCTCGGTGGTCGGTCATGAAAATTCATCGTTTTTTACATCCCTAATCCAGGACACTCAACATTCAATGACATTTATTCACATTAATGGACGTTGATCATCTGCCCCATATGGACCAATGGCTCTATGTGTCTTTAGATTTCTTGTGTTTGAACTGTTTGATTTTCTGATCTGTTTTGGTGAATCAGCAGTTTTGTAAAGTCCTAAGAGAAAATTACAGTTGTAAGTTACGACTTTGCAAAAATACATTGATTTTAGAGTTGGGACGTCTCAGCTCAGACTGCTGCCCCCATAACTTGGTAAAGAATAAAGTGGAAGAAGAGGGATGAATGATTTTCCTATGGTTCTTGTGAAGTCCTCCCTCCACTCATCACACATTAATGAATTATTTTGTCAATTACTTTACATTATACACAATCTTCAGAGGAGCCAAACTGTCTCCATGCAGAAATAGGAAAACAGTAGAAAACACTGTACAGGCCTCAACCCTAACCTCAATGGCGAGATTGTAGAATATCTTGGCAGCTCTTTCGTATCCAGAGTCAAAGATGTAGGCGGATCCTCCGGGCAGAAAGAACCTGTTCAGAAGGACAGGTCAGACTGAAGACAGAAAACACATTATTATAAATCTAACATTTACCCATTGATTGCGTGGAATATTGTTTTGTACTCCTCTTCAGTCTGGTCAATCCTGAAAGAAGAAACATGATGCGTTATTGTCAATAACTTCAGTAGAAAAGAGTAAGCCTGTAACGCCCTATCCTACCACTAGAGAGAGTAGTAAACTAATTTATGGGCAGTACTAAAGCACATTGGCTGAGTGGATAGCACTCTCGCCTCTCAGCAAGAAGGTCCTGGGTTCGAATCCCGGTTGGACCAGGGCTTTTCTGAGTGGAGTTTGCATGTTCTCCCCGTGTCTGCGTAGGTTTTCTTCGGGTACTCCGGTTTCCCCTACCACTGGAAACATGCATAATAGATCTGGCATGCGCCTCCTGTACTGGCCCCTCCCATCTCTGTGTGGACTGAGACACTAATGCCCAAAAATAACAATTGTAAACCGCTTTGTAGTAGTAGTAGTAGTAATCTTTATTTATATACCGCCTTTTCACTGCACATCGGAGTCTCAAAGCGGTTTACAATTGTGATTTTTTGGGCATTTGTCTCTCACTCCACACAGAGATGGGAGCGGGGCCAGTACAGGAGGCGCATGCCAGAACTATTGGACATATTTTTAGTGGTAGGGGAAACCGGAGTACCCGGAGGAAACCTACGCAGACACAGGGAGAACATGCAAACTCCACTCAGAAAGGCCCTGGTCCAACCGGGATTTGAACCCAGGACCTTCTTGCTGAGAGGCAAGAGTGCTATCCACTCAGCCACCGTGCCGCCCAAGCTTTGAGACTCTGATTTGCAGTGAAAAGGCGGTATATAAATAAAGATCACTACAAAACTGCTCTGAGTGTGCTGTAGTGGGACTTATACTTTAAATGTTAGTCATGCAATAGGGGATAATTTTCTTGCATATTTTGGATAGATGTTCAACTGAAAAACAGATATACAACACATGAACCTAAAGAATTGTCGTCTTAATCAATCATGTCTGTCTGAGTTCTCCACATTATGGGAAAGGCTCTGAACAACAAAGACAATGAGACACTTTATGCACATTGCCTAAGGACAGAAATACATCTGCAATGATGTAACCACTGCTGGCATTTACTGCGGTCTCCCATCCCTGTACTGACCAGACACGACTCTGCTTAGCAACAACCATAAGACAAGAGCAGAAAGATTCAAACGACCAGAAAGAGAAGAGAAAAAACATAAAACTTGAAAAAACGTTGAATGAGAAAACAGACATTCCACATTAAATAAATTCAACGTTGTTTTTCTATTTTAAGTTTAGTTCCAATCACAAATCACATAATATGAAAATGAAATTGTAGGTTAGAATAATGCAATTTCTTTATAAATCATGTCCCACCATTTCACTGTTTGAAAAGTCCATTTCCTGGTGGTGGCCTGTATTTTTCTAACTGTTGTTGATATTTATGCATCATTAAATGTTCCTGCACAGGTGAAACTCTGAATACTAGAATAGCCTGTATACTTTTGTTATTCAACTTACAATGTGAAACTAACAGATGTCAGACTCATTACAAACAGAGTGAGATATTTCCAGCCTCACAGCTTGTAAAAAACCCCAAACAAAACATTGGAAAAGCTAAATATTTTGAGAAAGGACTGTTAGCTATAATCAACATTTCACCAAACAGAGCACATTTTTGAGGACATCATAGTTGAGGAATGTATGTTTTAAAACAAAATAAGTGTTGAAAGCAAAGCAAAAGCATCTCAAGAAGCAGGTTTTAGACACAACTAAACAGGACAAAGCACTTTAGACCAGGAAACAACTCATTAAGGATAAGAACATAATTTTCAAGGACGTCCTGGCAACACAAACTAAAAGGCCTTTTTTTTTCTAAACTCTGATCCAACTCTTAGAACAGATGATTGTTATCCAACGTTGCAAAGTCACTATCACGATATAAACACCAGGATCACAGAGAGAACCAAGATTGTTTAACTCCCAAAATGATGAGTGTGTTACTGAGCTAGAGGAGTTTAGAAGTCTAAGTAAATAAGAGCCAGAGCGAGATGGAGCAAAACTTCACTATGAGCACTTCCCTATAGGCTTCATTAGAGTTTGTGGTTTAGCGTTGTATATACGGTCGACGACTGATATGGAGGAAGCTGACCGAGAATGCATTCATAAATAATTAAGTGCAAGTGCTGGAGATGTCTGAGATGAGCAGGATTACCAAAGCAGTTCTTCAAAGTTTTAAGCTTAAGAATGTGCCTGTGAAGACGTGTTGCTGAATTGAAGACCGTCAGTGACCCTCGGTGTGAACACGTCCTGGAGCCGACACTGGATCCATGGATGAAGAAAACTTACATTATAGGAACCACTCTTGCTCCAGCGGACTCCAGGGTTTTCACGTATGACGCAGCAATGTAACTTCTTTCGTTATTTTTTGGGCGAAGAACATCTTGAGCCATGAGACCTGCATTTAAAAAATATATAAATAGACAATACGACCACAGACAGATATTTATGACCATGTGATCAACCTGGAGCTATACTGTAAATTAAGTATCTTTAATTTTGTCCAATCAGGTGGCTTTGAGGTTGAACGTGGGCGGGGCTACTGTCACTTTCTCTTGTTAACGTTCTCTCTATTTTCTCACTATGAAAGAAAAAAATTTTACTTACAACTTTGCAACTCTGCAGGAGGATCAGTGAGGGGCTGAACCAGAAATGGATTAAGGGGTAGAAAATGGATGGATAATACATCATACTTATGTGGCGCTTTTTGGGACACTCAAAGATGCTTTACAGAAAAAAAATTATATATAAACAGTTAAGTGTAGGCAGTTTTGAACAGGTGGGTTTTGAGCAGTGATTTGAAGTTCTGAAGTGAGTCTGAGTTCCTAATGTGTGGTGGGACTGAGCCTTTGCAGCTGCAGCAAAGGCTCCGTCTCCCAAGGTTCGGCACTTTGTTCTGATGGGAGTGAGGAGGTTGGAGTCAGCGGATCTGAGTCGGAGGAGGTCAGATAGGGAAGATGGGGCAGGTTATGGAGGGACTTGGATGCTGTAAGGAACAAGGAGACAGTGGAGTGGTTTGAGGACGGGGGTGATGTGGTCCCTGGAGCGGGTGTGGGTGAGCAGGTGGATGGCAGAGTTCTGGTTGTATCCGGTATTTGGAGCTGAGTGGAAGGGAGACCGTAGAGGAGGCTGTTGCAGTGATTGAAGGTGATGAAGATGAAGGTGTGGATGAGGATTTCTGCAGTGGATTGTGAGAGGGAGCCCGGAGACGGACGATGTTGCAAAGGTGGAAAAAGGATGTTTTGGTGATATAGTTTATGTGTGGTTTGAATGAAAGGGTGAAGTTCAGTATAACACAGAGGGGGAGGGAGTGACAGAGTGGCTGTTGATCAGTTGTTGATCTCAACATGAAAACCTGTGGCTTATGTCCAAGAGTGGTCTATATGTGGATAACATTGACTTTTCAAATGTAGCTGCTGTGGCTTGTATACAGGTGTACTTAATAGTCCAGAGCGTACTGTACTTTGAAACATTTGTATAAACTCACAGTCAGCTGCATGATAACAATGCAACACGTATCTGTTTCTGTTACGCTGACTTTTACAAACACCCATTGACTCTGTTGTTGGCTGAGATCCCCATGTTGCTAGTACTCTAGAGGATTCTAAGAGGAACCCATGCAGCTATTCTTCCTCCCAGCCTGGAGCTATGACACGCAGATAGAAAAGGAGAAAAGGAATGTAAGATATTACCAATGACTGGAGCGTTGTTCCTGAAGAGCGCAGAGAAACTTGTGGAAACCAGAGCAGTGAAGCAGAGCAGCAGGAGCAGCATCTTGTGTCTTGAAGCGGTGGCTTTTGGCTCTGGTTTCAGCGGATGCGTTTATGAACAAACACAGAGACCCCCACCCCTTGCAATGGACTGACGCAGGGAAGAGTCCACGGGGACAGTGCATGTACTATTGAGACTCACTGTTCGGGAAAAACAATAGCCCAGAGCTATTTGTGATGAGCGGCAGTTTGAAGGCAGAGAAAAAACGTTGGCGGAATCTATTGGATTCATCTATGCCACAAGTCCTATGTTTCTTTTCCTTTATTGATACTTGATACAATACTTTATTGATCCCCTGTAGGAGAAATTCAGGTGTCCAGCAGCAGAATCCAGGGGTGAAGGAACAAAGGATCCCTTGAAGCGCTCCGTTCGGCAGCGCAGTGATAGGAGCCTGTTGCTACGGTTACTCGTCTCAGCGACCATAGTGTCATGCAGAGGGTGTCTTACCCATGATGCCCTGCAGTAGAGCCCTCACCCCATCACAGAGACACATTTTCTGATCAGGCTGTCGAGCCGGTTACTGTCTCTCGAAGGTCAGACTGTGTGGATGTACTAGTAAGTAAGTAATGTTTATTATATAGCACATTTTACAGACCAAGATCACCCAAAGCAATTTACAATATTCAGATAATGTTCCAATCATCTCACACACAGTGATGAGGGAAGCGAGTCGCCGAACACACTAGTGCCTCAAAGCCCCCATAAAACACCATCCATTCACTCTCTCATCTACATTCATACTGTACCTATTGTGCATGTTTTTCATGAGTAGAAAAAACATTTAAAACCTGATTTTATTTAGTGTTTGGGTCTGTAAATGGTCTGCATGTGCTTTTGGTTGTATGGGTGAAAGGTTTTGGAGCCAAATAAGCATCCAACCTTTTTCCATCTATGTGTATCTGTTTTTTAAAAATAACAATCTGGATCAATGTGTACACAAGTTTGAAATAACTATAGTTGAATGATTTTATCAAAGTTGACAGTAAGTAATTCACAGACCGCAATCACAAAGTGCTATACAATTGTGGGCATTTGTTTACTTTTCGTGGTAATGTAGCTCTGACCCATCGACTGTATACAAATAGACAATGCTAACTCGCTAGCTCAATGAAGGCCAATCAGAAAGCGCTCATGGATGAAGTTTTTCCCCAACTCTCTTAAAGCCTGGTTCATACAGCAGGATAATTGGGCCGATTTTGGACCCGATTTACCTCTTCGACAATCTTTAAGAACGCTCCAAATATCGTAACAAAAAATCGGATGGATTTTCCGTGTGTGGTGTGTTAAGACTGTGCTCGTCGCTCTGAAGGACTTTGGGACTGCTCCGACCTCAAAATCGGGGATATCCAACATGTTGGATTGTTTTGGCCCGATTTCTCTTCGTGTGTGGTGTCCCTCGGGAACAGACGAGCGCGTTGCCATGACTGCGGCGTGTAGCCAATCAGAAGAGAAGACGAGGCGGCGAGGAAACACCGTAAAAAAACAACTCACCTCCAGATCACGATGAAGCGAGTACAGTCCATGCTCGTGTTGTCTACACTTCTTTGACCACCGCCTTTTCTCAGATAAAAACAAACTGGAAACTTTGTCCGCCATGATTGTTTACTCTGAAGTCACGCTTGATCTCGCGAGATTTTGTGAGATTTCTGTCTGATCTGGAAATGCTCGGGGATGAAATCGGTCCGTGTGTGATGTCTGTGGTTTGCGTAATTTTGCCGAGTGGCTGCGCACCACACACTGTACGACCAAAGAAGTTAGACCCATGAATTTTTATCTCCGTGTGTGAGGTCTCACACGGAGAAAAAAATCGGTAGACAATTTTAAAATCGTCTCAGGCTTAGCTCTTATTGACTTACACAGAAAATGACACTGCACTTTTATATTTCAATAGTCAGGTAAACATTTAGTACATTACATGTTTTGTGTGTCTTGAGAGATGCTTCAGTAAGCGGTAAACACAGCAATAACATTCAATCAGCAGCTGTGTTCTGTTCTGTGGGGTTTTGCATCATCTGCTTTGATTCCTGCACGAAAACCAACAACATTCCCCTGAGTGAGTCACCGCGGAAACATCTGAACTCTGCAATGGAACGATTTCACACTTATCGCACAATTACAAGTGGACAACACGCACACACCAAACAGAGACCAAACGATGACATCACATTTTATTGTTATGGCCAGACTTTGGAGATTCTTAATGGACATAAACGTTCCCCGCCCACTTTTTTTGGTGGTTTTGCAAAGCCATATCTTGCTTGTTTTCTATTTTCAATTGTTAACTTCCTTCAGTCGATCTGTTGAGAGTAAGTAAGTAATCTTTATTTATATAGCACATTTTTACAGACCAACGCTTTACAATGTTCAGAGTTTATCATAGTAAATAATGATATAATAATAATAGTCATAAATAGTTTTTCATTCTCTCCACACGTATTGATGACTGAAGCGAGACGCCCTGGTCCATCAAAGCCTCTGACCAAACACCCTCCATTCACTCACTCATTACACCTGGAGGAAAACTACGCAGACACAGGGAGAACATGCAAACTCCACACAGAAAGGCCTGAAGGTGGAATTGAACACAGGACCTTCTTGCTGTGAGACAGAAGCTCTAAGCCACCGTGCAGCAATCAAAAGTTCAGGTCGTGCAAGGCTGCCCAGGAATTTACAGGAACTGGAGCATAGACTATAGATGGACAACGCTAACCAAGCTCAATGTAGACCAAAAGGGAAGTGCTCGTGGGCAACGTTTTGCTCCAACTCACTCTGGCTCCTCTTGACTTTGTAAAGTAAACAGCTCAGTAACCATTTTGGGCTTTAACAATCCCTGGTTTAGTGCTCTCTGTGATCCTGGTGCTATTATTATTATTATTATTTTTATTGATAATGTCTTTGTAAATCCAGAAATCAGTTTTCTTTGTTCTTGGGGGAACTCAAGTTTACATTAGCAACCATTTTAGCAACACATCTGTTACTGTTATGAAGCAATGTGGGAATGAATGCCCATATAAGGAAAATGGTTCAAGCTAGCTTTGGTTCTAATCAGGCTTTTTCCACATTCGCCAAACACTATGGATCAACATTTTCTGGCTTCTATGTTCTGATCGGAATTTGTGATTTCTGATTCGGCCCTTGACCAAAATGACCGCTTTTGCTTTTGGGTTAGACATTCTTTTGCTTTGATATTCTTCAACACAAAACTTGTTCTGACTCATGAGACTTGCATATTTTCAACTGCACCTACAGCGATTACACAAGCACCAAAGCACTGTTACAACACAACACGTATCTAAAATAAATAGAGCATTAATCACGCTTCATCCAGTCAAACTTGAATATAACAATACCTGAAGTCACTCACAATTTATAGATAGAATAGATCGCCAGTTCCAGTCCAAAATTCAAGCAGCCGAAAGACAAATATTACTGTTGAGGGAAAGTCATTTTGGCAGACCTCTCTCTCTCTGACTGGAACTGGACATGGCTCTTCTAAAGGTAACACAATTTTACTCCAATTCTATTCACTATTATTAGAACAGTCTCATCTGTAAAAACCCAGCTAAATAATCAAACAGCATATTTCCTTTGCTCTATAAGAGCGATCAAAAGTTTGGGACCACTTGAAAATTTGCTTCAAGAGGCAACAAGACAGAATGGGGCAGAGTAAAGAAAACATATATATAGACTTTTCAGGCCGTTCTGTGAAAATCTTTCTCAATGTGAAGGACAGTTCATGTGCCATATGCCAGATACATTTTGTTTAAAGTGGCAATATGTAAGATTTTTATGTCCAGTCAACATTAAATGGCCCTAATCTGTCAAAAGGAATTAATAAAATATGCTCTTTTCCAATACTTCTTTAACTGATAATAGTAGTTCCCCGAGATGTTTAAATTAAAAAAAATAGTTTTACAGCCCCCAAGTTTTGTTATTGTTTTCATTTCGATGTCCCGCCCTCCACCGTTTCACCAATCAGAAAGTCAGTGATCTGGGTTGCAAGAACTCACTGCGTCGAGCTAATCTCACTGGTAAAGTACCATGTGGCCGCAGAACTAAAAAAGGTGGCGGTCTAAATCCTGGTCTAAAACCAGGATTTCTATCTTTGTAAAACAGGTGTTTGTTTTAGATTTGTTGTTGACAAAACTCTTTATTCAGATATTATGGTCCCAGCTGGTTTCGTCTGCATATCTGGCAACCTGAGTCAGAGAGAGTGCAGCACCACTTTGGCCAGATTTTTACATGCCGCTCAATTAACCACATACAGTATTCTATAGTTGTATGACTTTGTGTTTTGTGACTCTGGTCTGTGAAAGGCGGTGTATAAATAAAGATTACTTACTTTTGTGTCTAGGTGGTGCTATTGCTCGTAGTGGCTGCAGAGTCCATTCATCAATCAATCAATCAATCAATCAACGTTTATTTATAGAGCGCCTTTCCTACACAAGGCAACGCAAAGCGCCTCACAACCCATATAACATCATGCATAAATCATCAAACATTAGAATTTAAGTAAACATAAAAAGACAGATTAAGAGCACAAGATATATAAAATCACACAAGTAGTTAAAAACCGTAAAAAATTAAAATCACACAAGGGATTACAATCATAAATAATCATAAATAATCATAGCGCATTAAAAAGATTAAAGATAAAAACAAATGTAAAATCATTCACTTGTATGCACAGCTAAAAAGAACTGTTTTCAGTTCAGTTTTAAAAACTGCTAGAGTAGACGCCTGTCTCACACTCTCGGGAAGACGGTTCCAGACTCTAGCTGCATGAATCTGAAACGCAGCCTCCCCATGTCTAGTTCCGACTCTTGGCACTAACAGAAGTCCAGTCCCTGTGCTCCTCAGAGCCCGAGTTGGTTCATATGCCACCAACATGTCGCGGATGTACCCTGGTGCGAGGCCATGGAGAGACTTGTACACAAGTAAAGCTACTTTAAAATCTATTCTCTGAGCCACAGGAAGCCAGTGCAGAGACCTGAGGACCGGACTAATGTGGTCGTACTTCCTGGTTCTAGTCAGGACTCGAGCTGCAGCATTTTGGATGTACTGCAGCTGTTTTACCGCTTGTTTAGAGAGACCTGTGAACAAGCCATTGCAGTAGTCCAATCGACTGGAGACAAATGCGTGGATAAGAATCTCCAAGTCTGCTTTAGACACAATGTTTTTAATTTTAGCAATGTTTCTTAGGTGGAAGTAAGCTGATGATGTCACAGATGATATGTGGCTATTGAAATTCAAGTCTGAGTCCATTATTACTCCTAGATTTCTGACCTGAGTTGAGGGTTTCAGGGAGAGAGACTGGAGGTGGCAGATAACGCTCTCTCTTTGTTTCTGAGGTCCGAAAACAATAATTTCAGTTTTTTCTGTGTTTAGCTGGAGAAAGTTATTTTGCATCCAATCACTGATCTGTTGGATACAGTGAAGGAGCGAGTCCACTGGTCCATGTTCTCCTGCTGTCAGGGACACATAGACCTGAGTATCGTCAGCGTAATTGTGATAGGACACGTTATTACTGTGTATTAACCTACCCAGAGGCAGCATGTAAATATTAAACAGGAGAGGCCCCAGGATTGAGCCCTGTGGCACTCCGCAGGTCAGGGCCAGATGGTCTGAGACACAGTTTCCGATCTCCACAAAATACTTTCTGTCCTGTAGGTAGGATATAAACCAGCTTAGGGCTGTTCCAGAAACACCAACCCAGTCCTCAAGTCTCTGAATGAGGATACCATGATCGACAGTGTCGAAAGCAGCACTCAAATCTAACAGGATAAGAACTGAGACTTTTCCTGCGTCAGTGTTAAGTCTGATGTCATTTGTTACCTTCACTAGAGCGGTCTCTGTGCTGTGGTGGGGTCTAAAACCAGACTGGAACATATCAAAAGAGTGATTGATTATTAAAAATTCTGTAAGTTGTTGATAGACAACTTTTTCTAGAATTTTACCCATGAAAGGCAGATTTGAAATGGGCCGATAACTTTTAAGTGCCAAGGCATCCAGACTCCTCTTTTTTAGGAGGGGTCTGATGACTGCCGTTTTCAGGGCCATTGGGAATGTTCCAGATTCAAGAGACATATTTACTATATGCGTGAGTGAAGGTAAAAGACTGCTCAGAACAGACTTAAGAAATCTAGGAGGTAATACATCCAGGCTACATGTAGAAGAACTCAGACTTGTAATTATCATTTGGACAGTTTCATTTTGTACTGGTGTAAAGTGTGTCAGCCCAAAAAGCTTCACTGGCTGTTGGATTGTAATTTCTACTGTGGAGGTGATGGCATTTTTGATGCCTTGGACTTTGTCATTAAAAAACTCTGCAAACTCATTACATTTGGTTTTGGAGGTAAGCTCTGATGGCATCTTAACAGGGGGATTTGTCAATTTATTTACCTTTGAGAACAGAACGCGTAGATTGCCACTACAACCTTCGATTGTTTCGGAAAAATAAGTTTCCCTCGTTCTACGTAGCACACTGTTGAACTTGCACAATGCATCTTTGAAGATCTCATGGTCAACTTGGAGATTTGACTTTCGCCACTTCCGCTCGGCTCTCCGGCACTCTCTCTTCTGTGCCCTGACAGAGTCTGCTTTTGTCCATGGCGCCTTTTGCTTATTTGTAACAATTTTGACCTTTACAGGAGCAATCGTGTCCAGAACATCCAAAACACTAGAGGTGACAGAGTTAAGTAATTCATCCACCGTAGAACACAACGTGTTATCAAAGTTTATCATCCCCATGAAAAGTTGAAAAGTTCACCTGTATTTTTGTTTATGTGTCTTCTTCTTCTAACAATTGAGGATTCAGCTCGTGCTTTACTATTGAGACACATATCAAAAAATACACAGAAATGATCTGACAGAGCAACATTGGCCACATTTACATTTGAGATATTAACCCCTTTAGTAATTAGCAGATCGAGAGTGTGTCCTCTGCTATGGGTGGGGCCACTCACATGCTGAGTGAGACCAAAGGTTTCCAGCACAGAGCTCAGCTCTTTCGCGTATCTATCATTAACGTTATCTACATGTATATTAAAATCACCTATGACGACTAAACTATCAAAGTCTGTGCACACAACTGAAAGCAACTCGGTGAAATGATCAGTGAAACTATGACATGACTGTGGCGGCTTGTACACAACAATAATAAGAATAGAAGATTGTTTTTGTTCTATTTTAAAAGAGACATACTCAAATGAGGAAAATTTCCCAAGAGGTACTCTATGGGAGACAATACAATCTTTAAAAACTGCTGCTGTGCCTCCTCCTCTTTTATTTTCTCGAATTTCTGATTCAAATTTGAAATTTGGTGGTGTTGTTTCTATTAAAACTGCATTTTCTGTATTATGGTCAAGCCAAGTTTCAGTCATAAACATAAAGTCAAGATCATAAGAACAGATAAAATTATTAATTAAAAAGGATTTATTGCATAGTGATCTGACATTAAGCAGAGCAAGGTTAAAAATAATGTCAGTGTCAGTGGGTTTAGTTGATTGACTACAAAGAATTGGAATTAGATTTCCTGAGTTGGACCGTCTAACTGCTGTCCTTCTGTTATATTTGTGTTTATTCAAATTAAAACACATTTCTGAGCCGGTGCGAGGAACACACACAGTCTCTATTGGTTTAAAAAGTGAACTCTGTTTTACTTTGTTAAGTTCCAGATGCATAACTGAGTCAGCACAGTTCAGTGGCAGGACTGGTATTACACTGCCAGACGGACAGGGGTCAGTGTTTGCACCACAGTACTCACCCGGTGCTGGAGTGGAGGAGGAAGGTGGTAGTGGGGGCCGAGGGGCCTCGGATGTAAACAGTCACGCCCCCCTCGGGGAGCACTGAACAACATGGCGTAAAAAGTCCATCAATAAACTGGTACCGTATCTGTTCGGGTGCAGACCGTCTGGACGATAGGCCACGTGACGCTTCCAGAACAGGCCAAAGTTGTTCACAAAAACAAAGTTAAAAGTGCTGCATGTAGACTGGAGCCACATATTCAGCGCCACAACGCGACTGTACAAGCAGTCTCCCCGGTTTACAGTCGGGACTGGACCAGAGATAAAAACACACAACCCAGAGGACTGGAGGAGGCGGAATAGATCCATAAAATGCTTCTTTGTGACCTCGGACTGCTGCAGCTTCATGTCGTTGATCCCCACATGCACGATTACCTTGGATATGGTATCAGGCAGGGAGTGAAGCAGAGGAGGGAGACGGATGAGCAGGTCTGGTACAGTGGCTCCGGGAAAACACTGAGTGACCGCGTTAAAAAAGCGGACGTGCCTCACGATGGAATCTCCAACAATCAGAGTAGTCGGGGCGAAGAGTGGACGTAGCCGCGGAGAGAGCGCTCGGTGTCCATGGCCGGAACCAGCGGGCTCATCCAGGGATGAGTCCGAACCAGGGCGCTGCTGAACACATGGAGGGGAGCGGGGGTGTTGATTCTCAGCTCCGGGCAACCCACGCTGTGTGCTCGGGGACGCTGGAGCAGCGAGAGGAGCAGGCTCGGGTCGCTGCTGCTGACCCGGTGAAGGTAAGTGGTGGTGATGCACTGGGGTCAGAGAAGGGGAATGACCACTCTTTCGTCTGAGGACAGCTTCCTTTAGGAGCGTTTTTCTCGCAGTGGACCTGGATCCACGAACGGCAGAGTACGCTGCAGAGTCCAGAGGTTCTGCTGAGGGGGCTGGGATGTCAGTGGAGAGTGCTGCATAGCGGTTTGACAGGCTTAGGACATGGGCCACGGCGCTGGATGGCTCCTCGCAGTTCGCGGGTTCCTCATTCGGAACCGGGCGCTTAGGTGTAGAACAGGAGGGTCCAGAGCTGACAGACCTCTCCCACACGACAGTGTCACAGTATGCAGCGCTCAGTGACATAAGCCGTGAGTGCTGCCCGCCAGCGACATCAAAAAGTTTGGACACGAGTGACTGTTTGTCCTGCAGCTCTGCAGTGAGGCGAAGGACTTCTTTACGGAGGTCTGCAATAGTGGCACGGTCCCTCTCACGAAGCTCCAATGTGAGGCGACTAATGTCGTTCGTGGTCATTGCAGTGTCACTTTCCATGTCTGTGGTGCGCTCGTGGTAGCCTCCGAGCTAGCGCGTTTCGATTGGGTCTTTGTGTTAAAAGACGTGATGCTCTGGAACCATTGCATTTAAGGTAAAAACACTAGAGTGTATAAAAGACACTAATACACCGTAAAAACGTGTTTAAAAGGCTTTAAAAGGCTTTAAAAGGCTTAAAAGGGTAAACAGAGCAGAGACGTCAAAAACGCGTGCTCACTCCCGCGTGCTCCTTGAGATACTCATGGCCAGTCTTTCCACTTCTACAGCTGCCCAACGCCATCACTACAACAGAACTTCAACGTCTCAATGGTAGGACTCTTCGAAATCTCGCTGCACTGATCAATGAGTTAGTGTAGTATAGATAAAAAGATATGTCAAAAATATACGTACATTTACTGTATCCAGTCTATAATGCTTTACAAATGTGATTTTTTTATCACCCATTTTAGATTAATACTTTATTTCTATTTTTTACTTTTACTATTTTTTACTATTTTTTATTATTTTGCCCTCCGCAGTACATGGGAACCTGGTATGAGATTCAGAAACTTCCAGCTGTGTTTGAAAGAGGAAAATGTGTCCAGGCGCAGTATAGTCTCCTACCAGAGGGGGCAGTGCGGGTACACAACTCAGAACTGCTGTAAGTGGAAGTATTATGTATTTTGCCTCTTGGATGTATTATATTATCTGGATAGGGTTTTGTGGATTAGGGGCATGGACAAGAGGCCACTGACGGTACTGCAGCTTAAATCCACACTGGCTGTAAGGAGATTTTCCCATAGTCCTCAATGTTCACTGAAATGTTGCGTTCTCTGTTGAGCGAGAACTTACAGCTTTCTCAAATAAAGATTTTGTTGTCATAATTTTTCTTTTGAAATTCATAGTTTTTTCCATAAATCCACTAGCCCCTCTAGCTCTGCTCTGTTTGGGACGTCCATGGTGCGAGCTTGTGCCGATGAGCACAGGACGTGGATCTGATCTATACAGTCAATCTACAGTCCATATACAGCAGGGTGTCCAAACCTTTTAGCAAGAAGGCCACTTTAATTCATCAGACTTGACCTGGGGCCGACGACCTGGATTTAAAAAACTGGATTGACTGGATTCTGAAATTTAAAATGGGTTATGATACATCCTTATTGATTCACAGCTACATTTTATTTGGGATAATTAAGTTAACTCCAGGATTCCAGATTCCAAACTCAGGCCCGCGGCCATTTCTTCTGAGATGTCTTGTTTCTGCATGGCTTTCTTGGAGATGCAGCTAGAGAGAAAATCCTTGCTTTGATCAACCAAAGAATTAGTCTCTTCTGACAACAGGAGCACACAGAGGTGGTAATAAACGTCAGCTGCTTGTTGTATTGTTGTGGTGTTCATCAAGAAAGCCATGCAGTAAGTGAAAAAGTCACACAGAAGCTTGTCATCACACTTTTTGGTTATTGCATTTCTTGCCGATTTAATTAGGTGAGCAGAACAGAGGTGCAACACAGTAAACTGTGGTATTTTGTTGCATTTTCCGGTTGCAATTTGAAATGCCCTTTCCAAGTACGCCATGATTTCCTGTTGGTTGAATGCCAGAAGGGCACTAATAATTAATGCCCAACTCTGGTCACATTCGATTTGACGCACTCTTTTTTTGGTGCAGAGCGACAGCTTTCTGGTGAACTGATGAAGCCAGTGGCAAATTGTTGGTACACAGTGGCTGTTTGTGATCAACTCACTTACAGGGAGCGGGGGTTTGTCCTTTCCACTACCTGGTAGAACAAGGGCATAATAGAGGATCCTCTTCGGTTGTCCAGGAATTTTCTTTATTACTCCGCCTGTGGCATCGAGGTATAGACAAACCTCTCCCCTTTTAAGGTGTTCAATTAGAATGTTAATGCTCATGTCAGTGTGAAGATGGAGGCACAAGGAATCTAGCTGAATTATGGGTAGGTACCCTTTAGTTGCGGGGTGGCTTCCACTTTCCTTTAGAATTTTCTGTGTGAGCATTATCTCTAATGTCATGTCTTCATGCAAACGCTGTGTTTTCTTCAGTTCATATGAAATTGTCTTCAGTACATCTTTTGTCAGGCTCCTTGTGATATTACCGGCCATGAGCTCAGCTGTTGGTGTTGACTTAAGCATATCATAATAGTGGTTGCTTACTCCATTGGCCACAGCTTTGGCAATTGCCCCTCTTCTAATTGAAGTCGCTGGTCTGCCTTTTTGTTCTGTTTTGTGGTGTTGAATTTTTCCCGATCTGTAGACCTTTACTCTGATATTTCTCTTTGCTTGAGGTGAAGCGTTTCTTATGAAATGGTATGTCGCTTTGCAATCTTTAAAACTGCACTTAGCAGTTGCATGAAAAAATGGGCAGTTCTTCTTTCGGCTTGCAGTTTTTCGTAAATGCTGATAGCGGAATACAAGAGGGCAAGAGGGATTTTTCTTCTGGAATTCTTTGTACATAACGGTTGTCCAATCTCCTTTCACCATTTGTTGTCCACATTGAGGTAGAATTGAGTCCCAATCTTTTTTGCTAATACTTATTGAAAATACTTTTGGGCCAGCAATACATTTGCGAGATTTTGCAACTGTATGGTCCTCCACATCTTCGTCAGAGGTAGCTGTGTAAACATAACAAAAAAAATGTTTTTAATTCAATGCATATAACTTTTATATAGGTTTGTTAAAAATTAAATAACGGTTGAACATGTACAGTGGGAAGAAAAAGTACACCGTTTGGAATATCTCAAATTTCTTCCTAAATTGGTCGCTAAATTGATTGATCTTCTAAATAACAGGAATGATTATTCAGTGTCTGCTTAACTCAAATTGTCATATTTTCACTAGCCATTAATCTTCCAATATTTTCAGAATTAATCTATTAATCGCTTGGCTGTAAATGGTTTTTGAAGAATTTTTTTTTTTTCATTTTTTGAAATCACATAAAGCTACTGTGGCACCGCTTGAGGACTTGCTGGAGTAAACTTAAAGTGTTTTTGGAGGCTCTTCTGGCAATTCTGCTTTATGATTAGGGCTGAAACAACTCCTTGATCAATCGACAACAAATTGATTAATTAAATATTTGAAGAATATTTTAGTAAACTAAAGTAAACACAGACTCAAATGGAGAAAAAAAGTCATTAACAAGACAGATCTTTATGTCATTTTCAATTTACCGAAAACATACAGCCTCATCCAATCAAAGCACAATTTGTACTGAGCCTCCAAAAACACTCACAGCCAAGCAATTAATTGATTCATCATGAAAAATAATGGGTAGATTAATCGAGTGCCAAAATAACAGTTTGTTGCACCCCTGTTTTGAATTGGATGACAAATATTTTTTACATTTTCATTGTACAAATTACTACATAGCCAAACTTGAAAAACAAAGAAGGTTTCCATCAAAAATAAGCAATGTAATTTTAGCTCTTTTGGACTCCATCCATCCATTGTCTTCCCCTTATTCCATTTCTGGGTCAGGAGTGTGGCAGTCAGAGCTACACCCAGTCCACACAGCACCAGCCCCTCACTGATCTTCCTGCAGGTGGTGTGCCTTGATTTTTCAGCGGGGGCTTCAGGCAAAGTTGGGTTGTTGGGTGTCTTGGCCAAGGACACAGCGACAGCAGACATCAGTGGGGGTCATGAAGTAGGTCTTTTGGTGGGCTCCAACCCATGACCTTCAGGCCCAAAGGCCAATGCTCTACCAACTGAGCTACTGTCTGCATTTAGCAGAGAATGATTGATTACAGAAACAGCTATTTCAATAATCGAGTAGTTTTCGCTTTAGCCATTAGTTGTTTCAGGTCCATTTATGTCCTCTGTTAAAAAGGAACTACACAGAATTAAAAATTATAAAAACTAAGAATTTTAATCCCCCTACATGTTTCAGCCATGTCGTAATGTGTGGAATAAGCCCAGACCTGTTCACCACAGCTGCCTCTAAAATCCTGCACTTCACTTTTAAAAAGGTGTTAATTTCGTGTCGGGCACGAGCTTAATATAGAAGCTGCAGTAGTGTATGTAGTATCTGTAAATCTGTGTTTCAAGGATTATTTTAATTTATATTAACATTTATTCTAGATTAGATTTTGA
This sequence comes from Knipowitschia caucasica, assembly GCA_964034765.1. Classification (NCBI taxonomy): domain Eukaryota; kingdom Metazoa; phylum Chordata; class Actinopteri; order Gobiiformes; family Gobiidae; genus Knipowitschia; species Knipowitschia caucasica. The sequence continues at coordinate 110,016 of OZ035843.1, forward strand.
AACTCCTTTGTCAGTTAGCTTGTCAGGGGAACGGCCATAACTCCATAGATTCAATGTAAAGTTCATACTTTGTAATAATACTCTTGTATCTGGTCTGGTGTGTTGTGTTTAGGGTCAGAAGACAATGCCAGACCATTTCTAAAAATGGGGCGACAGTGGCTCAGTGGGTACAGCATTTGGGCCTGAAAGTTGTGGGTTCGAGCCCACCACAAGACTTTCTCCACTGACTCCCACTGATGTCTGCTGCTGTTGTATCCTTGGCAAGACACTTAACCTCTGGTAAAACCAGCCACAGTGGGGCGGCTGCAGCTGTAAAGTGCCAAACTGCCGTTGTGTCTTTATGCAAGACACTTCTCCCCCATTGCCTAGAATGAGTCGGGTGTGTGTGTGAATGGTTGGTGGTGGTCGGAGGGGCCGATGGCACAGACTGGTTGTCTCGCTTCTGCCTGTGTGCCCCAGGGCAGCGGTGCCCACAGTAGTTTATCACCCCCGTGTATGGAATGAATGAGTAACAAGTGAAGCATCTTTGAGTGTCCAAAAAGGTGTTATGTAAAACCGATGCATTATTATTATTATTATTTTTATTTACCAGTCTTGTTCATTTGTCATTCCAGGTATATGATTACTGGCGGGGTGTAATATTAATGATAATAAGTAAGTAATTATTACTGCAAAAGAAGGGTCAGCCAGCTATTTAATACAAATGATCACTTATTCCATGTTGTAGGAGCCAAAATATAGAATAGTTAATTTGCACAGCCCAGATGGACGCTTTTGTCTCCATCTAGTGGACGCAGTGGGGAAGGGCTACATGTGTGCAGTATCACCTGGAGGTGTGGCTCCAGCAGGGAGACAGTATTTGACCTCACTCTCTCTCATACTTGCTTTTCATTTTGATTTATCTGGCCCATCCTGAGTTTTTGGTACAATTTTCAGTACAATTTTTATTTGTAAAAGTAATATAATTATTATTCTTAAAGAATCTGTTTGTGGACATTTCTTCTTTTTTATGTGGAGCGTCATGCCCTGTTCTGCTGAGTCACTAGACATACTTTTTTTTTTGTCTTGACTCTACACACGTTGTTGTGAATCTCTCAAGTCTTTCAGCAAATATCTTTGACATTTTATGTATTGTTCACCAGGCCCTGAATAAATAAAACAGCTCCACACCATGATGCTCCCTGCACCATATTTCACGAGGATAGGGTTTTGATGTTGGTGTGCTGTTCCACATTTCCTCCACACATAATGTTTGTGTTCCTCTCCAAAAAAATAAATACTATATTTTACAGTACCCTTGATACATTGTACCTGCCACATTAATTACAATGTAAGACAAGACGCAAACTCTAACCCTAACCCTAAGGGTCTTATTACATTATTTACCCCCAAAGTACTAACACACATGATTCTATTGTTTATACTGCACTGAAAAGACACAAGTTATTAAGGCGCGTTCAGACCAAAAGCTTCAAAAAGCTTTTGACGCGCTTCAACTGACGCCGGGATAGTTTTGTCATTTTGGTGCTTGAAGCTTTTGACGCGAGTGACGCGCCTGACGCCGGTGGGAGGAGCTTCTCTGTTGCCTGTGGGAGGAGCTTCTCTGTTGTCTGTGGGAGGAGCTTCTCTGTTGTCTGTGGGAGGAGCTTCTCTGTTGTCTGTGGGAGGAGCTTCTCTGTTGTCTGTGGGAGGAGCTTCTCTGTTGTCTGTGGGAGGAGCTTCTCTGTTGTCTGTGGGAGGAGCTTCTCTGTTGTCTGTGGGAGGAGCTTCTCTGTTGTCTGTGGGAGGAGCTTCTCTGTTGTCTGTGGGAGGAGCTTCTCTGTTGTCTGTAGTCAGGACAGCGGTGGATTTTTCAATGAGCAGCGAGCCTTTATTTGTTATATAAAGCAAAATAACGTTGTTGTAGGGCTTCAACAAAACATGTTCTGGGTTCACCACAGACTTGAGAGGCTGCAGTGTTTGCAGAGTTCCGTCATTTACTCCAGGAGCTGCGTACGGAGGAGTTTCGCTTTCAGCGGTACTTCCGCATGTCACTCGCCCAGTCTGAGTTCTCAAACCCCGGAGCTCGCCTCTCCCCGGCTCTCGCTCGCCTCTCCCTGCCTCTCCCTGCCTCTCCCCGGCTCTCGCCCGCCCGGAGCTGCCTTGCTCTGAGCCAGACTCATCGTCAGCCTGTTCTTATTTTAAATAAACTACGTTTACTACACAGCATGTATACAATGATTTTTGTTACTCAGAATGTTACTACTCATAAAAATAATATTACTAATAACAATAATGACAATAAAACAGCAGCAGCAGATACATGACTTCTCTTCATGACAGAGACAGCCCCTCTGCTGCTGCTGCTCCTCGTCTCCTGATTGGTTGAAGCCCGCGTCAAAGCTTCAAAAGCTCAGCTTTGCTCAGCTTCGGCGTCAGAGGGATTGTTCTGATACGCGAGCGTTTCGCGCGTCAAAAGCTTCAAGTGAGCGCGTAGTACGCGCGACTCTTGAAGCTTTTGACGCGCGTCAAGTGACGCCGGGGCTCTCGGCTTCACCTGACGCGCTTCACCATTCACTTTCAATGGAAACCTGACGCTTTTGACGCCGAAGTTAAGTCCGGTGTGAACGCCCCTTTAGACGTTTTTACAAAAAAGATTACAATGTACAAAACTAAATGTAGTACAATCTATCTGGGTAGTATACAATAAAGTTTTACCAGTTTGTGTTCATCAGTCCACAGTTTATTTTGCCAGTAGTGCTGTGGAACATTCAAGAGCTCTTTTGTAAACCAAAGTTGAGCAGTTTGTGAGGAACACCCAACGAAATGTGTGGAGGAAAAATACAACAGCGCACCAATATCAAAAACCTATACCCTCTGTGAAGTCAGGAGCAGGAGAATCATGGTGTCAGGCTGTTTGTTGCCTCAGGGCCTACACAACGTGCCTTCAACAGAATTTTTTTTCAAGGATATTATGCAGAAAGACCAGAGACATTCACAACAACGTGGAATTAGAAAGTGATTCCTTGTATTAAACATCCGTCTGATCCTTATTTTGCATCAATAACTTATCTGTTTATGTTGATTAGATGCTCACAACCTTGAGGATGAATCTTGGACCATTCCTCTTTACAAAACTGCTGCAGTCCAGTGAGATTCAGGCAGTGTACTTAATAATTCCTTACATATTACATTTAAAGAAAAAGAAAGAACAAGGCTGTGTCACCGCTGATGGAGCAGCGGCTCTTTTCCCGTGCACCCACCACCCGCCGTAGGATCAGCGAGGGATTGGTGCAATGAGCATTGGATGGCGGCTGATTCCCCCCCGACTCAGAAATGGACTAATAAAGGGGTAAAAAATTAATGAATGAACTAAAGATCACATTTGATGACCAATAAAGGCAGAAATGTTTGAAATGTTGTGGTGTACGGTGTACTTACTTTTTCTTCCGACAATGTGTGTGTGTCCATCACACTATCAATACTTCTCTAGAGCAACGAACATCACAACAGCAAATAACATTGAGTCACTTGAATAAATGCAACATAACCAGATACCCACCTCTGCGCAGATCAGCAGACACTATGGGGCTAGCCATGTTAGCAGAGGGAGTAGCAGCTCTGTTGTGCTCCACATATTCATCGGAAGTGGGAGTAGCTGCTCGGTTGTCCTCAAGATCGTCCTCTGAGATGGTTAAGGGAGTAGCTGTTCGGTTGTCCTCAAGATCGTCCTCTGAGATGGTTAAGGGAGTAGCTGCTCGGTTGTCCTCAAGATCGTCCTCTGAGATGGTTAAGGGAGTAGCTGCTCGGTTGTCCTGAACATCGTCTTCTGAGATGGTTAAGGGAGTAGCTGCTCGGTTGTCCTGAACATCGTCTTCTGAGATGGTTAAGGGAGTAGCTGTTCGGTTGTCCTCCAGATCATCATCTGAGATGGTTAAGGGAGTAGCTGCTCGGTTGTCCTGAACATCATCATCTGAGATGGTTAAGGGAGTAGCTGCTCGGTTGTCCTGAACATCATCATCTGAGATGGTTAAGGGAGTAGCTGTTCGGTTGTCCTCCAGATCGTCCTCTGAGATGGTTAAGGGAGTAGCTGCTCGGTTGTCCTCCAGATCGTCCTCTGAGATGGTTAAGGGAGTAGCTGTTCGGTTGTCCTCAAGATCGTCCTCTGAGATGGTTAAGGGAGTAGCTGCTCGGTTGTCCTGAACATCGTCTTCTGAGATGGTTAAGGGAGTAGCTGCTCGGTTGTCCTGAACATCGTCTTCTGAGATGGTTAAGGGAGTAGCTGTTCGGTTGTCCTCCAGATCATCATCTGAGATGGTTAAGGGAGTAGCTGCTCGGTTGTCCTGAACATCATCATCTGAGATGGTTAAGGGAGTAGCTGCTCGGTTGTCCTGAACATCATCATCTGAGATGGTTAAGGGAGTAGCTGCTCGGTTGTCCTCCAGATCGTCCTCTGAGATGGTTAAGGGAGTAGCTGCTCGGTTGTCCTCCAGATCGTCCTCTGAGATGGTTAAGGGAGTAGCTGCTCGGTTGTCCTGAACATCATCATCTGAGATGGTTAAGGGAGTGGCTGCTCGGTTGTCCTGAACATCATCATCTGAGATGGTTAAGGGAGTAGCTGCTCTGTTGAGCTCAGCCCCTGCCACTTCCGATGAAGATGTTGCCTGGTTGTCCTCCACATCTTTGTCAGAAGCAGCTGTATTTAAAAAAATAATGTGTTAAAAACAAGTTGATATTTGTGCACATTTGACTCTGTAGTGATGCAGCGGCTGTATGTGTAGTCAGCATGTATTCTTCACTTTCCTTCATGTTGTCCTCAACAACACTCCAGGGGCTACCTAGTATGCAAACCATTAGAATTTTTCAAGTAATATACAAGGATCTGCTTTTTGTGACACATTACTACAACATAATTGAGTTTCCACATCATTAATTTTGATTGTAAATCAGCAGAAAACAAAAGTTGTTTCAGATTTGTATGTAGGAAACCACTTCTTTATTAGCCGTTTATTCCAAAAATTTAAAGGTATACAACATCGGCCCCTCCTAATACCACCAACCAACCCACCCACTCAAGCAATTCATTATAGCTATTCTAGCCTAAGTTAAAGTAGAAGAGAATTTAGAATTTACCAAGCTCCTATCCATAATATATAACTACAATATGTGTTAATATTTCGGGTGTTCATTTTTACACGTTAAGATGAATTATGTGAAAAAAAAATGATGATCTCTCACAGCAGCGAACAGCAGTCATGGAATCTGGGGAAGAATCGGAGGTTTCACTGTCATCTGAACAAGGTATAAACATATTTTCATCAGTTTTGTACATAATAGTGTGCAACTCCATCCATCCATCCATTTTCTACCCTTTAATCCATTTCTGGGTCAGGGGGGTGGCAGTCAGAGATGCCACCCAAGTCTCATAGCACCAGCCCCTCACTGACCCTCTGCAGGTGGTGAGTCCACAGGAGGACGGCTGCTCTCTGAGTGTGAGCATAGCCTTGATCTTTCAGCGGGGGCTTTTTATGTGTGCAACTCTTTTAGCCTTATTTGTGAGATTCAAGATAAAAACTTTCCCTAACGGTCCCCAGTGTTGGGCAAGTTAGCTTCTTGAAATCAAGATTTCCTAAAACATGCTTACAAGGCTAATATTCGTTTGTACATTATGCCAGTCTCACTTTGGTTGCCTTAGATTTATTTACCACGATGTACATTGTAATATCCAAAAATGCTAATCAAAATTACTTGAATTGAATAAATATTTTACTTTTAGGAACATACTATATGAACAAAAAGCTGCTGAGGTTGAAAACATAGACACAAGAGCTAACATGAGGCATGTGATGCAATCTATGAAAAAAATGTTACTTAAACTGTTAATATGTTATGCACCCTTTTTACTTATGTTGTTGAGTATCAAGAAAGGCGCCTAAGAAATAAAATGTATTATTATTCTTATTATTAATAAGTCTTAGCATTTATGGATTAGCTTGAATCTCAAACATAAGGCTAAAAGAGTTGCACACTATTATGTACAAAACTGATGAACATATGTTTATACTTTGTTCAGATGAAAAGTATAAACATATATATCCTACAGTTTCCAGCCAAGACCGCTGTCCTCTGCTGTGAGGCATCATTCTCCTACGTTATGGCTGTAATGTTGGCGCCAAGCGTTTCTATGCGGAAGTGAAAAAGTGCGACTTCAAAGTCGTTTTTTGTTTTACATAATTCATCTTAACATGTCAAAATGAACACCCAAAATATTATAATCACATTTTCTGGAAAGCAGCATGGTAAATTCCAGTACTGCTTTAAGTCATTACTTTCAAGTTTGTTCCTTGGAACACAAAAAGCTCTTTTAGGAATTACCCTATGGCAATTAGCCCATGCCAAAAAATAAAAAATAAGAAAAAGAACACTTACCTTGTTTACTTTTACACACTTCGGTTTTGACTCCTCTTCTGTCCAAATCCCATATTAATTTGAGCCATTTTTCTGTTTTTTGGTCATTTCTCTGAAAAATGGTCAACGTCAAAGACGACCACTGTTGAGCCGTGGGTTTGGCAAGGTAAAATTTCAATTTTAAAAAAGCATTAACTATAGAAAGTCTCCCTCCTGCTTCAATCCAGAGGTCAGACTTCTTTTTAATTCCCTTTTTATATCGACCCATGGTATCAGCTTGACCTCAATTACCGCAGCACAAGGTCGCGAATATGGTCGACCTACGTACTAATGGCAGTAAGCACATTGCTGTAATACCACCCCCTGGTGGCCACGGGCCCTTCCAAAAGACACATTTGAATGGTGATTTTTTAATTCTCCTTAGCACATATTAAAAGCCTAGCTCCAAAGTATAGAAGCCCGTTTCTGCCATAAAAAAATCCCTATACAGAAAGTCATACTTTTTAGTTTAAAGTCAAACTTCAGTTTTAAACTGCGCATGTGCAGTTGCAGTCTATGCGATTCGGTCAAGCCTCTCCCTCCCTCTCACCCGGACCGCGGTCGTAGGACATAATTCATATTTACAGTGGTAGGACGCAGGGGAGAAAGATCTTTGAGAGTTTCTCATAGATCTTTGAGAGTTTCCCATAGATCTTTGAGAGTTTCCCATAGATCTTTGAGAGTTTCCCATAGATCTTTGAGAGTTCCAGGCCACTTCCGCTAATCTTTCAGCCCCCATGCCGTCACAAAGCGCCACTGAGCACAAACCAATCATTTGAATACGGCGCCATCTTGGATCGCCGGAGATTGAGGCAAACGCATTGATCACGATCTGGCTTTCATGCCTCCAGTGTCTAGGCCCCAGAGGATCAGAGAAGCCCTGATCCAGTGTCTATTTGGCAAATAATAACCAATACGTCTATTTAATGTGTCTTCTGTGTCTGTCTGGACTCTCCAGAGGGAGTCGGAGGTCATTTGTATAGTAAAGTTAATATTGAATGAAACATGTGATATGCATATTGTTACTTTTCCTAATGCTTTGTGGTTTGAGTAAAGGAAAAAAAATATTTTCCCACACAGGATTTCTAAGGAATGTTAGTGTGTTATTCTAAACACCCTAAAAAATACGACTACATTTATTTCAATGTTTATGCCCAAAAGCATTCATCATCCTGAACCGTGGACTGGAGACGCTGCGGCTGGTAACATGTAAAATCAGGAAAAACTTACTCTGAAAATCTCTGCATCACTGTCAAAGTCGAACCCTGAGCCCTCCTGAAAACACAGAGCAAAGTCAGGAGAGGACAGAGGAGGACAGAGGAGGCCAGAGGACAGAGGAGGACAGAGGAGGACAGAGGACAGAGGAGGACAGAGGACAGAGGAGGACAGAGGACAGAGGAGGACAGAGGAGGAGAGAGGACAGTGGAGGAGAGAGGACAGAGGACAGAGGAGGAGAAAGGACAGAAGACAGAGGAGGACAGAGGAGGAGAGAGGACAGTGGAGGAGAGAGGACAGAGGACAGAGGAGGAGAAAGGACAGAAGACAGAGGAGGAGAGAGGACAGTGGAGGAGAGAGGACAGAGGACAGAGGAGGAGAAAGGACAGATGACAGAGGAGGACAGAGGAGGAGAGAGGACAGTGGACAGTGGAGGAGAGAGGACAGAGGAGGAGAGAGGACAGAAGACAGAGGAGGACAGAGGAGGACAGAGGAGGACAGAGGTGGACAGAGGTGGACAGAGGAGGACAGAGGAGGACAGAGGAGGACAGAGGAGGACAGAGGTGGACAGAGGTGGACAGAGGAGGACAGAGGAGGACAGAGGAGGACAGAGGTGGACAGAAGACAGAGGAGGACAGAGGAGGAGAGAGGAGGACAGAGATGGACAGAGGTGGACAGAGGAGGACAGAGGAGGACAGAAGACAGAGGAGGACAGAGGAGGAGAGAGGACAGAGGAGGAGAGAGGACAGAAGACAGAAGAGGACAGAGGTGGACAGAGGAGGACAGAGGAGGACAGAGGAGGACAGAGGACAGAAAACAGAGGAGGACAGAGGAGGACAGAGGTGGACAGAGGAGGACAGAGGAGGACAGAGGAGGACAGAGGTGGACAGAGGAGGAGGAGAGGAGGACAGAGGAGGACAGAGGAGGACAGAGGAGGACAGAGGTGGACAGAGGAGGAGAGAGGAGGACAGAGGAGGACAGAGGTGGACAGAAGACAGAGGAGGACAGAGGAGGAGAGAGGAGGAGAGAGGAGGACAGAGATGGACAGAGGTGGACAGAGGAGGACAGAAGACAGAGGAGGACAGAGGAGGAGAGAGGACAGAAGACAGAGGAGGAGAGAGGAGGAAAGAGGACAGAGGTGGACAGAGGACAGAGGAGGACAGGGGAGGACAGAGGTGGACAGAGGACAGAGGTGGACAGGGGAGGACAGAGGTGGACAGAGGTGGACAGAGGAGGACAGAGGAGGACAGGGGAGGACAGAGGAGGACAGAAGAGGACAGAGGTGGACAGAGGAGGACAGAGGAGGACAGAGGACAGAGGAGGACAGAAGACAGAGGAGGACAGAGGAGGACAGAGGTGGACAGAGGACAGAGGTGTACAGGGGAGGACAGAGGAGGACAGAGGTGGACAGAGGAGGACAGAGGTGGACAGAGGACAGAGGAGGACAGAGGTGGACAGAGGACAGAGGTGGACAGGGGAGGACAGGGGAGGACAGAGGTGGACAGAGGAGGACAGAGGAGGACAGAGGTGGACAGAGGACAGAGGTGGACAGGGGAGGACAGAGGTGGACAGAGGTGGACAGAGGAGGACAGAGGAGGACAGAGGTGGACAGAGGAGGACAGAGGAGGACAGAGATGGACAGAGGTGGACAGAGGAGGACAGAGGAGGAGAGAGGACAGAAGACAGAGGAGGAGAGAGGAGGACAGAGGTGGACAGGGGAGGACAGAGGAGGACAGAGGAGGACAGAGGAGGACAGAGATGGACAGAGGTGGCCAGAGGAGGAGAGAGGTGGACAGAGGAGGACAGAGGAGGACAGAGGAGGACAGAGGAGGACAGAGGTGGACAGAGGAGGACAGAGGAGGACAGAGGTGGACAGAGGTGGACAGAGGAGGACAGAGGAGGACAGAGGAGGACAGAGGTGGACATACCGCAGACGTGGCTCGTCCCGGAGGCCCAGGAGGCCCAGGAGGTCCAGGTGATCCCAGTCCTGGATCTCCCTGAGGACCACACACTCGTCAAACATCCCGGATCGTCACAGATTAAAAGTCACTGATGAGAGTCTCACCTTATCTCCTTTGGGGCCGAGCTCGCCCTGCTCCCCTGGGAACCCCGCGGGCCCCTGAGGCCCCTGAGGTCCCTGAGGTCCCTGTGGATTCACGCGCACGGTCTCAATGTTTGTAGACAAGAAACAACAAAAATCTAACTCGGGTATAACAGTGTGTTACTGAGACGAGCTCGGATCGGAATCAAATGAAAAGGACACTCACTGGTTCACCATCGTCTCCTTTACTGCCCTGAAAACACCAGAACTAAATTAGTTTTTTGAGTTATGTAATTACCATTAAAAGCATAGTTTTTAACCACTACGGTCATTAACCTCCTTCTACTCTGTGAGAAGCTGAGGTCCTGCAGGTGTGGCCTCTTATGACTCATTTATTCTAATTATAAGTGGAAACAGCTTTCATCTCTCTTTGCACAGAGAAAGATGTCACTCAGACACACTTCCAATGGTAAATATAGTCAGTATAGTCTTTATTTTATTGCATTTTACAGACCATGGCCACTCAAAGCGCTTTACAAAGTTCAGAGTTCATACAAATATAGAGGGTGTAGCTGATGATCTAATTGACGGTAGAATTTGCACATTTTTGTTTTAACAAATCCCGTTTCACATTTGCAGAAGTAAACGTAGCAGGGAATAAGGTTTAGGGAGCTGTAATAAGGAAAAAAGCTCCAGGTGGAACACATGTAAAATGCCTACTGGTGATTTCTGGACTGTACATTTTGTTTGGACTTCAAACTGGTCCAGGTTCATCTCAGAATGTTTGATTTATCACATCTTTATAATCCTCCGTCATATTTACAGAAGGTTATATTCATTTGGCCGACAGTTTTAATGGCACAGAATATGGTAAAGATAAAGTTTCTCACCGACAGCCCGTCCTTCCCTGGTGCTCCGGTGGGTCCTTGTGGTCCCTGAGGTCCTCTGGCTCCAGGACTAGCTCCAGATCCGGTCCCGTTTGAGGAGGGTCCAGGGGGTCCGAGGGGTCCTGGGAGTCCTGGGTCTCCTCTCTCCCCTTTCAGCCCTGGAGACCTGGACGTCTGCACCAACTGGGACAATCACACACATTCTTGTTTGGACCAGGATTTGTAACCCACGTCAAATCACTTTCTGCTGATTTTAATACATCAAAATAAATTATTCGTGGATCAAAATTGTATAGAATAATTCCAGAATATTATTTATTATTCAGTTCAATCATTTGCACTCACTGTGTTGGTGGTGGAGGCAGCAGTGGATCTCAGAGGAGAGACTGTAAAAAGACATTAAAAGGTTCAATGTATGGACACTGGCGCCATCTGGTGGTACTTGTCTATATCACAGCAACATTGATCACAGCAACCATGCCCTGGTGGTAAAGGTCCAGTTTACAAGACTGATTAAGTATCAGTAGAAACAGCAGTAGTAAGAGCAGCAGCTTTAGTAGTAGTAACATCTGTAGCTCTCTCTTCTCTCTCTCTCTCCTCTTTCTCTTCTCTCTCGCTCTCTTTTTTTTCTTCTTTCTCACTTATCCTCCAAACAAACAGATAAATATGTAGACACCTGGGCTGCTGGTCTCCTGCTCCTGGCCCGATGTCTCCTCCATGTAGCTGTCCTCATCATCTTCTCCTCTGGACGTCTCAGTGGGAGGAGCTGGGACTGGGGTGCTGTGGACCTCCAGCTCTGGGTACAGCTGTAAACAAACAGCAGAAAAGATAGAATAGGAATAAAGAAACATTCACAAAACATATATACAGATGTCAGTATGTAGAGTGAGGTCTGTGAGTCTGTAGAGCGGTCGCAGGGACAATATCATGTTTACTTTCTGCTCTTACTTTGAACGTGTGTAGTAGTATTTCAAGTAGTAACAGCAGTAATAGGAGCATGCAGTGGAAATGGTACCAGCAGCAGATTAAGAACATAACCCACTCTTCTGGTGTGACCAGTGCCAGAGATTGTTTGATACTGATCTCGGCCTAAAAACTCACAAATCTACTGTAGACAGTGCACTGCTGGAGGGGTCGGAAGAAGCGCAACCAAAGAGGGAGCAGTAAAAAAACACACAGTGCTCCATTACTGTGGGACACAGAGAGTGCCGAGACAACAAAACACTATGGCATTGTGGAAGAATTCAAATATTTGAATATTTGAATTATACGATGGTGACACCACAGAGAAATAAAGCAGAAGATCGCAGACCCCGGTAGAAGCTCTGCAGAAAACAAACTAGGAACAAAAGTGGCACTGCTCAAGTTCTTGGTGCTTATAGGTCCTGCTTATAGGTCCTGCTTATAGGTCCTGCTTAGGTCCTGCTTATAGGTCCTGCTTATAGGTCCTGCTTATAGGTCCTGCTTATAGGTCCTGCTTATAGGTCCTGCTTAGGTCCTGCTTATAGGTCCTGCTTATAGGTCCTGCTTATAGGTCCTGCTTAGGTCCTGCTTATAGGTCCTGCTTAGGTCCTGCTTATAGGTCCTGCGTATAGGTCCTGCTTAGGTCCTGCTTATAGGTCCTGCTTATAGGTCCTGCTTATAGGTCCTGCTTAGGTCCTGCTTATAGGTCCTGCTTATAGGTCCTGCTTATAGGTCCTGCTTATAGGTCCTGCTTATAGGTCCTGCTTATAGGTCCTGCTTAGGTCCTGCTTATAGGTCCTGCTTATAGGTCCTGCTTATAGGTCCTGCTTAGGTCCTGCTTATAGGTCCTGCTTATAGGTCCTGCTTAGGTCCTGCTTATAGGTCCTGCTTATAGGTCCTGCTTATAGGTCCTGCTTATAGGTCCTGCTTATAGGTCCTGCTCATAGGTCCTGCTTATAGGTCCTGCTTAGGTCCTGCTTATAGGTCCTGCTTATAGGTCCTGCTTAGGTCCTGCTTAGGTCCTGCTTATAGGTCCTGCTTATAGGTCCTGCTTATAGGTCCTGCTTAGGTCCTGCTTAGGTCCTGCTTATAGGTCCTGCTTATAGGTCCTGCTTATAGGTCCTGCTTATAGGTCCTGCTTATAGGTCCTGCTCATAGGTCCTGCTTATAGGTCCTGCTTAGGTCCTGCTTATAGGTCCTGCTTATAGGTCCTGCTTAGGTCCTGCTTAGGTCCTGCTTATAGGTCCTGCTTATAGGTCCTGCTTATAGGTCCTGCTTAGGTCCTGCTTAGGTCCTGCTTATAGGTCCTGCTTATAGGTCCTGCTTATAGGTCCTGCTTAGGTCCTGCTTATAGGTCCTGCTTATAGGTCCTGCTTATAGGTCCTGCTTATAGGTCCTGCTTATAGGTCCTGCTTATAGGTCCTGCTTATAGGTCCTGCTTATAGGTCCTGCTTAGGTCCTGCTTAGGTCCTGCTTATAGGTCCTGCTTATAGGTCCTGCTTATAGGTCCTGCTTAGGTCCTGCTTAGGTCCTGCTTATAGGTCCTGCTTATAGGTCCTGCTTATAGGTCCTGCTTAGGTCCTGCTTATAGGTCCTGCTTATAGGTCCTGCTTATAGGTCCTGCTTATAGGTCCTGCGTATAGGTCCTGCTTAGGTCCTGCTTATAGGTCCTGCTTATAGGTCCTGCTTATAGGTCCTGCTTATAGGTCCTGCGTATAGGTCCTGCTTAGGTCCTGCTTATAGGTCCTGCGTATAGGTCCTGCTTAGGTCCTGCCTATAGGTCCTGCTTATAGGTCCTGCTTATAGGTCCTGCTTATAGGTCCTGCTTATAGGTCCTGCTTATAGGTCCTGCTTATAGGTCCTGCTTATAGGTCCTGCTTATAGGTCCTGCTTAGGTCCTGCTTATAGGTCCTGCGTATAGGTCCTGCTTAGGTCCTGCCTATAGGTCCTGCTTATAGGTCCTGCTTATAGGTCCTGCTTATAGGTCCTGCTTATAGGTCCTGCTTATAGGTCCTGCTTATAGGTCCTGCTTATAGGTCCTGCTTATAGGTCCTGCGTATAGGTCCTGCTTAGGTCCTGCTTATAGGTCCTGCTTATAGGTCCTGCTTATAGGTCCTGCTTATAGGTCCTGCGTATAGGTCCTGCTTAGGTCCTGCTTATAGGTCCTGCTTATAGGTCCTGCTTATAGGTCCTGCTTATAGGTCCTGCTTATAGGTCCTGCTTATAGGTCCTGCTTATAGGTCCTGCTTATAGGTCCTGCTTAGGTCCTGCTTATAGGTCCTGCTTATAGGTCCTGCTTATAGGTCCTGCTTAGGTCCTGCTTATAGGTCCTGCTTAGGTCCTGCTTATAGGTCCTGCGTATAGGTCCTGCTTATAGGTCCTGCTTATAGGTCCTGCTTAGGTCCTGCTTAGGTCCTGCTTATAGGTCCTGCTTATAGGTCCTGCTTATGGGTCCTGATTATAGGTCCTGCTTATTGATCCTGCTTATAGGTCCTGCTTAGGTCCTGCTTAGGTCCTGCTTATAGGTCCTGCTTATAGGTCCTGCTTATGGGTCCTGATTATAGGTCCTGCTTATTGGTCCTGCTTATAGGTCCTGCTTAGGTCCTGCTTAGGTCCTGCTTATAGGTCCTGCTTATTGGTCCTGCTTATAGGTCCTGCTTAGGTCCTGCTTAGGTCCTGCTTATAGGTCCTGCTTATGGGTCCTGCTTATAGGTCCTGCTTAGGTCCTGCTTATAGGTCCTGCTTATTGGTCCTGCTTATAGGTCCTGCTTATAGGTCCTGCTTAGGTCCTGCTTATAGGTCCTGCTTATTGGTCCTGCTTATAGGTCCTGCTTAGGTCCTGCTTAGGTCCTGCTTATAGGTCCTGCTTATGGGTCCTGCTTATAGGTCCTGCTTAGGTCCTGCTTATAGGTCCTGCTTATTGGTCCTGCTTATAGGTCCTGCTTATAGGTCCTGCTTAGGTCCTGCTTATAGGTCCTGCTTATAGGTCCTGCTTATAGGTCCTGCTTATAGGTCCTGCTTATGGGTCCTGCTTATAGGTCCTGCTTAGGTCCTGCTTATAGGTCCTGCTTATAGGTCCTGCTTATAGGTCCTGCTTATAGGTCCTGCTTAGGTCCTGCTTATAGGTCCTGCTTATAGGTCCTGCTTAGGTCCTGCTTAGGTCCTGCTTATAGGTCCTGCTAATAGGTCCTGCTTATGGGTCCTGATTATAGGTCCTGCTTATTGGTCCTGCTTATAGGTCCTGCTTAGGTCCTGCTTAGGTCCTGCTTATAGGTCCTGCTTATAGGTCCTGCTTATGGGTCCTGATTATAGGTCCTGCTTATTGGTCCTGCTTATAGGTCCTGCTTATTGGTCCTGCTTATAGGTCCTGCTTAGGTCCTGCTTAGGTCCTGCTTATAGGTCCTGCTTATAGGTCCTGCTTATGGGTCCTGATTATAGGTCCTGCTTATGGGTCCTGCTTATAGGTCCTGCTTAGGTCCTGCTTATAGGTCCTGCTTATAGGTCCTGCTTATAGGTCCTGCTTATAGGTCCTGCTTAGGTCCTGCTTAGGTCCTGCTTATAGGTCCTGCTTATTGGTCCTGCTTATTGGTCCTACTTATAGGTCCTGCTTAGGTCCTGCTTAGGAAGGACAGTAACCTGAGGCTGAAGGCATTTCAAAACCCAATACTGAAAAGGTAACTGGTATTCTGTAAGAGACTAAAATGTAAATGCGTTAAAATCCTAAGTATTATTACAAAAAGAAGAATGAAATTCTGGCAAAGAAAAAGGTCAATGGTCAATATTTGAAAACCAAAAGGGAAAAAACAAGAAGGCGGACAAAGGAAACCATGGATGAAACTAATCAAAGAAGTCATTAATGGACTCTGTATCCACCTGGTTTCCACCTGGTTTCCACTTGGTAGTTCTGACAAAGGACAATTGGATGGTAGCAGCAGTAGTAAAAGTAGGCTATTAGTGACAACAGTAGTAAAATCAGCAGTTCTAGCGGCAGTAACAGCAGCAACAACAGTAAAGTTAGTAGTAGTAGTAGTAGCAGTAGCAGCAGTAGTACTAATAGTACTAATAGTACTAATAGTAGTAATAGTCTAGTAGCTTCCATTCCCATCCCCAGTCTACATCAGAAGAACTCCAATATCAAAGTCTTGCAGACACACTCTGGGACCCTCTCCTCCACATGTACAGTACTTGTACTTCCACTTGTGATGGAAAACTACCTGGGACTTGTACTTGTGGCTCTGTGTACTCTGTGTGTATTGTATTGTCAGTTTATTTACTGCGGTGGATTGTGTCAAAACAAAACTTCAGACGAGGATGTTCCACAGAGGAAGCAGCTGGACCACCCCTGGACCCTCACACACGGTTTGAACACGGACAGAGTTCAATTATGGGAAAAATCTGGGGGAAATATTGAAGTCAGCGTTTGCAAAACAATCCCAGCTGCCCTCACCTCCTCCACACGCTGCAGAGGCCGCAGCGTCCACCGAGGTCCACATAACAGGAGTGTGTTGGTGTTGGGTTTGTATATTGCTGATATATTTTTATTTCTCTCCCTAGAACGTTAGAGAAAGCCATGGTCTGCATCTGAGGTGAAGGCTGTGGAGAAGACCATGACACCTTTCATACAGACTGGAAAGGTCCCTGGGAAGTCTCACTGCCTGGCCTGCATTAATGCCTCACCAGATGACCTTAGACATCGGACATGGAGTGGCATTAAATTCTATGTCAAAAATAGAATCACTGCAATTCGAAAACAAAATCTAAAATAAAATTCCTTTAAAATAGTTGTTTGGTTTCTATTGACTGTTTTGTATTACTTAAAGTCTTGGTAAAAAAAGATTATGTCTATGGGTCCCATTCTGAACGGCCCTGTCAAAGGGACCCACCAGGTAACAAAAACGTGTATGTGTGTGTGTGCAGTGTGTGTTTGAAATGGATACACACATGAAATGATATGAGACATTGAAAACAAAAAGTAGTGTCAGGTTCCTCCAAGACGTGAAAAATAACATTCTACATTTGTCCTGATTTCAGAGTTTGTGACGTCACCTCCGAGTATTCTCGCTCCTCCACAGCTTTCTTCACTTCGTCAGGTCGTTCCAGATCCTCGTAAGAATCGTCTCCGCTGCCGAACCCAGAAGCCTGAGCACACACACACACACACATCTGTCACACACACATCTGTCACACACATCTGTCACACACACAACTGTCACACACACACAACTGTCACACACACACAACTGTCACACACACACATCTGTCACACACACAACTGTCACACACACACATCTGTCACACACATCTGTCACACACACATCTGTCACACACATCTGTCACACACACACAACTGTCACACACACACATCTGTCACACACACATCTATCACACACACATCTGTCACACACACATCTGTCACACACATCTGTCACACACACAACTGTCACACACACACAACTGTCACACACACACAACTGTCACACACACACATCTGTCACATACACAACTGTCACACACACACAACTGTCACACACACACAACTGTCACACACACACAACTGTCACACACACACAACTGTCACACACACACATCTGTCACACACACAACTGTCACACACACACAACTGTCACACACACACAACTGTCACACACACACATCTGTCACACACATCTGTCACACACACATCTGTCACACACATCTGTCACACACACACAACTGTCACACACACACATCTGTCACACACACATCTATCACACACACATCTGTCACACACATCTGTCACACACATCTGTCACACACACATCTGTCACACACACATCTGTCACACACACACAACTGTCACACACACACATCTGTCACACACACATCTGTCACACACACATCTGTCACACACATCTGTCACACACATCTGTCACACACACATCTGTCACACACACATCTGTCACACACACATCTGTCACACACACATCTGTCACACACATCTGTCACACACATCTGTCACACACACATCTGTCACACACACATCTGTCACACACACACAACTGTCACACACACACAACTGTCACACACACACATCTGTCACACACACACAACTGTCACACACACACACACACATAACTGTCACACACACACAACTGTCACACACACACAACTGTCACACACACATCTGTCACACACACATCTGTCACACACATCTGTCACACACACATCTGTCACACACACATCTGTCACACACACAAAACTGTCACACACACACATCTGTCACACACACATCTGTCACACACACATCTGTCACACACATCTGTCACACACATCTGTCACACACACATCTGTCACACACACATCTGTCACACACACACAACTGTCACACACACACATCTATCACACACACATCTGTCACACACACATCTGTCACACACATCTGTCACACACATCTGTCACACACACATCTGTCACACACACATCTGTCACACACACACAACTGTCACACACACACAACTGTCACACACACACATCTGTCACACACACATCTGTCACACACACATCTGTCACACACACACATCTGTCACACACACATCTGTCACACACACATCTGTCACACACACATCTGTCACACACACATCAGTCACACACACATCAGTCACACACACATCTGTCACACACACATCAGTCACACACACATCAGACACACACACATCAGTCACACACACATCAGTCACACACACATCAGTCACACACACATCAGTCACACACACACATCAGTCACACACACATCAGACACACACACACATCAGTCACACACACACATCAGTCACACACACATCAGTCACACACACATCAGTCACACACACATCAGACACACACACATCAGTCACACACACATCAGTCACACACACATCAGTCACACACACACATCAGTCACACACACATCAGTCACACACACATCAGTCACACACACATCAGACACACACACATCAGTCACACACACATCAGACACACACACATCAACACACACACACACATCAGACACACACACATCAGTCACACACACATCAGACACACACACATCAGACACACACACATCAGTCACACACACATCAGTCACACACACATCAGTCACACACACATCAGACACACACACATCAGTCACACACACACATCACACACACACATCAGTCACACACACATCAGTCACACACACATCAGTCACACACACATCAGTCACACACACATCAGTCACACACACATCAGTCACACACACATCAGTCACACACACATCAGCACACACACATCAGTCACACACACACATCAGTCCACACACACATCATCACACACACATCAGTCACACACACATCATCACACACACACATCAGTCACACACACATCAGTCACACACACATCAATCACACACACATCAGTCACACACACATCACTCACACACACATCAGTCACACACACACATCAGTCACACACACATCAGTCACACACACACATCAGTCACACACACATCAGCCACACACACATCAGTCACACACACACATCAGTCACACACACATCAGTCACACACACACATCAGTCACACACACACACATCAGTCACACACACATCAGTCACACACACATCAGTCACACACACATCAGTCACACACACACATCAGTCACACACACATCAGTCACACACACATCAGTCACACACACATCAGTCACACACACATCCACACACACATCAGTCCACACACACATCAGTCACACACACATCAGTCACACACACATCAGTCACACACACATCAGTCACACACACATCAGACACACACACATCAGTCACACACACACATCAGTCACACACACATCAGTCACACACACATCAGTCACACACACATCAGACACACACACATCAGTCACACAGACATCAGTCACACACACATCAGTCACACACACACATCAGTCACACACACATCAGTCACACACAAATCAGTCACACACACATCAGACACACACACATCAGTCACACACACATCAGACACACACACATCAGACACACACACATCAGTCACACACACATCAGACACACACACATCAGTCACACACACATCAGTCACACACAAATCAGTCACACACACATCAGACACACACACATCAGTCACACACACATCAGACACACACACATCAGTCACACACACATCAGTCACACACACATCAGTCACACACACATCAGTCACACACACATCAGTCACACACACACATCAGTCACACACACATCAATCACACACACATCAGTCACACACACACATCAGTCACACACACATCAGTCACACACACACACATCAGTCACACACACATCAGTCACACACACATCAATCACACACACATCAGTCACACACACATCAGCCACACACACATCAGTCACACACACACATCAGTCACACACACATCAGTCACACACACATCAGTCACACACACACATCTGTCACACACACATCAGTCACACACACATCAGTCACACACACATCAGTTACACACACATCAGTCACACACACATCAGTCACACACACATCAGTCACACACACACATCAGACACACACACATCTGTCACACACACATCAGTCACACACACATCAGTCACACACACATCAGTCACACACACATCTGTCACACACACACATCTGTCACACACACATCAGTCACACACACACATCAGTCACACACACATCAGTCACACACACATCAGTCACACACACATCAGTCACACACACATCAGTCACACACACACATCAGTCACACACACACATCAGACACACACACATCAGTCACACACACATCTGTCACACACACATCAGTCACACACACATCTGTCACACACACATCAGACACACACACATCAGTCACACACACATCAGTCACACACACATCTGTCACACACACACATCAGTCACACACACATCAGTCACACACACACATCAGACACACACACATCTGTCACACACACATCAGTCACACACACATCTGTCACACACACACATCAGTCACACACACATCTGTCACACACACATCACACACACACACACATCAGTCACACACACACATCAGACACACACACATCTGTCCACACACACACATCAGTCACACACACATCAGTCACACACACATCAGTCACACACACATCAACACACACACATCAGTCACACACACACATCAGACACACACACACACATCAGACACACACACATCAGTCACACACACACATCAGACACACACACACATCTGTCACACACACATCAGACACACACACATCAGTCACACACACACATCAGACACACACACATCAGTCACACACACACATCAGTCACACACACATCAGTCACACACACATCAGTCACACACACACATCAGACACACACACATCAGTCACACACACATCTGTCACACACACATCAGACACACACACATCAGTCACACACACATCAGACACACACACACATCAGTCACACACACACATCAGACACACACACATCTGTCACACACACATCAGTCACACACACACATCAGACACACACACATCAGTCACACACACACATCAGACACACACACATCAGTCACACACACACATCTGTCACACACACATCAGTCACACACACATCAGTCACACACACATCAGTCACACACACACATCAGACACACACACATCAGTCACACACACACATCTGTCACACACACATCAGTCACACACACACACATCAGTCACACACACATCAGTCACACACACACATCAGTCACACACACATCAGTCACACACACACATCAGACACACACACATCAGTCACACACACACATCAGACACACACACACATCAGACACACACACATCTGTCACACACACATCAGTCACACACACACATCAGACACACACACATCAGTCACACACACACATCAGACACACACACATCAGTCACACACACACATCAGTCACACACACACATCAGACACACACACATCTGTCACACACACACATCAGACACACACACACATCAGACACACACACATCTGTCACACACACACATCAGACACACACACATCAGACACACACACACATCAGACACACACACATCAGTCACACACACACATCAGACACACACACATCTGTCACACACACATCAGACACACACACATCTGTCACACACACACATCAGACACACACACATCAGTCACACACACACATCAGTCACACACACACATCAGACACACACACATCAGTCACACACACACATCAGTCACACACACACATCAGACACACACACATCTGTCACACACACACATCAGACACACACACATCTGTCACACACACACATCAGACACACACACACATCAGACACACACACTCTCATTCCCACATTAGTCACGGATGTAGTTTTGACAGCAGTGCTCTGTGTCAGTCTCACATGTCACCACCAGAGGGAGCACGATCCTAGCGTTTACAGGAGTGACATGAATTTGACAATGAACATTGCTTTATACAAATACAATACAACAATACTTCTCTCTCTCCTCTCTCTCTCTCCCTGTTCTCTCTCTTCCTCTCGCTCTCCCCCTGTTCTCTCTCTTCCTCTCGCTCTCCCCCTGTTCTCTCTCTTCCTCTCGCTCTCCCCCTGTTCTCTCTCTTCCTCTCGCTCTCCCCCTGTTCTCTCTCTTCCTCTCGCTCTCCCCCTGTTCTCTCTCTTCCTCTCGCTCTCCCCCTGTTCTCTCTCTTCCTCTCGCTCTCCCCCTGTTCTCTCTCTTCCTCTCGCTCTCCCCCTGTTCTCTCTCTTCCTCTCGCTCTCCCTTCTTTTTTTTCTCTCTCTCCCCTCTAACATGCTAACAAAGTGCAGCTAACTGGGAACTGTGGAGGGGTGCCAGAAGAACCACTACACGTAGGGACATGTTCATTAATACAGGGAGGAAGCAAAGTGCTCTGGGAAGGTTTACTGCCGTAGCCTGGTCTTACCACACCATTGTACTATTTTCACTGTGTACTTGATTTGAACTCTATTAACAGGTGGGAGGAGTTAACTCCTTTTTACTCCTAATGAGCCCGAGTGAGTCGCTTGCATTTAGCCTAGCTTTAGGATTTAGCCTAGCTTTGGCCATCTCCTTTTCCACAAACAGAGCCTGTGGGGAGTAGAGCCACAACATCTGTTAGTAATGAAATCTGCTAAACTTTCCTCTTGCTCTGGCTTAAATTTCTTGATATTTAGAGCTGAACTAGAACGTCTTACTTTACTATCGCATTTGCCTCCTTACAACACCCGCCTCCCCCGCTCGCTGATTGGTCAGAGGGGATACAACCGAGGTAACCGCAGCCACTTAGATCAGACCCAGACGTACAAGTAGGAAATAATAATTGGCTCTATGCACGCACCACTTCCGGGTTTTAGCTAAAGCCCCACCTCACTTCCTGTTCGCGGGAAACGGCTTGAGTTTCACTGGAGGTCAGCAGTGGTTTACACGAGTTTCCCAAATAATGCTCAAACGGGAATTGAACTGTGAAGATACTGGGCATTTTTGGGACACAACAGTGCTCTTTGATTGTGCTGTCATTGTGTTTTTATAAAGTTTAAAAATCTTAGACTGAGTGGCCTCAGTCGAAGCTCTACCTCAGAGAGAAAGCACAGCAACACTTTTGGGTCAGTCTCAGCTGAATGTATAGATCTAATTACTAAAAAACGTCACTAAAACCCTCCTAAATGCCATAGGATAGAATAGACAGGAAGTGAACGGGCTGATCTGTGTTAACAGGAAATGACGTCACGCCCCCCGGTGCATATAGCCCATAGACCGGAGTTTACGGATGACTAAGGCCAGGCTAATACTGACACTGTCCTCTGGTTTTCACATTTTTGTCTGAAATAGTTGATAAAGAAATGTGACAAACCAAAAATATATGCATGTGAAATCTAGCGATCAAACCTAACTATTTTAAAGCAAGGAACTATAGATTTTTAAGACATTTCTCCATTTTATCTGTTTGAAAGTCAGGTACCCCAGCTTAAAAAAAAAAGCTCACATAGGGGTCGTCCTCTTCGCACTGGTCGTCCGGAGCCGTGGGATCAGACTTGAGGAGCAGCTGCTGGATGGATCCCTGAGCACAGAGAGGACAGTCCGTGTAATTACAGATAATATTCACAATCATCGCAGTTTCTTTGAGCCAAAAGGAGTTTCCGAGGGCAGACGGCATTCAAGGAGTCATTCAACACTTCTATCAGAGACAAGACACTCACTCAACAACACAGATACAAGCTTTTCAACCTGCGGCCTGCGGACAGAGCAGCGAGGGACGGTACACTGCAAAAAATGATAAAACATGATGTCATAATGAGCCATGAAAAGAGCGTTTTTTATCCTAACTTTTGAACATTGTGTGCTTTATTTTCTCATTCAAAGGCAGACATTTCTTTTATCTCTTTAAAACAAGATCATTTTGCTGTGTCCCATTGGCAAATCTTGTTTTAAGGCCCAGTCAGAAAGTGCTCAAATTCAAGATACATTTTACCAATGTTTTCATATTTTTCATCATTGTTTGCAGTGTTTGGACCTTTGTCTTGTTGTGTGTGTGTTGTGTTGGTGGTTGTGTTGTGCTTGTGTGTTGTGTGTGTTGTGCTGAAAGAGTGAAAGGAGATGGAGCCAATATTCTGATCAGCTTCGTCCAGGCTTTTTAAAAATGTTTACTTCTGTTTTTTTTGTATCTGGTTTTTATTTTGCATCTTGTTTACGGTTTAAAGTTTCATGTGCATAACGTTTGAAATATTATTCTTACCTCTTCCTTGAACCTCGTCCTGAAAAAATCCCGAAGTTTTAAAGTGGTAGACACTCGTTTTACATCTGTTCTGTGAAAGCCATTTGGATTCTTGCTTTTCATTATGTTCAATTACAAATGTTTTCATCTTCCCAAGAACAACATTCCCACATGGACTCAGAGGGTTACATTAAGGACAGGACTTTAATATATACTTAAGGGACAGTTTAAGATTTATTTTAGGGACAGGATTTTAATACTTGAAGGACATGCGTTTTGTGTTTGCATAAGTCCAGTATGGACGGGAGACACCAGAACAATGTATTAGTCAGATCTGTGGAAAGGCAAGCCCACAGGAAGAGGTATATTTTGTGAATCATTTAAATGTGAAAAACGCTGCTTTTGTGATTAGATATTCAAGCATTTTTTGTGCGTTTTGTGTGTGTGTTTCTTTAGTCCCCTTTGAATGGAATGGACGTTTCTGGTTCTCACTGGTGCTTTGTAAACGTATTTTATGATTTAGTGAAAGGAGAAGGTTATGGGCTTTAAGTGCGTAGAGCAAAGATGAAATCACATCTGAGAGAATCAATACGGCTGAATGAAATCATGATAAAAGCTGTTTCCTCTCTTCCTCTAATATATACAAACATTTACAAAGTGCCTTTTTGTGGCAGTTCTGGACCTGTTTCCTGAACGTATCTGTCCCGAAAGCTCTGTGGCACTTTGGTCATTTGTTTGTCGGCCGTGTTTATCACCAGGGTTTTTGGTTTGAAACATCCCTCCTGTTGCCGCAAGTATTTCCTTCTGCTCCATCACTTTGTCTCGGGACATTCTGACAAGGAAATCAAAAACAGACCTCATCGTATAAAAGGCCTGAACGCAGAAGGTAAACAATGTGAGGTATAAAGCCTAGCGTACATCGACAGAGTAACTGGAGACAACAGTTGCAAGGCGGCTTTTGGCGACCGAGAGGAGATGGTGGGAGATGATCAGTTGCTGAAATCGGTCGATGTGCGCGCTCTTACAACTGGAGATAAACAGTCGATCTCCAGTTTCAGTCAGTTGCCCGTGTTCTACTTTTCAGCAACTAGTTGTCCTCAGTTGCCCCGATGTGCGCGCTCCATGCGCCGCTCTGACAACATGTGTGTATTGTGTGTATAGCGCCCTCTACAGTTTATGTCAGAAAACAGACTGTAGTTGAGGCCAGTTGCTGTCGATGTACGCGCTGTTATTCCCCAGACTGGTCTGATACTGGGAGTTGCCCGTTTTCGTCAGATTGTCGATGTGTGCGGGGCAGCAACTCAGAGGCGACGGATATAATCAGTTGCCAGTCCGATGTACGCTAGGCTTAAGTCTGATTGTTGGTGAAAAGACGCAGAGAGAACTCGAAGGTGGAACAGGCAGAAACAAGACTGTATCACATCCATTAAGCTTAGTTTGATGAGAATTATTAAAGGAGCAGTGTGTAAACATGTGGCCAAAAGTGGTACTGCAGCCTCTCCCACTCTCCCTGACTCAGGTTGCCAGATATGCAGACGAATCCAGCTGGGACCATAACAGCTGAATAGACAAGAGTTTTGTCAACAACAAATCTATAACCAACACCTTTTTCACAAAGATAGAAATCCTGGTTTTATTCCTTGTTTTGTCGTTAATGATTTGAGAATCATAACGAGACCTTTTTTAGTTCTGCGCCACATGGTACTTTACCAGTGAGATTAGCTCCACATGGTACTTTACCAGTGAGATTAGCTCCAGGTGAGTTCTGGCGCCCGGATCACGGACTTTCTGACTGGTAATAACAAGATTTAGGGGCTGATGATCTAATTTTGAAATTCAAATATCTCTGAACTACTGTTTTCAATTAAATAAGTATTTAAATAGAGCATATTTTATTAATGCCTTTCGATAGATTTGGGGCAATAATGATGACTTGTCTTGAAAATCTTACATATGGCTTCTTTAAGTGTGATTTTAGTAGTTTCACTGTGGAGAAATTCCCTAATGCTTCCCTATTGAGCTACATTGAGCTAGCGGATTAGCACTGTGCATCTATCTGTCTGTGGGTTTGACAAAGATATCGCAGCGATAATCTGGTTCCCATGAAGTCACATGAGTCCAGAGGCGGAGAGGAAACCAGGGTGAATACTGTACATCACTCTGGACTGAGCTGACCCCGACGGAGTAAGGCCATTTCCTGTTGCCCTGAGAGCACAGTGACCAAACCCTGGAGGAAACAGTGACACCTGCTGGTCAAATGTATGCACACGGTATGACAGAAAACAACAGCTGATGATCATGGATGATTCCTTAGAAAATAAGAATATGAAACAATTGGGCCGAATAAATAAATAAATAAATAGTTAAATACAAATAAACAATACTCACGACCCAATGAAATCCTGAACTGTTGATTATGTCTTTGAAAATACCATTGGTTTTTTCAAGTTCTTTATGACGATCTAATTCTATCTGTGAGAAAACAACACAGCGTCCTGGCCCTGCTGCTCAGAGTGTTTTACAAGCGCACAGAGAGCCATCCCCGCACAATACACTCCTGTCCGACTCCGACGCCTTCACTTCTCCCCATTGTCTGAAAGAGCTGCTTTACTCACAGTCATGGCTCTAACAGGAGGTTTTAATACAGCAAAATCACCTAAAACTTTTCATTTATGACCGTTCAAAGTAAATAACTTTATTGTCCTTCTGTGTCCCGTTGGGGCTGTAAAGTGGCAAACAAAGACTTCAGTGTGTTTTGGCTGTTGAACGAGATTATGAGAAATATTTATTATAGTCAAGCTTTAGTTTGTGAATATATGGGTCCTGGGGCTTTAGCCTCAGTCCTGGTCTACAGCCTCAGTCCTGGGGCTTCAGCCTCAGTCTTAGATCTGCAGTCTCAGTCCTGGGTCTACAGCCTCAGTCCTGGATCAACAGCCTCAGTCCTGGGGCTTCAGCCTCAGTCTTAGATCTGCAGTCTCAGTCCTGGGTCTACAGCCTCAGTCCTGGGTCTACAGTCTCAGTCCTGGGTCTACAGCCTCAGTCCTGGGTCTACAGCCTCAGTCCTGGGTCTACAGCCTCAGTCCTGGGTCTACTGCCTCAGTCCTGGGTCCACAGCCTCAGTCCTGGATCTACAGCCTCAGTCCTGGATCTACAGCCTCAGTCCTGGATCTACAGCCTCAGTCCTGGGACTACAGCCTCAGTCCTGGGACTACAGTCTCAGTCCTGGGTCTACAGCCTCAGTCCTGGGTCTACAGCCTCAGTCCTGGGTCTACAGCCTCAGTCCAGGATCTACAGCCTCAGTCCTGGATCTACAGCCTCAGTCCTGGGACTACAGCCTCAGTCCTGGATCTACAGCCTCAGTCCTGGGTCTACAGCCTCAGTCCTGGGACTACAGCCTCAGTCCTGGATCTACAGCCTCAGTCCTGGGACTACAGCCTCAGTCCTGGATCTACAGCCTCAGTCCTGGATCTACAGCCTCAGTCCTGGGACTACAGCCTCAGTCCTGGATCTACAGCCTCAGTCCTGGGTCTACAGCCTCAGTCTTCAACATTGTTTTATATAGTTTCATTTTATAATCCAATGAAATTAGAAAATCCTTTTGTTTCCTCTTGTTTTGTACCAATTTGTGTGTACAGTATATATTTTGGTGTGTGTGTGTGTGTGTGTGTGTGTGTCTGTGTGTGTGTGTGTGTGCACTTGTTTTCAACTCCTGGTGGGTTCCATAACCTGAGATTCCACTCACGTCATGGGGACTGGTTTTACGTGGTGGGGCCCGAACACCGGACCCCACTGGTCCAAGCTTAATAATCAATGGGTAATGCTTTTCTAACGGTCCTTATGCAGTCTCTGTAAAAATATGGAAAGGACCCCTGGAGGTTTACTTTCCTGAAAAAAGTGTGTTATGTGTCGGAACCCTGGTGGTGGGTTGCGGAATATCAAGGAGGGGCACACTGGGGCAATTTCAGTCCAGCAGGCTGGAGCCAATCATGGAGCAGCACAACAGAGGCTGGAGCCAATCATGGAGCAGCACAACAGAGGCTGGAGCCAATCATGGAGCAGCACAACAGAGGCAGGAGCCAATCATGGAGCAGCACAACAGAGGAAATCAGGTGTCAGGCTAGAAAAGGTGCAAGTGTGTGGTTCATTAGGCTGCAGCCAATCACAGAGCAGCACACTGAAGCGCACGCTTACAAACCACTGGTAAGTGCTGACTACAAGTCATGACTTCAAATTGTTATATAGAATGATTACAAATTATTTGTTGTTTGTGCAGCTTAGTCAAGAGTCCCTAATTGATGAAGTCGACTCAGATTCTGACGATTTAACTGTCAAGAAGAAACCTGTAAAAAAGTATGGAAAAAGAAAAATCAAAAACACTTTTCTTCAAGACTCGGAAAGTGACGAACCAAAGGCAAATAAGATTGTTATCATGCAGCTGCAAAAGAAGAAAAATGGGGGGCGAGTTTACAGCAAGAGACACTTCTGCCTCTACTGTTCAATGTCCTGCCACAAAATGTCCCGTCATTTGACTAGAAAACATGGAAATGAAAGTGACGTAGCCAGAGCATTGGCTCTACCTGTGAAATCTAAAGCACGTAAACTTCACTTTGATTTGATCAGGAATAGTGGAAACCGTGAGCACAATGTTGAGGTTTTAAAGGCCGGCATTGGAACTTTAGTCCCAGCTAAACAGCCAAATTCCCCAGTTAAATCCAGTGAGGTTTTTGCACTGTATAGACTGTGGGGCATTGCTTAAGCGAAAGTCGCTGTGGAGGCATGTGGCCAGGTGCCGGCTTTCACAGAAAGATGCCCAGGCTAAACCAGGTAGAAGTAGGGTCCAGTCCCTCTGCTCCCTAGCCTGTGCCCAGTAAGACCTGATTTCAACATACCGCGCCTTTCCAACGCCAGCCGTCCAGTTTGCTTTTCCCTTATCTCAGTTCCCGGTGTAAACCACGGCCGCCCGAGCGGGAGGTACGTGGACCAGATCCTTAGTTTGACTGGGGCGTGCACTAATCCCGAAAAACTGTGCAGATTTGGGTTCGTACTAGTCCAGGCCCTCTTCAGCAGCGGGAAGTAGCAGCACAAGTGATTTTAAGCTCAGTCGACAAGCTAATTTTATTAATAAACTCCTGACGGAGATTTAGACGTTTGTTTTTTGCATGAGGCGGCCATATAGGTTAATTCCACGAAAAGAAAAACTGCACAGTAATCTGAAAACATACCCATGTCCATACACTGGGGGCTCTTTACGATTGGAGGTGGTCTGGGATCACCTGGTCCCAGCCGTGTGACCCTTTTGGCTGTGTGGGACTCATCAACGTGCTGGCTGTCAGAGGGCATAGGCAATCACTAAGAACGTGGTGGAAGCCGCCCACCAGTGGTGGCCCGAGGTGGTGGGCAACAACATGCATATGGACCTCACCACATAATGAGGACATTTGGCTGTTTTAGCATAAAAAAGGAAACAATAGCAAATAACCAGGTCATTGAAACCACCAGGGCGAAAGTGGGGCTTGGAATGTCGGTGGCACGGTTTTAAATGAAAATAACAGATGCCCAGGCGGACGGGGCGCATGGTGCCACATCTTTGACTGCCAGGCACACCAAGAAGGTGATGTATATTGGTACTTGGGTGTGGGGCCACTGGAGTGTCGCCCTCAATGGATCACCAGCCCAGGCCCCCTCCCCTACCAGTGGTGCGCGCCTGTCCCAGGTACGTTATAGACCAGCAGGACATGCCCTCATTTCACACCAGTAATGTTCAGGTCAGTGCCAGGTCTCAGTAAACCACCATGAGGTCAATCCTGTTCATCCAGAATATGTGAGTGAAGCAGCACCTTTGTTAGGTAAGCGACGGCAACATTTAACGAAACAAGCTTAATATGAGAGGAGGGATTGAGTTTGGTCAAAGGGCGAAGGCCGCACTAAAAATCCAAACGCACGGTCGATACAACATTAGTCCAAACATGTAATATTTAAAATCACCCCCCCCTAGCGTAAAAATATATCAATACAACCTGTGACATGGACTGCGGTGGCTTGTATAGGACGATGAAGAGTATTGGAGGAGATTGTTTTTTGTTGTATTTTTAAAAGGACACATATTCAAAATGACCGAAAACTTCCCAAGAGACTATTCAATGGGAGACAAAGTCGTCCTTCTGAAAATGGCAGCTAAGCCTCCTCACTTTTTTGTTTTCCTTCCCGTATTTCAGATTCAAATTTGAAATTTGGTGGTGATGCTATTCATTAAAACTCATTTCCTGAATTTTGTGGCAAGGCCAGTTTCCAGCCATGAAAATAATACAAGATTATGAGAAACAATTAAATTAAATGAATGAAAAAAGACTTGTTTACAAAGAAGGATCTGAGATTTAAGCGTACAAGTTATCAAATTTCAGTATCCAGACGTTGTGGTCCGGCTGATTCTTACAACGAACAAGAATAGATTTTCCAGATTAACTGATCAACTCCAGATGTCTTTCTGTAATTATTCTTTTGTTACACTAAAGGGAATGCATCAGTGGCTTCTGACAGGGCCCCAAGCCGGGTCCTCTCCTCAACTAACTGCCATGTGGCTGCGAAGCAGAGACCCTGTCATCCAAGGGTTTAGAAAAAGAGGGGAAGGGAAGAGGGGTAGGAGATGGAGAGTGGGGTGGCTTTTGGGGGGGGGGGGGGGGGGGGGGGGGGGGGGGGGGGGGGTTGGGGGGGGGGGGGTTGGGGGGGGGGGGGGGGGGGGGGGGGGGGGGGGGGGGGGGGGGGGGGGGGGGGGGGGGGGTGGGGGGGGGGGGGGGGGGGGGGGGGGGGGGGGGGGGGGGGGGGGGGGGGGGGGGGGGGGGGGGGGGGGGGGGGGGGGGGAGGGGGTGGGGGGGGGGGGGGGGGGGGGGGGGGGAGAGGGGGGGGGGGGGGGGGGGGGGTTATGGGGAATGTGTGTGGGTGGTGGGGTGGGCAGGGGTGAAAATTGGGGTTGGGTGTGTAGTTTGGGTTAGGGATGGGGGGGAGGGGATTGTGGGGTGTGGTAGGAGTAGGGGTGTGGGTTTGTTGTGATTAAACGTGGGGGTGAGTACTTTGTGGGGAGTTTGGTATTATAGAGTGAGAAGAAGTTGGGGTGATATGTGGACATATTAGAAGTGGGGGATGAAACAGATGATTTATGGAGGGATTAACTGTGAAGCGGGGGATGAAACAAAGGGAGGTGTCCCCTTTCTCTCTTGAGGGAGTGTCGGGAGGGGGACCCAGAGACAGGTCCATGGAGGTGCGTCGGATCTTTGATGGAGGGCAGGTGGTGGAGGATACCCAGCACAGCCTGTCTCTGAGGCTGGGGTGAGGATGGGGGCTTCAAGCCTGTAGAGGAAAAGTCGTGGCTGCTTTGAGGCAGGCAAGGGAACTCTACAGGAAAACTGGACTCACTATTCACCATGAAATGTACAAAACACATACCCTCCATTACAAAGACTCCATCTCCGCTGCTAAATCCACATACTACTCCGGTTTAATCAGCTCAAATTAAGGTAACTCCAAAACAATTTTCTCACACATCTCATCCATCACAAAACCTTCTGACTCTCTTCCCTCGCATCTCTATTCATCGAATCCCACTTCTGACACTCTTGTCCATGGCTGGGAAATTTGCTCTGACTCCCATGGGCCCGAGACCTCGCCTTTATCAGACCTCCCCCCATAGAGAGCTCACTCCCAACAAACGACGTATCAACCAGTCCCCCTGCCCCAAAATAAGTTATTTTACTGGCCTGTTATGCACCTTGGTCCATGAAAGATAAGGCACCGCCTGGCAGTTGGCCTTAACCACTCGGCCACAACAACACACTGTCATGCTCTGGTAATGTCAGCCAAGGCATTGCTGGATATTCAATTGTGCCATAGACTAGGGCAATCCAGCCTTTTGACTTGGAGTGTAATCACCCTGTCTTTTGACATGTGGTTGGGGACTTTGTGGCGCAACGGTAGCGCGTCTGACTCCAGATCAGAAGGTTGCGTGTTCAAATCACGTCAGGGTCATTATGTTTACCAAAACATGTTACAACTTGATAATGAAAAGCACTTCTCTGCACTCTCTGAAAGAACACCACAGAGTTTGTTAAATGTGATGGCCGGGAATCTATACCACCATCGCACAAGAAACCTGCAATTCAGCCAAGCCACTCAGAATTCATCAGAAAAGCCTGGACAGGTTTATGACCTCACACAGCTAACAAGAGTTTGGGTGATCGCCCGAACAGGGACTTGAACCCTGGACCCTCAGATTAAAAGTCTGATGCTCTGCCGGCTGAGCTATCCAGGCTCTGTCTGCAAGGGTTTATGCATCCAAAGCTGACAAAACTGTAATCAAAGTAGTTAAACAGGGTAACTGGTAACATTTCAGTCAAGACATTGCTGGACAATCAACGTTACCATATAATATGGCAATCCAGCATTTTGACTGCAAAAATCGCAATCAAAGTAGGGACTCTGTGGCACAACCTCCATAACATTCTCAACACTCTGGCCCCACTCAAAACCCGCTCTGTCTCCTTCATTCACACAGCCCCCTGGTTCACTCCCACCCTCAGACAACTCAAAACCAAAGGCCGCCAACTTGAAAGACTCTACAGGAAAACTGGACTCACTATTCACCATGAAATGTACAAAACACATACCCTCCATTACAAAGACTCCATCTCCACTGCTAAATCCACATACTACTCCGGTTTAATCAGCTCAAATTAAGGTAACTCCAAAACACTTTTCTCACTCATCTCATCCATCACAAAACCTTCTGACTCTCTTCCCTCTCATCTCTATGCATCGAATCCCACTTCTGACACTCTTGTCCTGTCCATGGCTGGGAAATTTGCTCTGACTCCCATGGGCCCGAGACCTCGCCTTTATCAGACCTCCCCCATAGAGAGCTCACTCCCAACAAACGACGTATCAACCAGTCCCCGGGCCCCAAAATAAGTTATTTTACTGGCCTGCTATGCACCTTGGTCCATGAAAGATAAGGCACCGCCTGGCAGTTGGCCTTAACCACTCGGCCACAACAACACACTGTCGTGCTCTGGTAATGTCAGCCAAGGCATTGCTGGATATTCAATTGTGCCATAGACTAGGGCAATCCAGCCTTTTGACTTGGAGTGTAATCACCCTGTCTTTTGACATGTGGTTGGGGACTTTGTGGCGCAACGGTAGCGCGTCTGACTCCAGATCAGAAGGTTGCGTGTTCAAATCACGTCAGGGTCATTATGTTTTTGTGGTTGAAGTCTGGAGTCTGGAACTCTAAATGAATTACTGCTACAAACCAAGATGGCCGCAGGTTTGACAGGTGTAGTCACTGCTCTCCTCCTATTCACCTTATTTTCTAACTTCTGTCCACAATCGGTGGATTTGAACTTTGAATATCATGGCATCAGATATCAGCAACTACATTTCTACCAGAAAATGGGTTGTAAAAATATGGACACACAAACAAACAGTTGCGCAAGGCCAAACATTGGCTTTGGGAAACATCTCCTGGCAGTGGCACTCATGTATCCATCCCTACACAAGCAAAGCAACAGGAATACGAAGATGGCAACCCGAAAGTGGGCTAACACCTTGATTGTCACGATATGTCTAATACTATCTGGAGATATTCATCCGTGCCCCGGACCCAGCCCGCGAGACACCCAAGTGGAGGCCACCGGCAGGCCACCCTCGGAGGAGCGCGTTACAACTTTCCTAGAGGTAAGCTCTTTACATGATGCTATACAATGTAGTGACGTGCAAGCTGACCTCTCCTGTCCGTCGTCCTTGCTTGGTGCCGTCGCGGATGGGGTGCGGGGGAGTCGTGTTGGTGTTGTGTCGGATGTTCTGGAGCGGCGAGGTTGCGTCTGCGTTTGTGGAGGCGAGACATGGCTCCGGGGAGCTGCCGAGCCACCGGCCGACCGCCACGGATGGTTATTTGGGAGGGCCTCTGCGCGGATCTTCTGCGGACGTGGGGCAGAGCCTTCGTGCTGATCTGGACGGGCCTAGGCGTTCTGTTCCCATCCCTGAACCTGGTGCACGTCCTCATCCGAGCCCCGTGGTAGCGAAAAATATAAACAGGAAACGACTCAATCCAGGTGTCGCAAAAAACCGGAAGTGGGAGGTATTTCAGACTGTCAATCATTCGCGCATCATCTGGGACCCGAAGGCGAAGCCAACTGGCATTTTAGGTGGTCATATAAACATAAGAAGTATTTTGTCAAAGAGTGAGCAAATACAACATTTATTATTGGATTCGAATTTGGACTTTTTATGTCTGTCGGAAACCTGGCTGAATCAAAATTCTCCTACTGGAGCACTGAATATCCCTGGGTACAACTTTTATAGGAAAGACAGAGAAGGACACAAAAAGGGAGGGGGGGTCATGGTCTATGTGAAAAGCATATTTAAATGCCAAGAAATACAATGGTCAAATGGTACTCAGTTGGAATGCTTAGGACTGAATATCTCTCTATCCCCACAAATGTCCTTTGGAATTATTGTAATCTATAGACCACCATCACCCAACGTAAGCTTTTATGACCAATTTGAGTGCTTGTTGAAAGAATGTAATTTGGAAAAAGAAATCATTATTATGGGGGACTTCAACATCAATTGGGAAGATAAACCAACCAGAAGGAAACTCAAGCAAATCACAGACAAATTTGATCTGAAGCAAATCATCAATGGGCCTACGAGAATAAATAACTCCACAAGGACACAAATAGATCTGATTTTCTGCAATAAGCCAGATAGAATTGTAAAGTCGTTTAATATGCTTACAGGTTTATCTGACCACAACTTAGTTCTACTGAATCAAAAATTAGGAAGAAAACGCTTTTGTACGAATATTCAAGACGGGTCCACTCGAATTCCTAAAAACAATTACCAAAACGTTGTAGCTGCAGTGCAAGAAATACAGTGGGATGACCTATTAAATGCAGTGGACTGTGACAACGGTTGTGAAATACAAAACATTAGACAAAACCATAAGGGAGTTCTCTCAGAAAATCTGCTATAAACAACGCAAAAATAAAGTTCCATGGATAAACTCTGACATTTTAAAACTTATGAAGAAAAGAGATGAAATCCTAAAAATAGCTAATGAAACCAAATCTTCACATGATAGGGGTTGTTTTACTATGCTAAGAAACAAAGTGGTTAGATCCTTAAGGAAAGCTAAGGCTGACTTCTTTCTGTCAATAATAGCGAGAGCAAATGGTAATTGCAAAATGATATGGGATCAGATTAAAAAGCTTACTGGTGACCATCCCAGAGTGCATAAAGCTTTACAAATCAAGATGGGGGAAAATCTATTAAATAATCCTGGAGACGTAGCCCAGGCATTTAACCATTATTTTATAGATTCTGTGGCTACTATTGCAAGTTGTTTTGCTCCAGAAACTTCAAATACCATCAGGAACTCTGTGGTTGAATATGCACCTGTTCTAAGTTTAACGAGTGTATCGGACAGTGATATTGTACCGTGTATTAATTCTCTGCGGCTATCTAGAACGATAGATACTTTTGGTATGGACACTGTGATGCTTAAAGATCTACGCACATCACTCACACAAGTAAGTAAGCTTTTATTTATATACCCTCTTTCACAGACCAGAGTCACAAAGCAGTTTACAATTGTTATTTTTTGGGCACTTGTCTTTCACTCCACACAGAGATGGGAGTGGGGTCGCCGAACAGGAGGCGCATGCCAGACCTATTGTACATATTTTTAGTGGTAGGGGAAACCGGAGTACCTGGAGGATACCTACTCAGGCACGGGGAGAACATGCAAGCTCCACTCAGAAAGGCCCTGGTCCAACCGAGATTCGAACCCAGGACCTTCTTGCTGAAAGGCGAGGGTGCTATCCACTCAGCCACCGTGCCGCCCACAACCCATTACCAAGATAATCAATCTTTCTTTGTCGCAGGGAATGTTTCCAAGCTTGTGGAAATCTGCTGTTGTTGTCCCAATATTCAAAAGTGGTGACCCTCAGTCCCTGGCTAATTACAGACTTATAAGTATACTTCCCATAATATCCAAAGTTGCTGAAAAGTTGGTCTGAAATCAAATAATCAAACACCTCAACACCACCTCCTTTGCCTTACACCCAATGCAATTTGGATTTAGAGCTGGTTACTCGACAGAAACTGCCACCTGCTTCTTTGTTGAGAACATCCGAGGGTTGTTAGACAAGGGAGGGGTTGTTAGTGCAGTCTTTCTTGACCTACGAAAGGCATTTGACACAGTAAATCACAACATTCTTCTGACTAAACTACACAACTTTAACTTCTCCAATAACACTGTAAAATGGATTCGGTCATATTTGAATAATCGTTCTCAGCATGTCACAGTGCAAAACTGCCAATCCCCTGCACTCCCTGTATCAACTGGTGTGCCTCAAGGGTCAATCCTGGGGCCTCTATTATTCTCCCTGTATATTAATGACCTCCCCCCGTGCGCCTGCCCGAATGTTTCTGTGCAGATGTATGCAGATGATACTGTGCTGTATGTTCATGGCAGCAGTGTTTCCCAAGTGGCTGAAAAGCTCACCCAGGCCATGGTTCACATCACAGCATGGCTGGAGCACTGCTGCCTACAGTTAAAGACTTCAACAACTGTATCAATGCTTTTCTCCAAAAAACCTATTACAGATGTGCCTGATGTTCATGTTTCAGGTATAAGGCTGCAGACCGTATCCCAGTACAAATATCTTGGCATAATCCTGGACTCAACTCTCTCATTCAAACCTCATGTTAAAATGGTCAGTAATCGCATTAAGTTCACCCTCAGTAACTTCAGACACATCCGGCCCCAAATGTCAATACAAGCAGCAAAAATGTACATGCACGCAATGATCATTTCACATCTAACATACTGTTTAACTGTCTGGTCACATGCCAATGTCACAACTCTCAAACCCATCCTGTCCCTCTACAAACGCACCATAAAAACTCTGGACCGCAAACCACTCTCACATCATCACTGTCCAATATTACAAAAGCATCATTTACTCAGTTGGGAAAACATGGTCAAATACTCACATCTCTGCCTCACCTATAAAATAATACATGGTTTGTCATCACCCCCACTCACACAGTTCACTCACATCAGTACAACAGAACTCAGGAGAACCAGAGCAGCAGCAAGGGGCGACTGCATCATCCCTCTGAGAAAAAGCCTCTTTGGTCAATCAACATATTCTGTCAAAGCCGCCCATGAATGGAATCTCACCCCCACAACAATTAGGAACACCAATATATATGAAACATTCAAAATACAGGTAAAAAAATGGCTCATTCATAATCAAAGCTGTCAGCACTGACTCCTCACCTCTGCCCCCGATTGGCCTCTTGTTCTTTGTGAGTCTCACTTGTCTTCATTTTTTGTTGAGTGTGTAACAGTTGTGTGTTCATGTCTATATGTCTGATTTGTGTTATTGAGGGTATTGCTTGTATATATTTTACTGTGTCATGTTTTATCTGTTTGTGATATGTTTAATTTTATTTCCTTCAGAAGGACACTTAACAACTGTCCAGGGACTACAGATGAAAAATAGCCTTTTGGCTAATTCTGGCTTATTTACATGCATAATGTATTTTAATATGCACTGTCCCTTTAATAAATAAAAAAAAAAAAAAAAAAAAAAAAAAAAAAGTTTGGGGGCGGCACGGTGGCTGAGTGGATAGCACTCTCGCCTCTCAGCAATAAGTTCCTGGGTTCGAATCCTGGCTGGACCACGGCCTTTCTGAGTGGAGTTTGCATGTTCTCCCCGTGTCTGCATGGGTTTCCTCCGGGTACTCCGGTTTCCCCTACCACTAAAAACATGCACAATAGGTCTGGCATGTGCCTCCTGTTCGGCGACCCCACTCCCATCTATGTGTGGACTGAGAGGACAAGTGCCCAAAAATAATAACAATTGTAAACCGCTTTGTGACACTGGTTTGTGAAAGGCGGTATATAAATAAAGATTACTTACTTACTATGTTTACCAAAATATGTTACAACTTGATAACGAAGAGCACTTCTCTGCACTCTCTGAAAGAACACAACAGAGTTTGTTAAATGCGATGGCCAGGAATCGAACCCGGGTCAACTACTCGGAAGGCAGCTATGCTAACCACAATACCACCATCGCACAAGAAACCTGCAATTCAGCCAAGCCACTCAGAATTCATCAGAAAAGCCTGGACAGGTTTATGACCTCACACAGCTAACAAGAGTTTGGGTGATCGCCAGAACAGGGACTTGAACCCTGTACCCTCAGATTAAAAGTCTGATGCTCTGCCGGCCGAGCTATCCAGGCTCTGTCTGCAACAGTTTATGCATCCAAAGCTGACAAAACTGTAATCAAAGTAGTTAAACAGGGTAACTGGTAACATTTCAGTCAAGACATTGCTGGACAATCAACTTTACCATATAATATGGCAATCCTGCATTTTGACTGCAAAAATTAAGGTAACTCCAAAACACTTTTCTCACTCATCTCATCCATCACAAAACCTTCTGACTCTCTTCCCTCTCATCTCTATTCATCGAATCCCACTTCTGACACTCTTGTCCAAGGCTGGGAAATTTGCTCTGACTCCCATGGGCCAGAGACCTCGCCTTTATCAGACCTCTCCCCATAGAGAGCTCACTCCCAACAAACGACGTATAAACCAGTCCCCCTGCCCCAAAAGAAGTTATTTTACTGGCCTGCTATGCACCTTGGTCCATGAAAGATAAGGCACCGCCTGGCAGTTGGCCTTAACCACTCGGCCACAACAACACACTGTCGTGCTCTGGTAATGTCAGCCAAGGCATTGCTGGATATTCAATTGTGCCATAGACTAGGGCAATCCAGCCTTTTGACTTGGAGTGTAATCACCCTGTCTTTTGACATGTGGTTTGGGACTTTGTGGCGCAACGGTAGCGCGTCTGACTCCAGATCAGAAGGTTGCGTGTTCAAATCACGTCAGGGTCATTATGTTTACCAAAACATGTTACAACTTGATAATGAAAAGCACTTCTCTGCACTCTCTGAAAGAACACCACAGAGTTTGTTAAATGCGATGGCCGGGAATCGAACCCGGGTAAACAGCTTGGAAGGCAGCTAAGCAACCTGCAATTCAGCCAAGCCACTCAGAATTCATCAGAAAAGCCTGGACAGGTTTATGACCTCACACAGCTAAAAAGAGTTTTGGTGATCGCCGGAACAGGGACTTGAACCCTGGACCCTCAGATGCTCTGCCGGCTGAGCTATCCAGGCTCTGTCTGCAAGGGTTTATGCATCCAAAGCTGACAAAACTGTAATCAAAGTAGTTAAACAGGGTAACTGGTAACATTTCAGTCAAGACATTGCTGGACAATCAACTTTACCATATAATATGGCAATCCTGCATTTTGACTGCAAAAATCGCAATCAAAGTAGGGACTCTGTGGCACAACCTCCATAACATTCTCAACACTCTGGCCCCACTCAAAACCCGCTCTGTCTCCTTCATTCACACAGCCCCCTGGTTCACTCCCACCCTCAGACAACTCAAAACCAAAGGCCGCCAACTTGAAAGACTCTACAGGAAAACTGGACTCACTATTCACCATGAAATGTACAAAACACATACCCTCCATTACAAAGACTCCATCTCCACTGCTAAATCCACATACTACTCCGGTTTAATCAGCTCAAATTAAGGTAACTCCAAAACACTTTTCTCACTCATCTCATCCATCACAAAACCTTCTGACTCTCTTCCCTCTCATCTCTATTCATCGAATCCCACTTCTGACACTCTTGTCCATGGCTGGGAAATTTGCTCTGACTCCCATGGGCCCGAGACCTCGCCTTTATCAGACCTCCCCCCATAGAGAGCTCACTCCCAACAAACGACGTATCAACCAGTCCCCCTGCCCCAAAATAAGTTATTTTACTGGCCTGTTATGCACCTTGGTCCATGAAAGATAAGGCACCGCCTGGCAGTTGGCCTTAACCACTCGGCCACAACAACACACTGTCGTGCTCTGGTAATGTCAGCCAAGGCATTGCTGGATATTCAATTGTGCCATAGACTAGGGCAATCCAGCCTTTTGACTTGGAGTGTAATCACCCTGTCTTTTGACATGTGGTTGGGGACTTTGTGGCGCAACGGTAGCGCGTCTGACTCCAGATCAGAAGGTTGCGTGTTCAAATCACGTCAGGGTCATTATGTTTACCAAAACATGTTACAACTTGATAATGAAAAGCACTTCTCTGCACTCTCTGAAAGAACACCACAGAGTTTGTTAAATGCGATGGCCGGGAATCGAACCCGGGTAAACAGCTTGGAAGGCAGCTAAGAAACCAGCAATTCAGCCAAGCCACTCAGAATTAATCAGAAAAACCTGGACAGGTTTATGACCTCACACAGCTAACAAGCGTTTGGGTGATCGCCGGAACAGGGACTTGAACCCTGGACCCTCAGATTAAAAGTCTGATGCTCTGCCGGCTGAGCTATCCAGGCTCTGTCTGCAAGGGTTTATGCATCCAAAGCTGACAAAACTGTAATCAAAGTAGTTAAACAGGGTAACTGGTAACATTTCAGTCAAGACATTGCTGGACAATCAACTTTACCATATAATATGGCAATCCTGCATTTTGACTGCAAAAATCGCAATCAAAGTAGGGACTCTGTGGCACAACCTCCATAACATTCTCAACACTCTGGCCCCACTCAAAACCCGCTCTGTCTCCTTCATTCACACAGCCCCCTGGTTCACTCCCACCCTCAGACAACTCAAAACCAAAGGCCCCCAACTTGAAAGACTCTACAGGAAAACTGGACTCACTATTCACCATGAAATGTACAAAACACATACCCTCCATTACAAAGACTCCATCTCCACTGCTAAATCCACATACTACTCCGGTTTAATCAGCTCAAATTAAGGTAACTCCAAAACACTTTTCTCACTCATCCATCACAAAACCTTCTGACTCTCTTCCCTCTCATCTCTATTCATCGAATCCCACTTCTGACACTCTCTTCCATGGCTGGGAAATTTGCACTGACTCCCATGGGCCCGAGACCTCGCCTTTATCAGACCTCCCCCCATAGAGAGCTCACTCCCAACAAACGACGTATCAACCAGTCCCCCTGCCCCAAAATAAGTTATTTTACTGGCCTGCTATGCACCTTGGTCCATGAAAGATAAGGCACCGCCTGGCAGTTGGCCTTAACCACTCGGCCACAACAACACACTGTCGTGCTCTGGTAATCTCAGCCAAGGCATTGCTGGATATTCAATTGTGCCATAGACTAGGGCAATCCAGCCTTTTGACTTGGAGTGTAATCACCCTGTCTTTTGACATGTGGTTGGGGACTTTGTGGCGCAACGGTAGCGCGTCTGACTCCAGATCAGAAGGTTGCGTGTTCAAATCACGTCAGGGTCATTATGTTTACCAAAACATGTTACAACTTGATAATGAAAAGCACTTCTCTGCACTCTCTGAAAGAACACCACAGAGTTTGTTAAATGCAATGGCAGCTAAGAAACCTGCAATTCAGCCAAGCCACTCAGAATTCATCAGAAAAGCCTGGACAGGTTTATGACCTCACACAGCTAACAAGAGTTTGGGTGATCGCCCGAACAGGGACTTGAACCCTGGACCCTCAGATTAAAAGTCTGATGCTCTGCCGGCTGAGCTATCCAGGCTCTGTCTGCAAGGGTTTATGCATCCAAAGCTGACAAAACTGTAATCAAAGTAGTTAAACAGGGTAACTGGTAACATTTCAGTCAAGACATTGCTGGACAATCAACTTTACCATATAATATGGCAATCCTGCATTTTGACTGCAAAAATCGCAATCAAAGTAGGGACTCTGTGGCACAACCTCCATGACATTCTCAACACTCTGGCCCCACTCAAAACCCGCTCTGTCTCCTTCATTCACACAGCCCCCTGGTTCACTCCCACCCTCAGACAACTCAAAACCAAAGGCCGCCAACTTGAAAGACTCTACAGGAAAACTGGACTCACTATTCACCATGAAATGTACAAAACACATACCCTCCATTACAAAGACTCCATCTCCACTGCTAAATCCACATACTACTCCGGTTTAATCAGCTCAAATTAAGGTAACTCCAAAACACTTTTCTCACTCATCTCATCCATCACAAAACCTTCTGACTCTCTTCCCTCTCACCTCTATTCATCGAATCCCACTTCTGACACTCTTGTCCATGGCTGGGAAATTTGCTCTGACTCCCATGGGCCCGAGACCTCGCCTTTATCAGACCTCCCCCCATAGAGAGCTCACTCCCAACAAACGACGTATCAACCAGTCCCCCTGCCCCAAAATAAGTTATTTTACTGGCCTGCTATGCACCTTGGTCCATGAAAGATAAGGCACCGCCTGGCAGTTGGCCTTAACCACTCGGCCACAACAACACACTGTCGTGCTCTGGTAATGTCAGCCAAGGCATTGCTGGATATTCAATTGTGCCATAGACTAGGGCAGGGGTCGGCAACCCGCGGCTCCGGAGCCGCATGCGGCTCTTGAGTGCTCCTGGAGTGGCTCCTGGAGCCTTTTCAAACATGTCTGAAAATGGAGTGTGAGGGCTATATTTTATTTCTAGTTTGAATGTGGTTTCTGTAGAAGGAAAACAATCTTTACGTTTT
Organism: Knipowitschia caucasica; assembly: GCA_964034765.1. NCBI lineage: Eukaryota > Metazoa > Chordata > Actinopteri > Gobiiformes > Gobiidae > Knipowitschia > Knipowitschia caucasica. Next base: position 152,956 of record OZ035843.1, read on the forward strand.
TAAATGCTGTAAAAATATGTACAAGTAATATCTAATTTCAACATTTCTGTCAACGTAGTGCGTAGGGATGTAAATCGGCGACCGTTTAACCGGTGGTTGACCGTCACGGCGTTAACCGGTCAAAGCTGTCGGTTAAAAAAAGAGAAAAAGGGGAGAGGGGAGGTCTCTTAATAACGCTATTTTAAGCCCTATTTGCACGGTGTGACGAGCGGGTCTCTATCTAGCTGTGTGCGCCAATGTATTATAAACTCCGGGACGACTCTCACGCCGCACGAGCCACATATGCACACACACACACACACACACACACACACACACACACACACACACACACACTTTCCCCCTCTCCATACGTAACATCCACACGCATCATCTCTCCCCTCTGTTACCGTCCAAGTTGCACACTGGCGCGGGTCAGAACTACATTGGAGCTTACATTTACACACACACACATACACACATACATACACACACACATACACACACACACATACCGGTCTGTCGCGCTCCTCTGTGTCACGGAGCCCAAAGGATTCGCGCAGATACACGGCTCCAGTCAAACCACATGGAACATGTTTGTGTTTATGGTCCTCGGGATCAGCTCCACACACATCACTTGTATTTAAACTTTTGTGAAGACCTGTGAGACGCGGCTCGCCGTCGTTTGCTGCTAGAAAGTTTTGGTATTAACCCGCAGCACAGCAGAATGGGAAGATTAAAAAAGCAGTTCTCTGTGCGCAAAGGTGCCGGAGCTGTTGCGGGTTTGGGCGCCGCTGTCTCGGCTCTGATCCAGTAGAACGCAGAGCTGCACTTATGAGAAGTACGCGGCTCGAAATGGCTGTTATTTCAAAGAACGTGGACTATTTTAAACTACGCAGTTAACCGGTTTCAACCGGTTAATGAGGCTCGGTGGTCGGTCATGAAAATTCATAGTTTTTTACATCCCTAGTAGTGCGTCATATCCTATGACGCGCGGTCACGCGGCCCCGCCCCATGCGGCCGCTGCTGTAAACAAACCGGCGTGTGTGCATCATAGACTGTAAGTGCACATGGATCCCAAAGCTAAAACGAGAAAGAGTCGATAACAAGACTGGACTAAGAATGAGAATGAACATTTTCTTTCAGTCAATGAGGAAGGACTGCTTCATGTTTGTAATGAAAAGTTTTGTTGCAACACGAGGAACAATGACGCGCAAAACGACGTAAACGGTGATTACGTGAAGGATTCATTCATCAGAAATTCAGAGCACCTATTTTCAGACTTCAAAACCTTCTCAAAGACGGTGAAAGAAAAGGCCATTAAGGATTTTAATTCAGCTCCAGCAAACTTCAGCCTGTGACGTGATGGATATGAGCAGACAGTGATGCAGGTGTGTGACCTCTGAGCCCAAAGCAGATTGATTTACTGTATTTCTACAATTGCATGAAGGCAAAAAAATGGAAGTTAAACTAAAGCAGAGTTGTCACGTGGTGCGTCATTCACGACACGCTGCAGTGAAAACACACATTTGATAATCATGAATGATTATTATGTGTTTGTAGCCTTTACTTTAGGCATTAGATATTAGGCTAATATAGCTAATACATCTTGCAGCCTGTGTTAACTTCATAAAAGCCTTATACAAGGCTGTTATTTTTTTGCGGCTCCAGACAGATGTTGTTTTTAGTTTGTTTGTCAATTATGGCTCTTTGAACATTTTGGGTTCCCGACCCCTGGACTAGGGCAATCCAGCCTTTTGACTTGGAGTGTAATCACCCTGTTTTTTGACATGTGGTTGGGGACTTTGTGGCGCAACGGTAGCGCGTCTGACTCCAGATCAGAAGGTTGCGTGTTCAAATCACGTCAGGGTCATTATGTTTACCAAAACATGTTACAACTTGATAATGAAAAGCACTTCTCTGCACTCTCTGAAAGAACACCACAGAGTTTGTTAAATGCGATGGCCGGGAATCGAACCCGGCTAAACAGCTTGGAAGGCAGCTAAAAAACCTGCAATTCATCCAAGCCACTGAGAATTCATCAGAAAAGCCTGGACAGGTTTATGACCTCACACAGCTAACAAGAGTTTGGGTGATCGCCCGAACAGGGACTTGAACCCTTGACCCTCAGATTAAAAGTCTGATGCTCTGCCGGCTGAGCTATCCAGGCTCTGTCTGCAACAGTTTATGCATCCAAAGCTGACAAAACTGTAATCAAAGTAGTTAAACAGGGTAACTGGTAACATTTCAGTCAAGACATTGCTGGACAATCAACTTTACCATATAATATGGCAATCCTGCATTTTGACTGCAAAAATTGCAATCAAAGTAGGGACTCTGTGGCACAACCTCCATAACATTCTCAACACTCTGGCCCCACTCAAAACCCGCTCTGTCTCCTTCATTCACACAGCCCCCTGGTTCACTCCCACCCTCAGGGTGAGTTTACACGGAGACAATGTGGCAGTAAAACGGTATAGTTGGATGTCGGTTGCTACCAACCGTTCATACAAAGACTGTGTTCCAGGGGGGTGAAAACGTAAGTGTTCAGATCCAGCCTGCAGAGTGGGACAGCTCAGAAACGCTGCACAGCGGGGGCTCTTTCACACCCGCGAGAGGGAGAAAGGTGTGAAAACCCCCTCTGCTCTGACCCCCACCTCCGCGCTGCTCCCCGCACGTAAATTTGGACATGCGCAGTAGCGGAGAACACACATCAACAAAAATGGCGCCGCGCACACAAACTAGCTACGTGGGCTTCCAGCGCGGGACAGAGGATAATTCTACACATTCGTTCGTCCAAACGAGACCACGCGAAGCTCTAGGTTCAGTTCCCATGTTCACAGCTGCTGTTAAAATGCAGAATGATGCTGGTGCATTCTGAGTGTCTGGCACAGGAAGTGAGTATACTGCCGAGAGGGGGCTGGGCACGGGGCTGGGGGTCGTGTGAGTGTTGTAAAGTTTCTCCGCCCACTAATGGCCGGGCGCTAGAACTACATCGTTTTTCAACCTCATGTGAACGCAGAGAAATTTGCATTAGGAGCCTGGTCGTTTCTGTTAATAGCCTGGAAACGTCTGCGCAGCGTCTCAGTATAAACAGGGCCTCAGACAACTCAAAACCAAAGGCCGCCAACTTGAAAGACTCTACAGGAAAACTGGACTCACTATTCACCATGAAATGTACAAAACACATACCCTCCATTACAAAGACTCCATCTCCACTGCTAAATCCACATACTACTCCGGTTTAATCAGCTCAAATTAAGGTAACTCCAAAACACTTTTCTCACATCATCCATCACAAAACCTTCTGACTCTCTTCCCTCTCATCTCTATTCATCGAATCCCACTTCTGACACTCTTGTCCATGGCTGGGAAATTTGCTCTGACTCCCATGGCCCGAGACCTCGCCTTTATCAGATCTCCCCCATAGAGAGCTCACTCCCAACAAACGACGTATCAACCACCCCCTGCCCCAAAATAAGTTATTTTACTGGCCTGCTATGCACCTTGTCCATGAAAGATAAGGCACCGCCTGGACAGTTGCCTTAACCCACGGCCCGCAACAACAACACTGTTGTGCTCTGGTAACCTCAGCCAAGGCATTGCTGGATATTCAATTGTGCCATAGACCAGGGCAGCCATTCCCAAACTCAGTAACACCGAGGCCCCCTTAAAAATCTGACGGGTCTGCGTGGCCCCCCAAAATAATAACCAAGAAGACAACATTAACCCTCTAGGCGCCACGGTCGACTTAAGTCGACAAGCTGCGGTACTGTTAAAAACGCCGAGTGTGACCAAACTGAGTGTCAAAATTCATTCATACTCCCTGCCACTAGTTGGCAGACATGTCAGACTACTACCTCCCTGGCCCCAAAAAACGTCATGCTCCTATACAAAATATTCGAGCAAGACCGCGTTGAACCAGTGCGGAAATCATAGCGAAGCGAATGCAGCTGCGGGGCAGCCTGCGAGTGTTGTACCACACCAAACACCTAACTTTAGACACTTTGCACAGGGTCTGCAGTGGGAACAGTGTTTCTTAGAGTAAGGCAAAGTCATTGGGAGGTTCGGAGACAGGTTAGATTTGCGGAAAACAAGCCTGGGAACTTCACGGTCGGGGCGCCGCGCCGCGACCTCCAGCCTCCGCTGAAGTTTCCGCCAAAGTCTCCGCTAAAAGGTGCTTCCCACGTATTTATTTTCAAGCCTCACGTAATCACACGGGACAGTAATGTGTTGTAGAAGCCTTGTCTTGTGTGTGTCAGACGAGAGAGAGCAGAGGGAGATGAGAGAGAGAGAGTGGGGAGACAGCAGCAGCAGGAGGGTTGTGGTGACGCGCTTCACCTGGAGGTCGCGCGTCTGGGCAGACTCTCACAGCAGCAACCATGATTTATTTTTTTTTACTATTTTCATGAACATTTACAATGTTACTAGTGTGTGCTCTGTGTGTGTTCATGTTTCTAGTGATAAATATATGTCCTGTCAGATAGAAAAATACAAATATTGTATGAAAAAATCTAAAATCCACTATTTCTAACGCCAAATGACGTCATAATTTGCAAATTAGATGGGATTTATCTCTACATACTTAATTATATATATATATATATAATATATATTTTTTTTTTTATGACCTCCCGCGGCCCCCCTGAAGGACCCCACTTTGGGAGACACTGGACTAGGGCATTCCAGCCTTTTGACTTGGAGTGTAATCACCCTGTCTTTTGACATGTGGTTGGGGACTTTGTGGCGCAACGGTAGCGCGTCTGACTCCAGTCTGACTCCAATCCACTTCCAAATATAGATGGAAAAATTGAGAAGTTTAGACCGTCTGTATCACTAAATACATTCCTACTCAATGATCAAAACTGGTAGTTGAGAAGCTGCCTTAGTGGCGCTGTGGCTTAGTTGGTCAGAGCACCTGTCTCGTAAACAGGAGATCCTGGATTCGAATCTCAGCAGTGCCTTTTTACCTTGAGCCTCAGTGGGAGGCAAGGTTTCGCTAAGATATGTTGCAGTGGAGCCACATAGAGCCCAATCCCACTGAGCATTTAGTTGATGGTCGAATCATGGCAATTTTCCTCAACATTTAGCCCAATGCTTCAGAAGCTGTAAATTGTGCACAATACGTCAGTGGGAGGCAAGGTTTCGCTAAGATACATGTTGCTGTGAATGAGAGGACATTTTCTGATTGTAAATCTTGTAATGGCTGTGGTGAATGGCTTGTTGGTCTAGGGGTATGATTCTCGCTTAGGGTGCGAGAGGTCCCGGGTTCAAATCCCGGACGAGCCCAATCCCACTGACCATTTAGTTGATGGTCATATCATAATTCATTGGCAGTTTTCCTCAATATTGAGCCCAATACGTCAGTGGGAGGCTAAGTTAGATGTCGCTGTGGATTGGCACACATTTTCCAATTGTAAATTAGGCGACCTCTGCGGGTCTGTTTGTGTGGCTCGTTTGTGTGATTAATTTTTGTGGCTGGTTGGTCTAGGACAGGGGTCAGCAACCCGCGGCTCCGGACCCGCATGCGGCTCTTTAGTGCCCCTCGAGTGGCTCCTGGAGCCTTTTCAAAAATGTCTGAAAATGGAGTGGGAGGGGTATGTTTTATTTTTAGTTTCAATGTGGTTTCTGTTGGAGGGACAAAATTCTTAACCTTTTCCAATGTAGTAAAAATGTGCATGAAAAATATTCAATTTTAACATTTCTGTCAACTGAGATTTGCGTCATATCCTGCGACGCGCGGTTACGCGGTCCCGCACCGGGCGGCCGCTGTTGTAAACAAATCAGCATGTGCCACATGAATCCCAAAGCTATATTGAGAAAGAGTTGATAAGAACCGAGAATTCAGGGAAGAATGGACTGGAACATTTGCTTTCATTGTCAATGAGGAAGGACTGCTTCCTTTTTGCTTTGTGAGAATATATTGAAGAACAAAAAGAGTCATGTGAAAAATTGGCTGCTGACCCCAGTTTGGAGAGAAACAGTGCGATCGCAGTGATTCTGGAGCGGATTCATCTCCAAAATTCTACTGCTGAATTTAGTTGCAACATGAGGAACAAAGAAGTGTGAAACACCGTTCGGGACATTCAGCTCCAGCCAACTCCAGCCGTGACGACGTGTGACGTGATCGATATAAACAGACAGCGCTGTAATGCAGGTGTGTGAACTCTGAGCCAAAAACTGTAACCTTGCCTGCAAGCTGAATTCTCGCGGTATTTGTGAGTTCACAAACACTCAAGAATACATCTTGTACCGCTCCCGCTTACACTTTTCGAGTCGAACCACTGGGTGTGCGAGCCAATCACGCGCCAGTCTGGGGGTTTAGGGCGGGATATCCGGGTACATTTCTGGACGGCAACCTTGGTAGGCGGGCACACAGCGTCACTTCGCCCAATCAGCTTCAAGTATTCTGCTGCTTATCCCTCCTTTCCCCGAAAGGATTCTCCGGGAGAAATCCCAGATTGATATCGCGGAGAACGCGTTAGAGTTCTACACAATCATCAATCTGGCTTTTGCCAGGTTACAAAAACTGATTTATTTACTGTATTTCTGCAATTTTATGAATGCAACAAAAGGAAAGTTAAACTTCAAGCATATATCGTATAGCAGAGTAGTCACATGGTGCGTCATTCTCTTGCACTACAGTGAAAATACATATAATAATCATGAATGCATATTATGTATTTGTAGCCTATACTTACTCATTTTGATAGTAGGCTAATACAGCTCACAGCTTGTGTTGCTTTCATATAAGCCTTATACAAGGCAGTTACGTTTATGCGGCTCCAGACAGATTTGTTGTTTGTATTTCTGGTCAAATATGGCTCTTTGAACTTTTTGAGTTGCCGACCCCTGGTCTAGGAGTATGATTCCCGCTTTGGATGCGAGAGGTCCCGGGTTGAAATCCCGGACGAGCCCAGTCGTTGCGTATGTAAATTTCTTTTATCTTTGATGTAACTACATCATTCTGCACATGAGTTTCTCAAATATGTGGTCAAAGCGCCTGTCTAGTAAACAGGTACTCCCGGATTTGCATCCCAGCATTGCCATTTTACCTTGAACATGGAGTAACTTTATATACGTATTTCAACCTTTTGGTGCTCGTAAGTGGAAGGAAAAGAGACAAAAGTTAACAGAATTTCCCTTCTCCAGGAAGTGTTTGGCCAAAAATGTGCTCCAACCATGAGCAGAGGTAGCCAGAATCCCAGTCAGCATATTTTCAGGGTATTATTTCTCAGTGAATTTATACTTTGGCAGGTTTTCAAAGTGAGCTGTAAGCTGACCAGTGGCCTAATGGATAAGGCACTGCCCTCTTACGACAGAGGCTGTGGGTTCGAGTCCCATCTGGGATGAGGGATGAGTGCAGTCTTAGGAAGAAGTTGTAATTTACTACAGTGATCCTTTAGTCTTGGGACTTGATCTAAAGATGCCACTCAAGACAGCAGAACGAAGAAAGGTTTCTTCCCCTTCTTTGCAGGTTTTCCCAACGCTTCCTCCTCAATCCAAATAACTTTTTCAAGGAAATGAAAGCTCAGGCCGAAGTTGGAGATTTATTACCTATGGGTGTGGTTAGACATCCCATGGGAAAACCTGCTGAGCACAGATGGGTGAGAAACCTTTCTTCATTTTTACTAATCCAAGTGCAACTGAGAGCTTAGAAGCAATCCACACAGCAGAGTGGCGCAGCGGAAGCGTGCTGGGCCCATAACCCAGAGGTCGATGGATCGAAACCATCCTCTGCTACAAGGAAGGTGACTCTTTTCATCCAAGAACCACCTTATTCAGAGGTTTAATTATATAAACTTCCTTAGATTAAAAAAGATACAGGCCAATTTTACAAAGACATGGTCCCTATGCACTCTATATTGTTACTTTTTAGAAAGGTCAGAGTTCCATCTGGGGTGACATGAAATTGCCCATGGCTTTCTGTTTGTGTTTAAAGGGACTAAGAGTTCAGGACTGGATCCAACCTTTCATTGTGGACCAACCGGCCTCACAACCGCAGAGCACGTGTAACCACACCAGGCCAGGACCTCCACATCCAGCAGCTTCACCTCCAAGATGGTCTGAGACCAGCCACTGAAACAATTGGTTTGCATAACCAAACAATTTCTGCACAAACTGTCAGAAACCGTCTCAGGGACGCTCAACTGCATGCTTGTCGTCCTCATCGGGGTCTTGACCTGACTCCAGCTCATCGCCATAACAGACTTGAGTGGGAAAATGCTCACATTGGATGGCGTCTGGCACAGTGTGGTGGTGTTCTCCATGACTTCCTCAACTCTAATCCTGGGTTTTTTTGGTCTCTAATGGAGGTTTAGGTTCAAATCCCACTCCTGGCAATCCTTTTGGAAAAGGTGACCAATATTGAAATGGTTTGACATTCTTCCAAGCAACTGAAAAAAAGAAAATTCACACTTGGACTTTGGCTAAAGGGTGAAGGGAAACGTTATGAATGTATTCAATATTTGGACCTGTGGTAAGTGAATGTTCAAAAAGGGCCAAATAACTGCCAGTTTTCATTCAAGCAAATGTAACTCAAGGTCCTTCTATATGAGGTCAAACTGGTAGTTGAGAAGCTGCCTTAGTGGCGCTGTGGCTTAGTTGGTCAGAGCACCTGTCTTGTAAACAGGAGATCCTGGATTCGAATCCCAGTAGTGCCTTTTTACCTTGAACATAGAAAAACAGTCGGTAGAGCATGAGACTCTCAGGGTCGTGAGGGCGAACCCCATGTTGGGCGGTCTTTGCAATTGATGCTTATTTGCCCAATCTTCAAGCAATATATGCTTTCATCCGTGGGGTTTTCAGTGTCAAGCAAACCTCTCACAAGTAAGAGCTGTGCGTATATGCCGAAAAGGCTCATTTGGGAGAGCGTTAGACTGAAGATCCAAAGGTCCTTGGTTAGATCCCGGGTTGGGTTAGATCCTAGTTGGTGCACTTGAAGGGATAAAGCCTCCACATATGACTTCCAACCGGACTTCACTCAATAAGCAGCCGTGGGTCTTGGTTTTCATGCCATTTATTGCGTTTAGCTTGGTTTCAGAACAGAAGCATACAATCATTTCTATGTAAATAAACTGTCTTTTAATCGCTACTTTTTAAACAAATAATATTCCCACCTAGTAGATAAAATAGTATTCTATTTTGAATAATATTTACACCCAAATGAATGAATCTATATTTAACCTGGTTTTAAGTACATATCAGTAAACTGTTTTAAGACCGTTTCCTTCTAGACAGTTTTGCATTCTTACAGTTTGTTTATGATATAGTAATTTAATAGTTTTATTGTATTAACAACTGCCACTTAGCTATCTATAGCTAGTCTATTTTCACAAAAGTAAAGTCTATTTTAATATATATTTTTACTAAAGTTATATTTGAATCACATGACATTCTTAGCTAGGGCGACAGTAGCTCAGTTGGTAGAGCATTGGCCTTTGGCCCTGAAGATCGTGGGTTCGAGCCCATCGTAAGACCTACTTCACGACTCCCACTGATGACTGCTGTCATTGTGTCCTTGGGCAAGACACTTAACCCTACTTTGCCCAAAGCTCCCACTGAAAGATCTCAGCTCCTGTGGACTCACCACCTGCAGGAGGATCAGTGAGGGGCTGGTGCTCTGTGTACTGGGTGCAGCTCTGACTGCCGCCCCCCCCGACCCAGAAATGGATTAAGGGGCAGAAAATGGATGGATATTCTTAGCTTTTATGCTTTTGTCAAACAAGGGGAGACATACTATGAATTAGACCATAAGTCCACTGATCAATAGATCTGTTTTTTCCCCACACTTTTAAAGTAAAACACATCAATATATGAGACTGCAATATAAGATCTCAACAGTAGAGGCACTAGAAATTACACAGTGTACCTTTAAGGACTTATTACACTTTTTGACATGCGCAAACTGAACTTCCGGACAAATCCGGTTTCCGGGACGAATACGGGAGTAACAGTGACAAACACCCGTAAGATCGCCACCTTCCTGACTCCTGCTTTAAAAGCCTCAAAGAATGAAGAATGAAGCCCGACCCGGCCCGAGCCCGCTAATGTTAAGCCCGAGCCCGTATAAGCCCGACCAATGAACGCTGTATAACAGGTCCGAGCCCGACAGAACCCGACACATCTGATATCCTTGTTGTACGCACTCACCTTCCAATTGCAAGTTTAGTCTCCACTTTTGAATTTGTTTTGTCTCCACTCGATCCATTTCTACTATTGTTCCTGTTCGCTGTTGACCACAGCAGCAGGAGACACGGGGATGATGCGTTCACGGCTCGCTGCTGCTGTAGGACACGCTGGTTACGGTGTCATTAATATATTCACTTTTTTTAATAACTTGTTGTCATATATATAATATATATATTATATATATATATAAAGGCTCCAAGCCCTGGCCAGCCGCCTACAGAGGTACACTAAAGAGAATGAAGCCAGAAGGGTGAACTGGCTGTTCGCAACACAACCTGCGAAGGTGTACGCTCAGTGGCAGGGTAACAACAGGGGAGCAGATCCACCGAGGCTGGAAACTGAACAGTTCTGGAGGAACATATGGGAGAAGGATGCAGCACATAACAGAAGTGCACAATGGCTGGTGTCCCTGAGAGAGGAGCACAACCACCTCCCAGAACAGAACTCAGTTACCATCACAGAGGCAGACATCCGAGAAAGAGTCTCAGGTATGAAAAACTGGACAGCACCTGGCCCTGATATGGTCCATGCCTCCTGGCTACGGACACTCACATCACTCCATGAGCGCCTAGCAGCACAAATGAACCAGCTGCTGAGAGATGGGACTCACCCAGAATGGCTAACCGAAGGGCGAACGGTCCTGATCATGAAGGACCCTGTCAAGGGTGCAGTCCCCTCCAACTACCGGCCAATAACCTGTCTCTCCACAACATGGAAGCTCATGTCAGGCATCATTGCGGCTAAGATAAGTGGGCATATGGAACAATTCATGAGCACAGCACAGAAGGGCATTGGTAGGGTAATGGCAAACCAACCTGACATCGTGGTGGTAGACAAAGGGCAGAGGACAGCCGTGGTGGTGGACGTGGCAATTCCAAGCGATGGTAACATCCGGAAAAAAGAACATGAAAAGCTTGAGAAATACCAAGGTCTCAGAGAGGACCTGGAGGGTAAAGGTCACAGTAGTGCCCGTGGTGATCGGTGCACTCGGGGCAGTGACCCCGAAGCTAGATGAGTGGTTACAGCGGATCCCCGGAACAACCTCGGACATCTCGGTCCAGAAATGTGCAGTGCTAGGAACAGCAAAGATACTGCGCAGAACCCTCAAGCTCCCTGGCCTCTGGTAGAGGACCCGAGCTTAGAGAGGGATAACCGCCCGCGGAGGGCCAAAGGTGAGTGGACAATTTTTATATATATATATATATATATATATATATATATTATAAGGGGCGACAGTAGCTCAGTTGGTAGAGCATTGGCCTTAAGGCCAGAAGGTCGTGGGTTCAATTCCCACCTCTGCACCTTCTCCACCGACTCCCACTGATGACTGCTGTCGTTGTGTCCTTGGGCAAGACACTTAACCCCACTTTGCCCAGAGCCCCCACTGAAAGATCAAGGCTATGCTCACACTCAGAGAGCAGCCGTCCTCCTGTGGAATCACCACCTGCAGAGGGTCAGTGAGGGGCTGGTGCTATGAGACTTGGGTGGCATCTCTGACTGCCACCCCCCTGACCCAGAAATGGATTAAAGGGTAGAAAATGGATGGATATATATATATATACAGTGCCTTGCGAAAGTATTTGGCCCCCTTGAACCTTTGAACATTTCAGGCTTTAAACATAAAGATATAAAATTTTAATTTTTTGTCATGAATCAACAACAAGTGGGACACAATCGTGAAGTGGAACGAAATGTATTGGATAATTTAAACTTTTTTAACAAATAAAAAACTGAAAAGTGGGGCGTGCAATATTATTCGGCCCCTTTACTTTCAGTGCAGCAAACTCAGTCCAGAAGTTCAGTGAGGATCTTTGAATGATCCAATGTTGTCCTAAATGACTGATGATGATAAATAGAATGCACCTGTGTGTAATCAAGTCTCCGTATAAATGCACCTGCTCTTTGATAGTCTCAGGGTTCTGTTTAAAGCACAGAGAGAACCATGAAGACAAAGGAACACACCAGGCAGGTCCGAGATACTGTTGTGGAGAATTTTAAAGCCGGATTTGGATACAAAAAGATTTCCCAAGCTTTAAACATCTCAAGGAGCACTGTGCAAGCAATTATATTGAAATGGAAGGAGTATCAGACCACTGCAAATCTACCAAGACCCGGCCGTCCCTCCAAACTTTCATCTCAAACAAGGAGAAGACTGATCAGAGATGCAGCCAAGAGGCCCATGATCACTCTGGATGAACTGCAGATAACTACAGCTGAGGTGGGAGAGTCTGTCCATAGGACAACAATCAGTCGTGCACTGCACAAATCTGGCCTTTATGGAAGAGTGGCAAGAAGAAAGCCATTTCTCAAAGATATCCATAAAAAGTCTGGTTTAAAGTTTGCCACAAGCCACCTGGGAGACACACCAAACATGTGGAAGAAGGTGCTCTGGTCAGATGAAACCAAAATCAAACTTTTTGGCCACAATGGAAAAGGATATGTTTGGCGTAAAAGCAACACAGCTCATCACCCTGAACACACCATCCCCACTGTCAAACATGGTGGTGGCAGCATCATGCTTTGGGCCTGCTTTTCTTCAGCAGGGACAGGGAAGATGGCTAAAATTGATGGGAAGATGGATGGAGCCAAATACAGGACCATTCTGGAAGAAAACCTGTTGGAGTCTGCAAAAGACCTGAGACTGGGACGGAGATTTATCTTCCAACAGGACAATGATCCAAAACATAAAGCCAAATCTACAATGGAATGGTTCACAAATAGACGTATCCAGGTGTTAGAATGGCCAAGTCAAAGTCCAGACCTGAATCCAATTGAGAATCTGTGGAAAGAGCTGAAGACTGCTGTTCACAAACGCTCTCCATCCAACCTCACTGAGCTCCAGCTGTTTTGCAAGGAAGAATGGGCAAGAATTCCAGTCTCTCGATGTGCAAAACCGATAGAGACATACCCCAAGCGACTTGCAGCTGTAATTGCAGCAAAAGGTGGCGCTACAAAGTATTAGTGCAAGGGGGCCGAATAATATTGCACGCCCCACTTTTTTATTTGTTAAAAAAGTTAAAATTATCCAATAAATTTCGTTCCACTTCACGATTGTGTCCCACTTGTTGTTGATTTATGACAAAAAAAATTTTTTTATATCTTTATGTTTGAAGCCTGAAATGTGGCGAAATGTTGAAAGGTTCAAGGGGGCTGAATACTTTCGCAAGGCACTGTATATATATATATTTATATATATATGCATATCATTATGTATAAAAAATTATTTAAAAATAATTGTAATAATAATAAAAAAGAAACATATATTTAAAAAAAGAAGCCCGAGCCCGGCACGAACCCGACAGCTGAGCGCCAAATGAGGCCCGAGCCCGGCCCGAACTCAGGTCGGGCCTCGGGCCTGCTCGGGCTCGGGCTGAAAAGTGAAACTCTACATCAGTGGTTCCCAAAGTGGGGGTCCCGACCCCCCGGGGGGTTGCGGGAACCCCTGGGGGGGGTCGCAAGATGATTTCTACACAAAACAAAAAAAAAGATGTTTTTTTTTTTGAGCAAATATAAAGCCATTAAATATTTATTTAGCGTTTGATTTGATTCAAAAGGACTACTTGTTAAATTGTGTTTGGAGACTATAATATATTTTAATAACGTTAGTAATTTTGTCCCAGTCATTGCAGCGTCAATCAAAATCATCACGTAACACAGCTCACATCATGCGCAGCGACAAAGCGTGTCCTGCTGTTGTTTGCTAAAACTAAAGGTGTTTGGAGGCTACAAATAAATAATACCTGCTTTAAAATGAAACGTGGTTAATATCCACAACAGAAAAACCCGGAGGGGGAGAAAAGTCACTTGTATCAGGGGTCAGGCTGATGGTGCGAAGAGAGGGAGAGAGGGCAGCGGAGGGAGAGAGGGCAGAGGAGGGAGAGAGGGAGAGAGGGCAGAGGAGGTAGAGAGGGAGAGAGGGAGAGAGGGCAGCGGAGGGAGAGAGGGAGAGAGGGCAGAGGAGGGAGAGAGGGAGAGAGGGAGGGAGGGCAGCGGAGGGAGAGAGGGGAGAGAGGGCAGAGGAGGGAGAGAGGGCAGAGGAGGGAGAGAGGGAGGGAGGGCAGCGGAGGGAGAGAGGGAGAGAGGGCAGAGGAGGGAGAGAGGGAGAGAGGGCAGAGGAGGGAGGGAGGGCAGAGGAGGGAGAGAGGGAGGGAGGGCAGCGGAGGGAGAGAGGGAGAGAGGGCAGAGGAGGGAGAGAGGGAGAGAGGGCAAAGGAGGGAGAGAGGGAGAGAGGGAGAGAGGGCAGAGGAGGGAGAGAGGGAGAGAGGGAGAGAGGGCAGAGGAGGGAGAGAGGGCAGCGGAGGGAGGGAGGGAGAGAGGGAGAGAGGGCAGAGGAGGGAGAGAGGGAGAGAGGGAGAGAGGGAGGGAGGGCAGCGGAGGGAGAGAGGGCAGAGGAGGGAGAGAGGGCAGAGGAGGGAGAGAGGGAGGGAGGGCAGCGGAGGGAGAGAGGGAGAGAGGGCAGAGGAGGGAGAGAGGGAGAGAGGGCAGAGGAGGGAGGGAGGGCAGCGGAGGGAGAGAGGGCAGCGGAGGGAGGGAGGGCAGCGGAGGGAGAGAGGGCAGAGGAGGGAGGGAGGGCAGCGGAGGGAGAGAGGGCAGCGGAGGGAGGGAGGGCAGCGGAGGGAGAGAGGGCAGCGGCGGAAGGGAGGGCAGCGGAGGGAGGGAGGACAGCGGTAGAACAGCGCGATAAAGAGGTCCGGCTTTTCGGAGTCAAAGGTAAAGAGGTCCGCACATTAAAAGCGGGTGGCCGGTTTATGCCTTTACTGACAGTAACTTTGGAAAGAGGGGATGATCCGCATAAAGTAACAGCAGAAAGCGGCCGCCCGCTTTTAATGTGCGGACCTCTTTACCGCTGACTCCGGAAAGCCGGCCCACTTTACCGCGGTAGGAGAACAGTGAGGGCGAGCCGCAAGAAATGCGCTCCACTTCTGCTGAGGAGAGAGCCCACCAAGCCCATCACTGTGTCACTACATGAGTAAAAATATGCAAGCCTCCTTTTTTGGGCTGGACAGTGCAGCTCGGTAGTGGCGTGAGTCTCTAGAAAGCGTTACTCCGTATCAAGGAAATACATGATCATTTCATGTGACGGAAGGGCTGTTGGGGGGGGGCAGGGGTCGCGGGTTAGCAGGGCATTTATGATGGGGGTCGCGGGCTAAAAACTTTGGGAACCCCTGCTCTACATCACAGTAGGGGTGGGAACCTAAGGGTACCTCACGATACGATACGATACACGATACAAAGCTCACAATAACGATAATATCACGATAACGATATCACGATAACGATTTTATCACGATATGACGATTATTGATATATTGGTTAGAAATATACAATATGCCAATTTATGGCATAAATAAAAGAAAAATTACTCTTTATTTCATGATAAATAGAATGGAGATGTGTAATGTAGCCATATATTAAGTATTGATACCAATAAAAAAAAAAAAAAAAGTTTGGCAAATGCATATCGATAATCGAATTGCGGGAGAAAGTATCGCGATATATTGAAAAATCGATATATCGTCACACCCCTACATCACAGGCCTTCTAAAGCAGGTGCGTAATAACTTTAATATTACAGTCTGTCTACTTTTTTTTTTTTTATATATTTTTTACACATCAGGGGCTTCCCAAATCACTCCATCGCAGACCTACAAATTGACTGCGTCCCTGGGGGGAACTTCAGTCATGCGGCATCCCTCCTGGCAGGTGCAATCCAGTACACCAGGGTGGAGAAAATACTGTTGTCCTTTGGGATTAATCACAGGGAACAGAGGGATAAGGGGCCTGCTGTGAGGCAAATGCAGGCAGCTCTCTATGCAGCCAAATCACGCTTTCCTTATGCAGAGGTCTGGATCCCCTCAATTAACTTCTCCAAGAACCTGCCACGCAACCAACAAGAGAACATAACACATTTGAATGAGCACATTGAAGGGAGGGAACACTGTATCCCGGCTATCCACACACGTACCTTTGCCACAAAGGCAGACAATGTTCACTGGACCAGACCCACGGCCGAAGCAACCTTCAAACACTGGGTTTCCTTTTTAAACGCCAGAGCCCCACAAGCTTAAGCACAAGGGGGCTTGAAACTGAAAAGGAAACCCAGAATGTAATGGTTCTTTCCAAAAACTTCCAGCCCTCAGAGGTACAACTTTGCCTACTTGGAAGAGGGCTCAGTTTTATCCCCACATTGGACCTGGAAAAGAATCAGAGAGAACAATTAAAATTAGACTTTCAAAATTATCATAGGAGATTGAAACTCTTACTCCATTTCAAAAATAGTGGAGACACGTCCCAGTCCAGGCCGTTCAGAGGGACCTCGGAGTGGTCCCCTCCACAAGAACTCCTTCCCCCAGAAATGCCTTTCCTGATCAGAGCGGACCTAAAAGAATTAGAGAAAAATCACAGAAAAACAACGGTCAAACAGAACCTCACTCAGGAGGAAAAGGAAGCCCTAAAGGAGCTGACCAATAACAAAAATATTGTTATTAAACCAGCGGATAAAGGGAGTGCTACGGTCATATTAGACAGGGAGCAGTATACAATGGAAGTTCACAGACAAACTAAATGACACCACTTACTACACTAAATTGGACTCCCCCATCTATTTGGAACCAAAACCCCTAGTGGACAACATCCTGGACTCACTTAAAACAAAAAATACATAGATCAAAAACAAAAAGAATACCTGAGAGGGAAGGAGGAGCCCAAGATCCACAAAGAGCCTCAGAAATGGACCATCCCATTCCAGATCCCACCGGGCCGTCCCATCGTCTCTGACTGCTCCATTGAGACGTATGGGACTGCCCAGTATCTGGAGTATTACCTCCATCTCCTGTCGACCAGACACCCGTCTTATCTGAAAGACACATATCTTTTTATTGAATTAGTTAAAAACATAACGACCCCAAAAAACGCATTCCTTTTTACTATTGACGTGGACTCCCTGTACACCAACATTGACATCCCAGCAGGAATCGAGGCAGTCAGGAACATGATGACCAGATACCCAGACCCCACCAGACCAGACTCAGAACTCCCCCAGCTTCTGGAGATCAACCTGAGACGTAATGACTTTGAATTTGATGGACAGTTTTATTTACAAGTCAAAGGGACAGCCATGGGCAAACGGTTTGCCCCTTCCTATGCTAATATATTCATGGCAGAATGGGAAGAGAGAGCCTTAAGCACATGCCCCAACAAACCTCTGGCCTATTACAGATATCTGGACGATATCTTTAGTATCTTGACCTATTCCCAAAAAGAATGAGGAATTTAAACATAAATAATAAATAAATAAATAAACATATTGAACTCATTTGACCCCTCAATTAAACTCAAGCACATAGTTAGCCCCCACAGCGTGGATTTTTTAGACACAACAGTATTCAAGGGACCACTTTTTGTCCAATTAAAAAAATTAGACCGTAACGTTTATTTCAAAGACACGACACACATGCTCTTCTTTACAAAACTAGTCACCACCCTAAACATTTGGAGGAATAGTCAAGTCACAACTGATTCGCTTCAAACGCATCTGCACACAAGAAGAGGACTTTAAAGAAGCAGTGCACATCTTATTTGGAGCCTTGAGGAGAAGGGGATACTCCAGGTCCTTTTTGAGAACTTGCCTTTCCACATTTGAGGAGCTCAAAGACAGACCCACGGGAGATGTGGTCCCCTTCATCTCCACTTTTTCAGAGACTTCCCTCTCACTGAGACCTGGACTCAGAGAGAATTATCATAAGTTCATTCATACTCAGGGACTCCTGCCTAACCATAGATTCATTGGGGCATACAGAAGGAATAAAAATCGAAAGGATCGTTTGGTCACAGCTAAGCTCAAGTCACTCCAGGATCCGGACCCTCCCATCAAGGAAGGGACCTCTCTGAGCCGGAGGACTTTTGTACACAACGGAGCTAAGGGACTCCTTTATAAGGTGACCCAAACCTTTGGCCCCCAGACACAAAATGTGGTGTATTTGATTAGGTGCAGGAGGTGCAAATTACAATATGTGGGAGAAACAAGGGACTCACTCGGGGAACAGGAGGGGAGACTAAGGAGTACCTCCTCCTCCTTCTCACTCTGCCTGTCTCACTTCCTGGTACACGGCCTGGAGACACTGGAGCTGTCCGGACTCCAGGCCAATTGTACCTGGACGGACAGAGAGAGGAGAGACAGAGCAAAATATTGGATGGACTTACTTGGAACCAAAACACCCACTGGATATAAATGAACAATAGGCCCTTTTCACGCAACGTCACGAATCCGCCATTGTACTTCCGTGCAGTGGATAACGACTTCCTGTCCGCGTTATACCTAATGGCATGGGATCGCGCTTTTCAGTCTGAAGTAAAATATCTCCAGGAAATTTACCGCAGACGTCAAGTGGAAGGTATGTAATCATTGACAACAAGTAAGACATTGCGTGGGGAGTAAAAAAATAAAAAAAAGCACCGAAGAATAACGGTGTGATGATAGAGAAGTGAGTTTGTCCAAAAGCTTGTAGCCAGTTGTAATGCTAACGACTGCTGATTTGGGAAGATTGATTCTAATGTGTTTGCTTACGTTATTAATTGATCTGTGTAACTATTGTTTGGTTTCCTAGTTATAGATCTGTAGATAGTGCTGCAATCTGTTAGCTTCCAAAGAATAGGCTATCTTAGCTCCAAATGCTAATGCAAATTAGCAACATGCTACTGAACCGTGAGAAACGCTTGACTATCCGAGGCTTTGGTGGGCAACACAAATGTATTAAATTGATAATATTAGTTCTATGGTGGGTCAAAACAATGTTCACAAACAGAGCATTGCTCCCCTTGTGCTGTAAAAGATCTGTGATTTAAATAAACAGCTCTTCACTGCTGGAAAAATCTGCTGTTTGCCCACCTTTCACCAAAACATCACAAAAATAAACAATGATCCTCCCAATAACAGAGCTATACATTTTCTTGTTAAGTATACATTGTATGTTTTACTGTTCAGTACTTTATTTAGGCTTAAGTTTAATGTGCTAATTTCATTTTTTTTTTCTTTCTAGGATGGCCCAGTCATCACACAATGTTTTTACAGAGTTCCTTCTCAACTTGCCTCAATTAACATTTGAGGACATACACAGGATCTGTGACACACATTCACTTACTAAAAGATCTAAAATGGACAAAGGTTATAAATTCTTCATCGAAGGATACATTTTCAACTACGAAGGCAAGTTTAAAATGATATGTTGGCAGACCAGTGTGTTTTCATTGCTTTAACTATAACAAGTAATATTGGTGTTACATTTGTTTTGTAAGTTTAATTAACACAAAAAAATATGTTTTACTAATTATGCAAGAGCCTTAAGTGGGATTAGTATTACCCTCTTCATTCCAGTTGAAAGTGAGTAGTGTATTATCTAACATTTTTCCCATCAGTTTCAAATATAGTGCAGAGTGAGGTGACTGTCAGGGGAAGATGTCATAGGTCCATGAAGAAAAATGAGGAAGCGCATCATCTTCAGGTTCTATTTCAGCAATTGTGTAACGTTATGGATAGAGATCCAAGTCTCATTCATCTTTGTTGAAGTTGCTGTGTAGCAATAGAATGTGTTAGCTGCATGCCTGCATTGTGAATGACTCTGCATAATATATGCCTGTTTTAAGCTCCATAAAATTAAGATTTTCTGTACAAATATAATTATTATTATAAATTTTTTTTACAGATAACCTTCAATTTAAGTGTGCCGTTTACTGTGCAAGAAATGTCTTGCTCTTGTGCTGCAGGAAGGGCCCTCTGCAACCACCTGGTTGCAGTGCTGTACCAAACGGCACACTACAGGTAATGATTGGAAAAATGAAGCCTTGTGAATGCATGGGGCTTCACAGCCTATTATGTCAGCAAATTATTCTAAACTGAAGCCTCATTCTATTCTGCCATCTGCTGATGATTTGAATGTATTACAATCAACAAAGTAATTAATTTTCGTTTTATTCCAAGGCCTTAGTTGAAATATTGTCCTTTCAAAGCTCTAGGCTCGTATAAATCCATGAATTGATTGTTTCCATTCATCAAGGCATTGGTCACATAATCTCATGGTTCAAATCATGTAACATAAAGTTCATTTTTGAAACACTGAAGCGTTCTTCATTTTGCCCATTATTGACTATAGGGCCATGGGCTTTAAAAGTGTGCCAGTCCCTTTATCCTGCACCAGTACACTGCAAAGATGGCATCGGCCAAGGACCCAGGTAAAGTTTTCGTGTATAGTTTGTTTCTCTGGCTCTACTGTAAATGTAATGTAAATATTTTCATTTTAGGGAATTGCACCAGAGTCTACAACCGACATGGTGGTAAAAAAATCCACAAAAACAACAACTAAATTTGTGAAATCGATTGTTTACAAGGCCTATTCCGGTAAGTTATTCATCTGAAAATGTTCTGATTTGTTCATTTCAACTTTTTTAGCAATACTTTGTGTACACACAGTGTTATTCCCCTGTACCATGCTGCTTTCCCCCTACGTTATGCAGGCTCATGTCAACCTACAGCTGCACTCCTCGATACATTTCTATAGATATTGACCTACTAACATCTGCTGTATATTGTGTTTGTGCTTTTCTCAGGTCCACTTCCAGATCCCCATATAATGTCCAGCATGAAGAAGCTTGAGAATGTGCGTCCCCAGCCCGGAATTTGCAAATTGCTTCATGGCCTGGACAGTCTCAAAATGGTGGACTCAAAGTTTGGCCCAGTTCCGTTTGGATCCGTTTTATCATATCAATTTCCACCTGATTCTGAAAGCAGAGACATTATAAAACATTCAAAAGCACAAGGTTTTCCTACTCTGCCTGTTGAAGGCTACGGTTTCAAAAATCCCTTCACATTTCAGCCCAACTATGTACAAAAATGTCACCTGGAAAGTTTGAAGGTGTCCACTCGCCTATCTGCAGCTATTGAAGAAGAGACAAGACAGCAATCACAGTGCCCTCTTTGGGGCCAGGTGAGGAGACCCAGACTGACAGCCAGCCGTTTCAGAGAAGTATGTTATGTACGCGGGGAGTCGTCATCAAAAAACCTTGCAGCACGAATAATCAAAGGAACGCCTCAAACTAGTGTTAAGGAGGAAGCACTCTCACACCGGATTTCAGTACAGTCAATTATCACTCGCACATTTGGACAATAGATCTGAAACTTCTCAGGCATAGTGTTTTGCACTTGCTCTTTTGTCATCCATGTTGGCAGAGAACCCAGTACTTGAAAGAGATAGTTGGTCCACGTTATTATTATGCGACTCACTGTTGATAGACTGACATCAAAAATGCTAGACAGCATCTTCTCTTTAAGGCCAGCAGCAACCCGACAGAGAAACAGAAACAGCTCGTCAATAAGTGGAAGCTTTCGCTGTGAGCTTGGGGTTTCAATTGCAGATTGCTGAGCTTTTGTCCAGTATACAAGCCTTGAAGCAGAAGGGTAAACTGATTCCCAATAACACATATATGGATGAGTTCATCCAGTCCAAACATTGAGTCTCCAATAATTTTATCCTGTGAGCTACTCCGTTTCAAAGATAACCTTTACTATTGCACTTAGGTCACGTTCACTTTGTAGTCAACTTTTAAAAACATGAGTTTCATTGCTATTTGTTTTTGTATGTTTATCGGATTAGAGGTACCTGTGTTACAGGGTTGTCAATTCAAGTCTACCCTTATATTGTTAAATAAAATGTGTTTTGAATATATTCAAGGGTGGTCTTTTACTATTATATACTCCAAAAAATGCTGTTAAAGTATAACAAATTCTAGCTCTAAAGACTTTTGTGTAGTACCTCATAAATGCACAAGAATGATAACTTCAATAATTTCATTATTCCATATTCTCTCAATAGGCTGTGTTCACGTGACATCACAACATTCTAAAGAGCCAATAGTTTAAAACTGAGGTGGAGTAACTGAAAATTCCATGATGGTAACTATGGTAACTGGCAAATTGCAGATTTTTTTTTGGTTGACATTGTTATTACAGGGAGAATCCACATGAAACCAAAACTGTCTAAGTTCATTGTGTTGTCCGTCAGCACATATTAACTAATGTCTAATTATTTGGCATCCAGAAGTGGAGACAATATTCAAAAAGTGATGTCCAGTAGAAAAGGCTTGCAGCCATAAAATGTATGTGGCAGATTTGTGAATCAAATCTTTTCTAACTACTAATGAAGTACAACATTTGTCAATTTTCTTTTTGGAGATTTTATTTACAAAAAATGCATTTCTCCCTTAAGAGTTGTTTTAGTCTCTGCTCTCCACCAGACATCAAATTCTAGAACATGAACGCAAACAAAAAATTAAATGGTCAGAAATATTCTTTACCATTTTACATATTTAAACAATATTGACACATTTCAAACGGGTTTGTCTTGTGAAACATCTAGAGGTCCCTGATAGTTGGACATAAGACAGCATACAGCCCACCTCTGGTTGACAGAACCTGTGATTGAAAGCGGAATTGCTCCATCCCATATATGATATTCTTTGACCCGCCGTATTGCCCTTTCAACCACAATTCTCAGCCGGGCAATGGCCTGTGTCTTCAGAGTGTCCTCCAGGCTCAGCTGACGGGACCTCTTCAGTGGAGGAATGATTAGAGATACTCCAACTTCAGACAACATCTTCTCAATCAAGAATCCTTTATCCGCCATCACGCCATCACCAGGTTCAAGTAATAGCAAAAGCTTTGATCGTTTGGTTATCTCTACATCTGAAATTGAGCCCGTGTATAATTGACACAAATGTTACATTGCCACAAGGATTAACCCCAATTAGACCTTTAAACGTTGTGTAGTTTTTGTAACTTGAAAAGGTTTCAGACTGTAGTGTTAAGGAGGAAGCACTCTCACACCGGATTTCAGTACAGTCAATTATCACTCGCACATTTGGACAATAGATCTGAAACTTCTCAGGCATAGTGTTTTGCACTTGCTCTTTTGTCATCCATGTTGGCAGAGAACCCAGTACTTGAAAGAGATAGTTGGTCCACGTTATTATTATGCGACTCACTGTTGATAGACTGACATCAAAAATGCTAGACAGCATCTTCTCTTTAAGGCCAGCAGCAACCCGACAGAGAAACAGAAACAGCTCGTCAATAAGTGGAAGCTTTCGCTGTGAGCTTGGGGTTTCAATTGCAGATTGCTGAGCTTTTGTCCAGTATACAAGCCTTGAAGCAGAAGGGTAAACTGATTCCCAAAATATATCAAAAACCTCTTTGGAAGGAAATCGACAGAAAAACCGATAGTCCTCATCAGTCACACCAAATTTATAAATGAGAGGCTGCTGTTTTTTAATGGTCAGTTCCTGTATTTGATGTTCAAGCATTATCACCTGAAGCTCCAAGTCCTTTATTTTCCTTGCAGCTCCGTCTAGTTTACCTAAGATGACACATAAGAAATTACACAGCTTGGTTTGCATTTAGACTATCAATTTAAATATACTCACAAGGAGAAGGACACACAACGTAATCATGGTCCCCTGCAGCTTTAGTTTCTTGCCCTTGTGCGATGTCCTCTGTTCCGAGTGCTTCCACACACTCATTAGGTACTTCACGACAGAGACGTTTTGTTGGTCTTTGGTAGGCATTTCCTATATTGGTTTGAACAAGTAACCCATCATTCATCTATTTGAGTAATTTTCTGTCTAATGAATAGTATGTTCCAATATGGACAATATATTCAGAATTATCATACAGATCGACATTCTACAACACTGCTTATTTTACTTGTCAAGATGTTTCAAATTTTTAACCAGCTTTTTCATAATATGGCAATAAAAGGACAAAGTAAAAAATCTAAAGATTTGGTGGTGGTAAAAAAGGCAGGTAAAAAGGCAGTGTTGACTCAATGTAATCTCTTCCATTAGTAGGAAAATCCAATATCCCTTCTTACCCCAGTTATTCCATTGGAATCTGGAGGGAACCACATCTTTTTGGAGGACAGTCAGGCCACTTTTTGTTTTGTAGAGCTCTTCAGGTCTAAAATGAAAGCTGCACACATATGTGCTTCCACGTTGCACTTTAAAAGTAGGACCCTCATCCCTGCGAATTGCCCTGATCCACAGGGCACGTCTTGAAGTATCCTTCAGGAAATCATGGTAACTCATGTATGGATGAGACTGTTTGTTGTTTGAGCAACCAGGTCCACAGCAGTGACATCGTCTTAATGACTGGGCCATCCTGTAACAATAAAAATAAAAAAGCACAGAGAAAATTGAAATTAGAACATTTGACTTGAATTTTAATCAACTTTTAGGAGGGATATAGGTGTACAGTTTTTACTCTTTAAGGTGTTAATTTCAAGCCTATGTAATGTACTGAACAGTAAAACATACAATGTATACTTAACAAGAAAATGTATAGCTCTGTTATTGGGAGGATCATTGTTTATTTTTGTGATGTTTTGGTGAAAGGTGGGCAAACAGCAGATTTTTCCAGCAGTGAAGAGTTGTTTATTTAAATCACAGATCTTTTACAGCACAAGGGGAGCAATGCTCTGTTTGTGAACATTGTTTTGACCCACCATAGAACTAATATTATCAATTTAATACATTTGTGTTGCCCACCAAAGCCTCGGATAGTCAAGCGTTTCTCACGGTTCAGTAGCATGTTGCTAATTTGCATTAGCATTTGGAGCTAAGATAGCCTATTCTTTGGAAGCTAACAGATTGCAGCACTATCTACAGATCTATAACTAGGAAACCAAACAATAGTTACACAGATCAATTAATAACGTAAGCAAACACATTAGAATCAATCTTCCCAAATCAGCAGTCGTTAGCATTACAACTGGCTACAAGCTTTTGGACAAACTCACTTCTCTATCATCACACCGTTATTCTTCGGTGCTTTTTTTTATTTTTTTACTCCCCACGCAATGTCTTACTTGTTGTCAATGATTACATACCTTCCACTTGACGTCTGCGGTAAATTTCCTGGAGATATTTTACTTCAGACTGAAAAGCGCGATCCCATGCCATTAGGTATAACGCGGACAGGAAGTCGTTATCCACTGCACGGAAGTACAATGGCGGATTCGTAACGTTGCGTGAAAAGGGCCTATAACCTTATCCCAAACCTAACCCTAACAAGGACAACAACAACAACAAGAACAAGAATGAATACAGAACAAACTAAACAAGACAAAGTCCCTAGACGTCAAGTCCTCACACACACACAGGTCTTCATACACACAGGTCCACACACACAGTCCTTAAAACAAAAAGTTCCACACACACACACACACACACACGTCTTCACACATACAGGTCCTCACACACTCGTCGGTCCTTAAACAGGGTAATCTCTTTTGACCGTGGCGTAGTAGAGAAGGAATCCACGTGGCAGCCTGTCTACGTCCACTTTGTATTGCTTTATCCGTGGCATGTCCTCAGGTAGAGCGCGAGGCTCCTCGTCCTCCTCGTCTGCCGGGAACAGCATGCGACGCCGCTTCCTCGATGCAGGGACAGGACTGGAAACGTCCCATACCGGGGTCCAGGGCTGGCGGTCGGCGGTCGAGGGCTGAGGCGGTGGGGTCAATGGCTCGTATTCGGGGCTCAAAAGTTCGACCTCAGCCTCAGGCTCTGGCTCCGGCTCTGGCTCCTGCTCTGGGTTGGAGCGGTCCGGCTCAGGGCTGGAGGGGTCGTCCACTGGGCTGGAGGGGTCTGGCTCAGGGCTGGCAAGCTCAGAGCCAGAGGAGTCGGGCGAGTCCTGGTACACCGGCTCAGGTCCCTCTGACTCTGAGCTGCTGGACACGGCTGGCCTGGTGTGCCTGTCTGGCCTGGTGTTGGAGGCCAGACAGAGGGCCTTCATTCTAAGGAGCCTGTCCTGGTATTGCCTCTCCCCGTTGGGGAGGGCAACATAGAATTTGGAGGCCGTGGCAGGGTCATGGCACATGGCCCTGGCCACCCTCCGCCGCTCCTTTTCTGTGAGCTGGTCATTGGCCTTACAAACAGAAAACATAAATAAACATCAAAAAACACAATTCAACTCTGCAGTCAATTTCACGCATGAATCAAGATGTTACCTGTGTGGCCACGCTGCTCCGGACCTTGTTGAAAGTGATCGTGCCTTTCAGTCCGGCCGCTGACCAGGCCCTATTAATCAATTCTGAGCCGTGCTTCAGCTGGGCCCCAGAACTACTATGAAAAAGGAAATTGGCCCCGCTGCACTCCTCCTTGCAAAAGGAGCCGGTGGCCAGGAGGCGGAGCCAGTCGAACTCCTGCCGATCGAGCAGGATAGACGCCTGCCCGAATGTCTTCATAGTTATGCAGCCTCGCGGAAATTCAATTTGGAAGACGTCAGCCAAAGCCACCCCTTCCAGGCCGGCCTCGCATCCCCAGCCTATCGCACAGCAAACGCCCATTTCCAATCAATCTATGCCGGCCAGCCGCCAGCCGCTTCACGGCCTTCTTGAAGCCTTGCAACCACCGCCTCCCCTCCTCCTCCTCTTCACCCTGCCTCAATCTGCCTTCCTGCTGCCAAATGCCGGCACCAGTGCCTATGTCCCGGGGGATTGTGCGCGCACTCTCGCAGGAGCCTCGCTGACTGAACGCCGCACCGGGGCCTAGGGCGCCAAACTACCTCTCAATAAAATACTTCAAAGGCATTTTTGTTTCCTGAATTGTGGTCGTCCACCTTGGGGGAAAACAAAACAAAAATCTGTTGATGGATAAGAAACCAAGCGTGGGAAATAGAACTCGCCCCTGTTTTTCCCGGTATCGCACCAACCAAGGCTACAATCTGCCAAAATTTTAGATCTCTAGCGGCAATTTCGGCCAAAAGGGAGACATGTGTGTGAGTACAAGAGTGTTTATGAGGACCAGTGTGTGAGTACAAGTGTGTGTATGAGCACAAGTCTGTTTATGAGGACCTGTTGTTTGAGTACAAGTGTGTTTATGAGGACCTGTGTTTATGAGGACCTTAACACAGTCATAGATGAACATCTGGAAGTTGGAAGCAAGTCATAGATGAAAATCTGGAAGTTGTGTTTGAGGCCCATTGCTTGTGAGGACCTGTGTTTATGAGGACCAGTGTGTGAGTACAAGTGTGTGTATGAGCACAAGTCTGTTTATGAGGACCTGATAAGAAACCACAACTCGCTAATATAATTCACAACCTCTCTAATTACTTTCTGAATGGTACATAAAGAGTTAATAAAATAATATATGACTGACCAACACTTGGAACCGGGTTCCTGACTTCCAGGAGTCGGCATTTTCCACCGACTCCTTGGTGGTGTTGGTGAAGACCACCGCCCGGTGGCCTGTGAGGATGGCCAGGTAGCAGAGGATGTAGCCCATGCCCAGGCCATGCACTTCCTCAGGATCCTCTCGGCCTACACCCCAACAACACGAGGTATTAAGGGGAAGCAACAACTTCTTGGAATGAAAATGAAAAAAAAAATCACAAATGTACTCTACTTACCGAGAATTTCGCAAATGGCTGTTTTGGCCCTGCCCAAAAAAGTCACACACTGGCTGGCGTCCAGCTGGTCGGCTGTGAAAAGAATGGAACTGGCGTAACACTAGTGAAAACCACATCCCTATTTGGACCTGTTGTGACATTTCACCATTTCGGACTGGTCAATAATTTAGTACTAGTAGTAGAAGTGTTATCAGTAGTAGCAGTAGTAGTAGCATCACCAGCAGTAGTAGTAGTAGTAGTAGTAGTAGTAGTAGCACTAGTAGCAGTGGTGTTACCCATATAAGACAGGAAAAGCCTTACCTGACTTTTTCTTCAGAACCTTTTGCCTGTGGATAAGCACTTCCCGCTGTATGTCCCGCTGGATCCGCTGAAGCTTGTACTCGATGTTAGTGGCTTCAGCGGGCCTCAGGCGGGTCTTGCGCGGGAAGCGCTTGCCCACCTGGCGCAAAAACATGATGACGTTGGTAAGCATGTTTTTGACCGTCGTGCTTTTGTACCCCTTTTGGGCCAGGTACGTCGGGTAACTGTGTAAAAAAACAGACAGGTTACCACATATAAATATTTTTTAATCTATCACCATTCACTTTCACAAGAAAATCCTAACTAAATGGCAAATTTTCTTGGACCAATTTTAGGGATATTAAACAAGATGCAGAGTTACCTAATTCTTCATCCAAAGATAGCAGACTAATACTCACCCACGCAGGTGGTCCATCCGGTTGAGGAACCTGAGGCTCCTCAGGGTGTCAACCGGCACTCCCTGGGCCATGTAGCGGCAAAACCGCAGGGAGTGGCTGGCTGACTGCTTGGCGTTGTGGATGTCTTTGGGCCTGGTCCGCGCCCCAAGCCTGAACTTCCTCTAGTCCTCTACCAGTGATTCTGCAATAAAATCAAATTGACTTTTAGAAAAAAGGATGACAATATTTGAATATTTCCCTCCATGGTACAGAACTATTAGTAACCAACTTACCATCCAGTAAGTCAGGGTTCCGGAGCTTATCCACATGCTCGCCCTTCTGAGCAGAGGTGGGGGCCACGCGAGCCGAGGCAACCTGGAGGGACCGGCACTTTTTCTCAAGCATAGCGTGGGAGCGCTCAATAGTTGTGAGGCGGGCCTCCAGCCTCTGGATGCGGGCCTCGTAATTCAGACGGGATGGACCCGGTCTCTCCTCGTCCATGTGGTATGAATGTGGTGCCCGACTCCCTGTATTAAAAATAATGTACTCCATGATTCAACATTTCAATAACCCTACGCAATAACATTGTTAGGTGTTACTCAGTAGTAATACATGGATTTCTTGTTTACAAACATTCGGAGATGCGCGCGCATACCAGGAGCAAGACATGCTAAGCGGCTAAGTGGTTAACATTATAAGTCTCGTTTGAACTCTGTACAGCATACGATAATCACTTTTTTTCCAACTGGGCTGGCTATTGTAGGCTTTTGCGTGGAATGTGCACTCTTGTGGACACCCTATAGAATAACACCAGGTTGTAATTAGATCGTAAATGTTTATAATGCTCTCATAATGACCATACGCCTATGTTGCCGTAAGGCTAGCCAGCCACATCTCGGGATCTTCGTCACCACTGCTGTTCACACTGAATGCTCTGTCATGTCAGAATCATGTCAGCATTATCTACCGCTATCAAACTTGAATAAAACTATAGTCTCTGAGTTTTTTATTTGCACAATTATAGCTGCTTGGCCAAATTAGCCTAACCCAATTAATCTGTCAACCCCATTACCTGTATTAGCGCGCGCACACACGAGCCCAGTATTACAAGTGGACTGTGTGAATGCGGTAAAGGATGCGTGCCCGCGGCTCAAACAGAGCCGAGCACTGCACCTGCGGAGGGGTTGCGCAATAACCGCGCTCTGTCCCCACTCCACGGCTGTGCCGGCATCACAGACAATCGAGACGCAGATTGAAAGAAGCGTGCCCGCTGGGCCACAAAGCCGGTGTAAAGGCTGGATCTAAAGCAACATGTGCTTCGGACGCCACCAGCGAGCAGCGTCCCGACGTCAGAGGCGAGGCAAAACAGGAGTGTACGGGAGAGGGCTGTCCTTAAATACTACAAGCCAGAGCGCTGATAGGAGCGCTCACAAAACAGGTGTACCACCACATTCCACCCCTCCTCCCTGAATCGTCACCCCGACGATCAACCCATACTAGCCCTAAATGAAAGCAGCGGAGTGAAGGTTAGCCACTGGGGCTCGAGGTAAGCGATGGGGATTAGGATGGCGCCCTGCAGTAGCACGCCTTGTCCTGCGCACTTCAAGGTTTCCGACCGGTCGAACAAAGTTAGGACTTGACTCCTGTGGGGGTGGGTGAACCACAGGACCGTCCCTCACAAGTGGAAGCAAGCGGGTGGCTGGGGCGGCAGCCTCGCTATGAGGGGCTGGCCCTGGTACCACCATAAACAAATCCCCCTCGGGCAGCTCCTCCGGCGCACGTGGTGCCACTGGTGGAGGTGGTCCCAAAGGAGAAGGACTGGGAACCCCACCAGAGAGCGGTTTGATTGAAGACCGGTGGACCTGACAAAGAAGAGTTTGGTTGTGTGTTGGAGCAACTGTATAGACTGCGCCCCCTGGGGGTGGTACACGTACTACAAGAAACTGTTGGGAAGACCACATGTCTTTAATCTTGCAGCGGCCCTTTGCCCCCCAGTTCCGCAGCAATACCTTCTGACCTTCTGCCAGCGGGGCATCTTGCACCCGCCTGTCGTGATGCTCATTTCTACGGTTTGCAGCTTGTCGCATGCGGGACCTTGCTCCATCAAATGCTAGTTGCAACCATGGACGTCGGAACTATTTTCTGAGAGGGGGGGGCGGGTTTTTGTTGGGAGAGTCGAGGGAGAGACTCATACTTGGATTACACTGGATAATAACATACCATCTTAATTGTTAAGAAAAACAAAAAAATAAACAATATATATCAAGCAAGTCACTTATCAAACTGAACTTTTTTTTTTTTCAATACGCATTCATGCGTCAGTCTCTCCGGTGGCTTCATTGTGTTGTGAAGCCCAGTGACGTGCGGTCAGATGAGGCAGGTAAGGCCCTCACCTAAGATCATAGAAAGAAAAGTAATATAATGGATACAATAATGTTTGGTCACTTTATCAAGTGATTTGTGCTGTGCCTTATTTAATTTATTTATACCTTGAAATCGCAGATTTGACAGAGCGGCGCTGTGAGGCAAGCCTCTCTTGGGAGACGTAAAAAGCAACAGCTCACAGGGAGAGTCCTGTGAGGTGCTATCAAACTGTTTTCTCTGTTTATCACAGTTTAAAAAGTTCAAAAATATTTAATTTACAATCAACATGTTTACATTTAAGAGGATGGCTCATAAATTGTGTTTTTGAAGCAAATACGGGTCTTAATCGCGCTCAACCACAGCTTGTAAGTGAGGAAAGCCTCAAGGGGGCGCTTGTGAGCCCAAACTTTGGCTGCATCCAATTCCATCAGAAAGCTCCTTTCTTGTTCTTTTCTGCTAAGGGCAGCTACAGGTTTGGCTAACATACCTATAATACATTTTAAGATAATTTAAAATGCACTTAGAGTAATGTTTTGCTTCCAATGATGATATGAATCATAAGAAAAGGAGGTGAAGGGTAAGGTTGAATTTAGAAATTGGATTTACCCGGGAGTCGGCTGCAGCAAAACTTGCAGTTTACGGAGGAGACACCCGTTTTTTTTACTTTTTAAAACTCATTGAACTTATTTCCAAATGGAGGATTACATGTCTGTGCTCAAACTATTATCTGGACTTAAACATGAAACTGGTCCTAACTGAAGTGGTCTGTGCTGTTCATTAATACCTAAGGTATAGGCCCATAACACACTTTGTACTTTTTACAAACGTTTGCGTTTTGTATGAGAAAACTATGCAGACATTAAATCATATTCTGCTGTAGCCAAACAAATTGTGTATAAGCCGCTCCTGTTCCTGTAGGTCCTGTTGGTTTATATGATGTATAATCATATGAACACATGATTGATCCCCCACCGCACGTCACTGGTGTAGCCAGGTCTCTAATCTGCGCAAGGCTGAGAAAGAGCGCTCAGAGGCTGCGACAGATATTAGCCAGACAGAGCTTCATAAGCTTCTCCGACAGCATGGAGCGGGTTTTGGGCTGCAAGGAACGCAGGATAGTGATAACTTCTCGCTCCCGGCACACGCGGAGGGGGTGCGGCCGCACCCCCCGCACCCCTAGTTCCGACGTCTATGGTTGCAACCGAGTCTGATGTTCCACAATCCACTCGCAAGGTTCTCCGGCTGTCGGTTCCACGACTCTTCCCAAAAGGAAATCGACTGGGAGTCTTGGCTCCTGACCAAACATCAGGAGAAAAGGAGACTCTCGAGTAGACTGGTGCGGGGTAGTATTATAAGCATACAAGACCTGTGGCAAACACGAACACCAGTCCCGCTTACGAGACTCTGGTAAGGCGCGGAGCAAGTTGTGGATTGTCCGGTTGAACCGTTCGCACTGGCCATTTCCGGCCGGATGGTAGGGGGTGGTCCTGGATTTTTCCACCCCGTAGAGACCGCACAACTGCTGTATCACACGGCTCTCAAAGCAGCGCCCCTGGTCAGAATGGATGCGTCCTGGTACGCCAAACTTTGAGAACCACTCTGAAACCAAAACTTGAGCAACAGTCTGAGCTCGCTGATCTCGAGTTGAAATAGCGAGGGTGTATTTACTAAACACATCCGTAAGAATAAAAACATTCTCAAAATCCCGTTGGGAAGGCTCCAGCAAAGTGAAATCAAGGGCAATGATTTCATTGGGCATGGACGCCAAGAGATGGCCCATCAATGCTCTGGCAGGAGGCCGGGTGTCCTTTGCGACCTGGCAACGGACACACTCCCTACACCATTGAGCCACATCTTTGGCCATTCCGGGCCAATAGCACCGTGACCGCAACAAGGTCCGTTCCACACCCTGATGACAGTGCTGCTGATGAACTTGATGCAAGACCTCCTCCCTCAAGTTGTTCGGCAAGAGAAGCTGCAAAACCCCTTCCCCACCATCCGGACGGTCGACCTTCCGGTATAGCAGCCCATCTTTTTTTTACCAACCGCTCCCACTGCTGGAGCAACACCAAAGCAGGGTGGGACATCCGGCAACGTTCTTCATAAGTGGGACGACGGTTAAGCTCCCAGAAGTAGACCACTGCCTTGATGACA
This sequence comes from Knipowitschia caucasica, assembly GCA_964034765.1. Taxonomy (NCBI): domain Eukaryota; kingdom Metazoa; phylum Chordata; class Actinopteri; order Gobiiformes; family Gobiidae; genus Knipowitschia; species Knipowitschia caucasica. Next base: position 185,770 of record OZ035843.1, read on the forward strand.
GGATCAGACCTTTGCAAATCCTGAATGTCCGATAAGGTGTGTCCAGGAAAAGCAGCAATGGCAGCCTGAATGGTGGCCTGGACAACTTGCACCTGTGTTTGTCCCAGGTCCCTCAAGCAAAAGGGCAGAGGTGTGCCTGGAACCACCACTGCAAGTTGGTCAGCACCAACACAACTTTACCGCGACAGGGCATCCGCATTGCCATTGCTCTTGCCTGACCTATACCGAATCTCAAAATCGAACGATGCAAGCTAGGCTGCCCAACGCTGTTCTACTGCACCTAACTTCTCATGAGAAAGGTAGCTTAACGGGTTGTTGTCCGTAAATACGACACATTTGTGGCCCAACAGGTACTCGCGGAACTTATCTGTCATGGCCCACTTGAGCGCCAACAGTTCCAGTTTCATAGAACTGTAGTTGTTCATGTTTCGCTCCGTGGGCCTCAACCCGCGACTAGCGTAAGCAATTGGCCTTACTTTTCCCCCTTGCTCTTGGGAGAGCACCGCTCCCAAGCCATTATGGCTCGCGTCAACTTCCAGGATGAAAGGCAATGAAAAGTTGGCATAAGCCAACACTGGCGCGGTCGATAGTTTGGCCTTGAGCAAGTCAAAACTCTCCTGGCATTCCTCACTCCAAGGTTCGATGTTCGGGTCCGGCTTTCTCTTCTGCGACTTTCCGGATAAGACTGCCACCCGCCTGTGCAGCGGCACTGCCACTTTGGAAAAGTTTTCCACAAAGCGGCGATAATAGCTTGCGAATCCCAAGAACGAGCGGATCTCCGTGGCATTGGTGGGCACTGGCCAATTCGCCACAGCCTCAACCTTGTCTGGGTCAGTGGAGACCCCCTGGTCCGAAATAATATGCCCCAAGTATCGGACCTCACGGCGAAAGAACCTGCATTTGCGTAGCTGGACCTTCAAACCCTCGTGCCGCAAACGCCCCAACACCCCCTCAAGCCTCTGCAGATGTTGTTGGATGTCGGTGGAGAAAACCACGATGTCGTCAAGGTAAAGGAGTAGGGACTGACCCTGCTGGTCCCCGAAGATCCTTTGCATAAGTCGTTGAAAGGTGCTGGGCGCGTTGCATAGCCCGAAGGGCATTCTTTTCCATTCAAAGAGCCCGAATGGTGTGCAGAACGCGGTTTTGGGCCTGTCTGCTTCAGTGACCGGCACCTGGTTATACCCACTTGCCAGATCCAAGGTGGAAAACCAACAGGCGCCTGACAAGCTATCTAGTGTCTCCTCTATTCTCGGGAGAGGGAACGCATCTTTCCGAGTTTTCAGGTTCAGCTGCCGGTAATCCACACAAAGCCTAAGACTACCATCTTTTTTATGAACCAGTACTATCGGTGAGGCGTACGGACTTGAACTTTCACGGATGACACGAGCCTCTAAAAGCTGGTTAATGTGATCTTTTACTAGCTCAAACTCTGATGGGGGAATCCTGCGATGCCGTTGTCTAACAGGGATGTCACCCAACAAAGGAATATCATGTGTGATCAAATCCGTACATCCCAAGTCCTGGTTTGAGGTGAAAAAAATTGAAGCATACCTCCGGAGAAGGGTCCTCGCAGCACCTTGATCCTCCGGGGTAGACTGGACAGGTCTACTGCGTCGATTTGGTCCGCCTCCGCAGATGCAATCTGTGAAGCGGTTTGTGCTGTGACTGTTGGATTCTGGTCAGCACCTGTGGGCATACTGGCGACCCGAACGGGATCCAACGTACCCATAACGGTGTGTGGGTGAAGAAGTACTTCTGTGGTTCCCACATTAACAATCGGGATATAAGCAGTCCCTCGTACGACATGTACTAAGGCTGGCGAAGACAGCAAGCCGGCCGGTAGACCATACTCAGGAGGTTCAAACAAAACTGTTCCCTCTGAGAACTGTTCCGAACATGTTGCTGCCACGATCTTCATGGAACCACCCGGGATGTGGTGGGGCTGCTTTCCCCGTACCCGCACCTTACCTGGATGGTCCAATGGGGCCTGCAGGCGCACTCTGTGACACCGCTGCAGGGCCTTCATAAGGGTGGTGGGATAAGAGCACGACTCCGCCCCAAAAAGGGAGAGTCCATGTTCCCCGAACAGCTCCTGGTAACACTTGCGGATGATGTTCATCCCTATGATGCCAGATACCACTGGTGGTGCTTCACCTCCTGGGTCCTTTACGACCAAGATGCCACACTGCGGCATTAGCTTCCCACACAAGGTGACATCCAGTTCCATATAGCCGATGTACGGTATCGCTAAGCCATTCGCCGCCTTAAGTTTGAGCCAGTGGCAAGCCTTAAGACGATCATCCCCCCAAGGTGCAAAATGTTCTAAAAAGAAACTCTCCGTTATGGTAGAAACCATTGAGCCCGTGTCCACCAGACATGGCACTGAGACACCGCTCATACAAACATCAATGTGCGGACATGAAGAAATCAACTTTGGTGCATCTTCCAGATTTCGCAAAGCATTGTTGGGGCCAGAAGGAGGCCCACTCGAACTGTGGCCATTCAGCACGGTGGGCGCTAGTTTTCCGCCGGCCGGGTTGATTGGGGGTGCCCGTCCATCGACAGCTGCGAACGAGGGGGGACACGTTGCCCATCACAGTCCCTCGCAATGTGCCCCGGCCGCTGACAGCGCCAGCAAACACGGGGTTCATTACGGGTAAAGTTACGCTGGTTAAACGGCTGGGGAACCTGCAAGCAAGCAATGCTCTGCGACAATCTATCAATTTGCTCTTGTTGACGCCGCAACATTTCCTCAACTTCGCTGACCTCTGTAGCTTGGAGAGGTTTGACACCACGCTGATACCCTCCCTGGACAGCGTACTGAATTCCAAAAGAGGAGGGGACAGAATTACTGCGGCCACGCATGCTTGCGGGCAACCCCTCACGCTCCCACTGCATAGCCTCACCTCTGACGTCCAGCAGTGTTGCCTCAGGTCGGCCGCGTACGTACTGTTTTAGCGCACGGCGTAGAGCTCCATCTACAACCTGTTCGACAAACTGGTCACGCATGAGATTTTCGGCATTTGGCATTATGTTTGGGGCACGCTGTTTAACCTTATCCATTAGTGACATTAGCGCGAGAGAAAACTCCAACAGGGTCTCGCCCTCCTGTTGGCGACGGGAAAATAATGCTTCTTGAAGTGCTACATACGACTCTGCACACCCATATAGGTCCTGCAGAACAGCAGTGATCTTTGTTGGGTCGCTCCGTTCTTCGGCCGGGCGATATTTTATTTCTTCGCGAGCCTCCCCTTCCAAATGGTCAAAAAGGAAAAACGCTCGGTCAGCTGCAGTCAAATGTCTGGCCCTCATACACGCTTCTGCCTCCTCCAACCACTCAACTAAGCTTATACCGTTCCTACCCCGAAACATTGGGCACCTACGGTCACGTGGAACAAACACGAGGCGGTCTGCGCTTACATTAGTATGTAGAGGGGCAAAAGTTTCAGTCGACGAAGTGGATGGCCTAGCCCCTGAATTAGAGGAAGACTGGGTACGTTCTCGTCGCAAGCGTTCGTTTTCGGCCCTCAATTCGGCCAGCGCTTCCTGCAGTTCTCTAATCTGCTCGTCATTCATGGCTACAAAAAGATGATTACTCTAGGGGGATGCTGCTGCTGGTTGCTTCCAAAAACTCCAATTCTGTTGACCGATAAGAGGTGAATAATTAATGTACATTAATGGAACAACTTATGATGCAGGAGAATAAATAGACAAGCTAAACAGTAGCAAAAAAAATAAAGTACTTCTATGCATATAATTAAATCAGAAACATGCAAAAATATAGAAAACCAAAATCACAAACACTTCATGCAATGCAAATAAGGCACACAAATACATCACATCAAATGAAAAATTAATATGCATATAATACTTCCCTTTCCCACTGTCGCTATTGCTATAACTACACCAGAGCTGTATGCATACACTTATTCACTGCATACAATTATTCACAAAGACCAACAATGATTTAATTTATAAAATGCCTCTATCCAACGTCAGTCCATCCTGTCAGCTAACGCCACGTTTGTAGTGGTCGAGACTATGAATTTGGAAGTTTGGCCTAATTAAGTAGAAATATTACCAGCAACGCCACCCAGTATATGGGAACTGGGACCCATCCATCCATCCATCCATTTTCTACCCTTTAATCCATTTCTGGGTCAGGGGGGTGGCAGTCAGAGCTACACCCAAGTCTCATAGCACCAGCCATTGTTCCACTCAGCAGCAGCAGTCCCCTAGGGTTCCAGCACGTTCTCGGCCCAAGCGCCTCCAATCGGACCCACGCGCCTCCGTGGCCCCGCACTGAGGGGAGTCCGATGGATGTGGGCCTGTACCCGCGGAGCTTGAATAGCCCGTGATGCAGCAGCGAGGGTGTCATGTTTCTCCGGGTACCAGAAGGGCAGACTCACTCAGAAATGTAGCCCTCCAAGGAGCCCGCACATAAGTCACCAGGGGCCAGGGGCCCAAGATGCGCGCACACACGAGCCCAGTATTACAAGTGGACTGTGTATGCGGTAAAGGATGCGTGCCCGCGGCTCAAACAGAGCCGAGCACTGCACCTGCGGAGGGGTTGCGCAATAACCGCGCTCTGTCCCCACTCCACGGCTGTGCCGGCATCACAGACAATCGAGACGCAGATTGAAAGAAGCGTGCCCGCTGGGCCACAAAGCCGGTGTAAAGGCTGGATCTAAAGCAACATGTGCTTCGGACGCCACCAGCGAGCAGCGTCCCGACGTCAGAGGCGAGGCAAAACAGGAGTGTACGGGAGAGGGCTGTCCTTAAATACTACAAGCCAGAGCGCTGATAGGAGCGCTCACAAAACAGGTGTACCACCACAATAATATACAACATAACACAATACATAACATAATACATATATTGTATAATATATAACATAATATATAACATAATACAGCATATATATATAATATATACCATATATTATATATTACCTAATTATATGCTAAATTAAAGTAGAGTGCTTTAAGCCTGGCCTTGAATGTGGAGACCGTATCTGCTTCCTTAACATAAATGAAGCTGATTCTACAGTAAAGGAGCTTGGAGCTAAATGCTCTGCCACCAACAGTGACCTTTGAGACCTTAGGGACCACCAGACGTCTGGCGTTTTGTGAGCGCAACGCTCGACTTGGTTGATACGACACTAACGTGTCTTGGAGATAAGAAGGAGCCAAGCCATTTATGGCTTTATATGTTAAGAGTAGGATTTTAAACTTTATTCTGTACTCCACAGGGAGCCAGTGGAGTGATTTTAACACCGGAGTTATGTGCTCCCTCCTTTTGGTACCTGTTAAGATCCTAGCTGCTGTATTCTGAACGAGCTGGAAGCTCTTCAAAGAGGCTTTAGGGCACGCTGCCAGTAAAGCGTTACAGTAGTCGAGCCTTGAGGTGACAAACGCATGAATGAGTTTTTCCGCGTCACTTTTAGGAAGGAAATTCCTAATTTTAGCGATGTTCCGTAGGTGGAAGTACGCCGTTTTAGTTGCTTGGCTTATATAAGCCTTGAAGGAGAGTTCTTGGTCAAAAATGACTCCAAGATTCCTCACAGTGTTACTGGCAGAAAAGATGGAGCTAAATGGGTTAAAATGCTTTGAAAATAAAACTAGACTCACAAATGGAGAAAAATTATATGAAAATAGGTCAAATCCTGCCTAAAATAAGAAAAAAAAACTATGAAAACATGTAAAATATTGCTTAAAATAAGAAAAACATATCTTCCAATAGATCAAGAGAATAAAACTAGCCCCATATGACGTGATTCTAGTTTTAAAAAAGTTTTAAAAAAGTATTATTTACTTTTTCTTAAAGAGAAATGTTTTATTACAGCATCACAAACTTATTTTATGTAAACAAGGACAGTTTTCTGGAAAAAATGAAAATACTTAAAAAAGCTTAAAAACTCACAGCTCAGACTTTTTCTCTAATAAGATTATGAAGTATCTTAAAACTAGTAAAACAATCTCACACTAAATTCAAGCAAAAAAAAAACTTGCCAAAATAGAAGTGTCTTTTATGATATTTTCAGTAAATTAATCTAACCTGCTGTTTGTATGTCATTGTGTCTTTGTAAAATCGACATATGCATAATAATTACTGACCAATCATGTCCCTGTGTGAGTGGGAATGCCCGCCCCTTGCCCCTGATTGGCTGTGAGATATAAACTCTCAGGATTCCAAAAAATAAAGACAATAATTAGAATAATTAGCATAAGTTAGCCATGTAGCCTCTAGCCTTCCCAAGCTTCATCTGTGATCGCTGCGGCTGTTTTTGTCACCACTCCTACTGAAATATAAGCTTCAAATCTCACCACATTTTTCCAGAATCAAACTTCATATAGATTCCAAGTGGCCTCTGTGCACACTTTAGCATCAGGTCTTCATAATGTTTATTAGAAAAGCCTGAAGTTGGACCTTTATGTAAGCATATTATGAGTGAACATGGTTTCTGCTGCAGGGAGTTGGGGAAATGTGTCTTTTGTAAATAGCGCCTTGGCTTGAATGCTGCTCTGAGCTGCATGACTAGTTACTTTTGACTATTACTAGTGACAAGTGTTGTTTTTGTAGAAAACCAACCGGAGTATGGTCTGCATCATTGTCAAATATCATCTTCAGTGTTTGTTTTGAAGGGATCTGACGGGAAAGCTGGAGAGCCAGGATCCACCGGGCTCAAAGGAGACAAGGTGAGTTTCTTGTAGCGGAGAGAATAAATGATGAAATGTGGAAAGATTTTGTGAATACATTTGTGTGTTGATTGTTCAGGGCGAGCCGGGTGTAAGCGGACAACCAGGACCAAAGGTAACTGTTTTAATCTGTCACTTTTAATCATGTCAGTGGAGGTTTCAACAGATTTAGATTAAGAAATCCTTTATTGTCCTGCAGTGGGGACGTTTCAGATCCTATACGTCAGGGCTGAGGAGTGGCCCTCATTGTTAGCTACTGATGTAGTTATTTGTTTTGTTTGTATGGATGGATATGTTTCTGCGGCTGGACACCTGAAGTTCTCCTACAAGGATCAATAAAGTATCTGTCAGTCTATCTCTCTCAAAGCAGACACAAAAAGGGCATTTAACAATATGTATTTATTTCTGTCTGGACTAACTAAGCACGAGGCTTGGTCCTGTGGGGGCTCTGAGCAGGCGATAGGAACTGGGAACACAAAATATCCTGAATCGAAGATATGTCAGTAAACGTCAAAAGAGTTTACTGTTTAGACAAAGAGCACAGTCTTTGTCTAAACTTGAGCTGGGTCTGCTCCGAGACCACACCCACCAGGAGCCAAGCCTGAAACATAAAGTCCACACCAGGGAGACACCGAAACAAAAACACTTCAACTATATTCAATGTACAGTATTTAATTTAATCTTAGTATGTTCAAAAAAGAGCAATTCCTCGACCACCTTTTCACAGAAACGAAGACTATTGTGAAACATAAATAAATGACTTTACACTTGGTCTGGTCCCGCCCTGATCTGGTCTAGTTTCTGTCCAGGGAGAGCAGGGGGCGGCTGGTTTCCCCGGTGTCCCAGGATCAGAGGGTCCTGAGGGGCAGCCCGGCCCCCGCGGTCCCCCTGGCCCTCCGGGACCTCCAGGACCCCCACAGCGCGGCTACGCACTGGACTACGAGGTAACAACAACTCAATCGATGTAATTATGAAGTTTGCTGCTTGATTAGACTTAGGGTAAGAGGGGAGGACATGTGTTTGTATAGCACATCTCATTCATGAAAGGGACCATACTGTGTCTCTGTTCTTTCTTACTCTGAATAATCTCGGCGTCAGAGCACATCATTAGGCCAGAGTTATTCAACCAGTGTGCCGAGGTTCATTAATGTGCCTTGGGATTATTCCAATATCACATTATTGGTCAAAATAATGTGAAAAGTCAGTGATGATTGTGTTTAGGACATGGAGCAGGAGGAGCAGAGCGGCTTCGGTCCACAGCTGGGCAGAAGTTCACAGGTAATGTTTTCATCTACACCAGATAGTCATGTACCAACCGGGACTAAAGTGGGACTAAAGTAGACCTAAAGTGGGACTAAAGTAGGACTAAAGAAGGACTAAAGCAGGACTAAAGTAGGACTAAAGCAGGACTAAAGTGGGACTAAAGTAGCACTAAAGTAGGACTAAAGCAGGACTAAAGTAGGACTAAAGTAGGACTAAAGTAGGACTAAAGTGGGACTAAAGCAGGACTAAAGCAGGACTAAAGCAGGACTAAAGTAGGACTAAAGTGGGACTAAAGCAGGACTGAACTAGGACTGCACTGGCTTCCAGTTGGTTTTAGAATTGATTTTAAAATTATTTTATTTACTTTTAAATGTTTAAATGGCCTGGCCCCTCCTACCTCTGATCAGATCAGAGTCAGATCAGATTCATTTATTTGCCATTTGCAGTAAAACCACATAGGAAAAACTGTGCAAGACTACCCTAGTGTGCACCAGACGACACACACCAGAGCTCTGTCATCTTGTTCTGCCCTATGTTCCCTCTGGCGCCCTGAGATCAGCTGATGCTGGTGGTCCCGAAGACACAGCGTAAGCTTCAAGGTCCATGTCTTTAGAATCAGTCCCATTGAGACCAGTCCCATTGAGACCAGTCAGGCTCAGTCTCTGCCTGTCTTTAAGTCACTTCTTTTTTCACTTTCTTTTGATAATGTTTGATTTTAGGTAATATTGTTTTATATATGTATTTTTTAGTCATTGTGTTTGTTTTTGTGTACAGCACTTTGGCTGAACTGTAAAGTTTTTAAAGTGCTTTATAAATTAAGCTGGTATGGTATGGTATGGTATGGTACGGTAGGACTAAAGCAGGACTAAAGTATCTTTTTGAATTGGAAACAACAAAACTGCATAAAAACATTAGATACAACAACATTGATGAGACAAGGACCACAGTTTGAGAAACATTTACACATTTTTGTATTAAAGTAATATTTTTAGCTTGACCAGGCCTTTTTCTCCTCTTAGGGCCACGCTGGAATCCCTGGACTTCCTGGACCGAGGGTAAGAAAATAACGGCCTAATTTTCTCTTGTCACTTGTTGCATGACATTTTGTTTAAAAGATAATGTTTATTTTAGGGAAACGATGGAGCAGACGGAGCCCCAGGGAAACCGGGTCAAAAGGTTTTTTTCCTACTTTTATAGCAAGACTTTTCGTTTGCTTCTTGCTTTGTTCATTTTTAGATTGTTCCATGATGTTTACAGGGGGAGGCCGGGGATGTTGGAAGACCAGGATTCCCAGGACTGGAAGGAATAAAGGGGGAACGGGTATGTGATCAAATATCAACTAAATATGTGTGTTAAAACTGTGGTACCTGACATCTTTTGTGAACTAAAAAAGAGCCCCATGAGTCACTATTTGACCCTTTGGGCTGATTCTCACTTTTCTGCCTGAAAAAGTTGATCTAAAGACATTACAGATTCCAGAAACATGGGAAACGAGTGATTGAAGAAATCTGTTAGAATGGTGACTTATTAGACGTATTTTATTGCACTTTCCTTTTTTTGTGACTTCAAAGTTAGGTACCCCAGCTTTAAGTGAACATGATGCTTATTAAACGTTTCTGATTTCTACAGGGGCCCAGTGGGGACAAAGGTGATCCAGGACAAAAGGTAGGTCATCACATAAGAACAATAATTGTAATTATTTCCCAGTATTTGGCTCAATCCATCTTCCCAGCTATTCTTACATTTGTCCCAGTCCCCACTGAAGAAAAGCAGCCCCATAGCATGATGCTGCCCCCACCATATTTGACACTGGGAATGGTGCACTCAGAACAAGTAGTGTTAGGTTTGTGGTTAGAGAAACGCTAAACTTGCTTCACATATTTTTCTGTAAAATTGTGATCTCTGAACGAGGTCCAATCAAAACTCATCCAAGTCAGATTCACAATGCTCATCATAAGAATTGTTTTTTCCATTTGTAGCTTTAATGTTCCCTCCTTGAACAAAGCAAAGTATTTTTCTTTTTGGGATTTTCAAAGATGTAGGACACTATTAACACTGTGTGCAAGAGTTTTCCTTTCCATTATATCTTTAGTTAAAAGAACACACAAAATAGACTCCATCCTAAACTAAACTATATAGACTCCACACTGAACTATATAGACTCCATACTGAACTATATAGACTCCATACTGAACTATATAGACTTCACACTGAACTATATAGACTCCATACTGAACTATATAGACTTCATACTGAACTATATAGACTCCATACTGAACTATATAGACTTCACACTGAACTATATAGACTCCACTCTGAACTATATAGACTCCATACTGAACTATATAGACTCCATACTGAACTATATAGACTCCACTGCTATACTGAACTATATAGACTCCATACTGAACTATATAGACTCCATACTGAACTATATAGACTCCATACTGAACTATATAGACTCCATACTGAACTATATAGACTCCATACTGAACTATATAGACTCCATACTGAACTATATAGACTCCATACTGAACTATATAGACTCCATACTGAACTATATAGACTCCATACTGAACTATATAGACTCCATACTGAACTATATAGACTCCATACTGAACTATATAGACTCCATACTGAACTATATAGACTCCACTCTGAACTATATAGACTCCATACTGAACTATATAGACTCCATACTGAACTATATAGACTCCATACTGAACTATATAGACTCCATACTGAACTATATAGACTCCATACTGAACTATATAGACTCCATACTGAACTATATAGACTCCACTCTGAACTATATAGACTCCATACTGAACTATATAGACTCCATACTGAACTATATAGACTCCATACTGAACTATATAGACTCCATACTGAACTATATAGACTTTATACTGAATGTACTTATTCTTCTTCTGTCCTTTCCCAGGGAGCACCAGGGCGTGATGCGGTGGGGGTGCCAGGAGCTCCAGGACCTCCTGGAGCTCCAGGACAAATCATCAACCTACAGCAGGTCAGTGCAGCAGGGACACAAGAATACATAAGTAAAATAAAAGCACACATGTTTTATTTAGTCCCGGGAAAGTCCAATGTTCCTGCTTTGTTCTGCAGTTTGTGAATGACACAGATGGTGCCTTCAATGTCTCCGAGATTTTGGACGTTTTTTCAGCAACGGTAAGTATTTTTTTCCACCGTAATATTTCTTTTGGAGAAAATTAAAATATCAAAAACAAGAAATAAAGACAAAAATAATTGACCTAAATACACTGAATGGAATAAACTGATGTCTTGAATGAAAGTATTGAGATCTACATCTTCTTTTCCGTCGCAGAGCCATTACTAAATCATGCATTTATAATTAGTGAACATTACAATAACTATAACTAAACTAAATTAAATGTGTCCAAAATGACCAAACTATTAATTGTATATTATTCTGTGTCCACCAGGGGGCACAGGGGCCAAAAGGTGATCTGGGATTACCAGGTATCCAGGGCCCTCCAGGACTCAAGGTGAGAAGATAGAAGTCATTCAAAACACTCAGGACAAGATCTGGTTTGGAGATTAGACCCCGGCAGTGTATTGCTAGCTTGTTGCTTGTGACCGCAGCTTACTGCAGAGACTGTGAGGCACTGTTTTAGAGTCTGGCAGTTGGGATAGAGACGCTAACAATTACATTACTATATACACACTATACGCACAGAAAGGGGTTCTCAGATTTCAGATTCAGATTCATATTTATTTGCCATTTGCAGTAAAACCACATTTGAATACATCTGCGAAAGTCATCAGTGTGCACTAGACAAGTACAAGAATAAAAACAGACACAACAGGAAACAACTCATAATGTGGAATTGATCGACTAAAACAGTATAAATACAAGTGCAAGATCATTTAAAGTTTCTTCGTTTAAACTGATAACAGCTTGTGGAAAGAAGATGTCCTGCATCTTAGCGAACGATTTCTTCTGCCAGAGGGAAGAAGCTGGAACATGGCTTTTCCAGGGTGGCCAGAAGAGTCATTGATTAAGAGTCTGGATTCATTCATAAAGAACCTCCAGAATAGGAAGCTCACAGTCCAAGGTCCTCTCTCTGGTCTCTCTCTGGTCTCTCTCTGGTCTCTCTCTCTGGTCTCTCTCTCTGGTCTCTCTCTCTGGTCTCTCACTGATCTCTCTCTGGTCTCTCTCACTGATCTCTCTCTGGTCTCTCTCTGGTCTCTCTCTCTGGTCTCTCTCTGGTCTCTCTCTCTGGTCTCTCACTGATCTCTCTCTGGTCTCTCTCTCTGGTCTCTCTCTGGTCTCTCTCTCTGGTCTATCTCTCTGGTCTCTCTCTGGTCTCTCTCTGGTCTCTCTCTGGTCTCTCTCTCTGGTCTCTCTCTCTGGTCTCTCTCTGGTCTCTCTCTGGTCTCTCTCTGGTCTCTCTCTGGTCTCTCTCTGGTCTCTCTCTGGTCTCACTCTGGTCTCTCTCTGGTCTCTCTCTGGTCTCTCTCTGGTCTCTCTCTGGTCTCACAGTCCACTTTACAGAGCGGAGCACCTTGTTTAGACCGTTGATAAACGTTTCATTACTCTTGTAATAATCCGTGTTTGTGTGCAGGGCGACAGAGGAGAACCTGGGTTTATTATTTCTGCCAATGGAACCATGATTTCAGCCGTAAAAGGACCAACAGGAGCCCAAGGAGCAAAGGTTAGAATTCGTCAAACATGATCGATGGAATTGATGTGAAATTGTCCGTGGTTCTGATGGTTTTGCTCGTAGGGAGACATTGGTGTGCATGGACCTCCGGGATTACCAGTAAGTTCATGTAGAATAAGTTCAGAACATATTTCCAGTTCATGTAGAAATGCTGAAACTTCAACCAATATATTAATGTTCTAATCGAGCTGATGTTTTATAGGGACCAGTTGGCCCCGCTGGACCAAAGGGAGAGTTTGGATTTCCGGGAAGACCTGTAAGAATCACTTTTGTATATGTATGTGATAAGGGAAACAAAAAATACTAATTTTCCGAACTCTAATCCAATCCAATACACTTTGTTTTTGTAGCACATTTTATAAAACACCAAAATGCCGCACAGATAAAAGTTACACATTTGAATCAAGTCTTCCAGCTTAAAATCAAAGCTATTAAATAAAATAAAAACAATTCTATTATTCTTTTATTCTAGGTAAATAAAAATACAACAATAAAATTGATGAAATGTAGGACCACAAAACGTGGTGTTAGAAGTCGGAAAGTAAAAGTCGGAGAGTAAAAGTCGGAGAGTAAAAGTCGGAGAGTAAAAGTCGGAGAGTAAAAGTCGGAGAGTAAAAGTCGGAGAGTAAAAGTCGGAGAGTAAAAGTGGGTGTTGAGACGAGACTTACATCAAAAATGTGTAATGTACTGAATGTTGTGTTTTTGGAAATACAGGGACGTCCAGGTCTGAACGGGCGCAAAGGAGAGAAAGGAGATGCTGTTGGTTTGCAGGTAAGTTTCAGTTAGAAGTTTAAGTAACGTTTAAAATAACTATTCACCAATAAAAATATCAATAATGATAGTAGGGCGACAGTGGCTCAGTGTGTAGAGCATTGGCCTTTGGGCCTGAAGGTCGTGGGTTCGAGTCCACCACGAGACCTACTTCACTCCCACTGATGTCTGCTGTCGTTGTGTCCTTGGGCAAGACATTTAACCCCACTTTGCCTGAAGCGCCTGCTGAAAGGTAAAGGCACCTGTGGCACCTGCAGGAGGATCAGTGAGGGGCTGGTGCTCTGTGACTGGGTGCAGCTCTGACTGCCACCCCCCCGACCCAGAAATGGATTAAGAGGAAGAAAATGGATGGATGGATGGATAATAATAGTTGTGGTCAATCGTTTCACTTTCTACTGTTGCTAGACCTGATACAAAAAAATTGAAAAAATGGCACACTGTAAAAGATAATAAATATATAAGTATTAAAAAAATAGAAAGTTTTAATCCAAGCAAAAGTGCAGTGGTATAGAGGGGGAGTTACCATTCTACAACATAGAATAATGTGAGTCATGGAGAAAATCACTGCAGTATACAATGTTTAAGCTTTTCCCAGACTAGCAAGGAGGACTAGCAAGATGGCGCCGTGTCAGGGCGCCGCAGTGAACGCTCTGGTGCGCACAATCTGTGTTTTGTTGTTTTTCGTCTGGGATTCACTTGCCACAGTGAAATATGATCGGCAAACACTTCTGTACATTCGGGACCACGCGGGTGACGGGTCACTCGTTTTACCTGAACTGAGGTGCACAAACTTCCTCGAGTGTCCCACTCGAGAGGCCCGTGGAGCACGGCAGGCGGGCCGCGGCGGTGGCCGCCAACAGAGCGAGGGGACTGGGCGTCTCCGGCGTTCTCTCCGCGGTGTGGAGCTGGCACCTCGTCTCTAAGCTGTAATAATAATGTCTTTGGAGTCTTGTGTGTGCATCTTTCTGGGTTTACTATACTAGAGAGGACCATGACAAACACTTCAGGTCTGCATTTTGTGGGGATACCAGCAGCTTCTCTAAGCTGTAATAATAATGTCTTTGAAGTCTTATGTGTGCATCTTTCTGGGTTTACTATACTAGAGAGGACCATGACACACACTTCAGGTCTGCATTTTGTGGGGGCCGCAGCAGCTTCTCTAAGCTGTAAATCAGGCATGTCCAAACTCAGGCCTGGGGGCCAAATGCGGCCCTTAGTGTCATGTTATGTGGCCCTCTGCCTCGCTAACCCAAAGTGGTTTATGAGATCATAAACACAAGTTCACTGTGTCATCCAGCCAACTTCAGCTCAGACAGTATTGACTCGTTCTAAAGCCCAGTGCCAAATTCAGTTGTTATTTGTACATACGGTGCTGACATGGTATTTGATGGTGGTCTCAAACTTCCGTTAAAGATGCTAATGTAGCTGGTGAGATGGTAAACATGTGTCATTCAGCCAACTTCAGCTCTGTTATAGATCATTTTAAATATAAGTCAAGACAGTTTTTCAGTCTGAAGTGTCGGCCCCTGAACTAGTCTGGTGAACTAATGTGGCCCTCTTACTAAAAAGTTTGGACACCCCTGCTGAAAATAATAATGTCTTTGAAGTCTTGTGTGTGCATCTTTCTGGGTTTACTATACTAGAGAGGACCATGACACACACTTCAGGTCTGCATTTTGTGGGGACCACAGCAGCTTCTCTAAGCTGTAAATAATAATGTCTTTGAAGTCTTGTGTGTGCATCTTTCTGGGTTTACTATACTAGAGAGGACCATGACACACACTTCAGGTCTGCATTTTGTGGGGACCACAGCAGCTTCTCTAAGCTGTAAATAATAATGTCTTTGAAGTCTTGTGTGTGAATATTTCTGGTTTTACCATACTAAAGAAGTCCAGGACACACACATCAGATCCACGAATGATAAGCAGAGTTTAGTCTAAACTGAATTTATAACGTAATTCTGGGTATTGCTTTTTTGTATTTTACTTTTTCTTCCAGATTGGTCAGTAATCTACTTCAATACAGAGTTGTAATGGGGACCACAGTGGCAGGGTTGAACTTAATTGGATATTCTTTCAAATACACTTTGAATCTCAAAGAGGAAGTTGATGTAGATAGGAAGAATTCTACATTGTAACTTTATCACAGAAGAGGTTGTTAATTGATGGTATCCCTGAGTGTTGTATCAAACATTGTTGGTACTATGGTCTCTTTTGTCTTTAGGTGGAGGAGAACCAGGAATCTTGACCCACTTTGCTGAGGGCAACATGTCAACAAGATACTCAGCATTCAGAAAGCCTTGACAAGGTAACTGTTTTATTTAAAACATGTTTTTGGAAGGTTTGATTTGAACATTCTCAGCTTGAAAGCATATATACCACCGTTGCTTTCAATTGTCTCAGATTACTGGACATACAACACACAAGAAACAACACTCATTTAGTTCACCGTCTGCAAGTACATACTGAAGATATCCGTAATACACACATGTTTGGTCAACTGTTGTAGGGACTGCAGAGCATCCAAACTGTATCCTTGACACTACTCAAAACTAGATTCTGGGTTTACTATACTAAAGAGACCCAGGACACACACGTCAGATCCACTGATGTTGAGGGAACTGCAGAGTTTTGCTTTTTTCATAGTTTACTAGAACTTAATTGGATATTCATTCAAATACACTATGTATCCCATTGATTATTTACACTATACGGATATGACCTACTTTGGTTTAACTAATGTTATTGTTTACTTGAATAGACCCGGTGGAGGTTGATATTGACAGTGACACTATAATAACTTGGTATAAAAAGTTACGCAATGCTTTTTGTTGTTCTGTCTATTGTTACATATTCCCTGAAAAAATAGCTATTGGGTTGGAGTGGCAATGGTGTACTTGCAGCCTTGCCTAATCTTAGCCACACAAAATATTTTATTAATGGGCTTCATCTAAAATTGTCTTTAAAGTGTGTATGTCTTCCAGAAAGACAAGACACATACTCTGACTGAGGAGGAAGCTGTAGATCTTGATCTTGATGAGGACAATTACACAATTGAGTCTGAAAAAGCTTTACAATGAGCTCAAATTCACCAGTTAAAAAAGGAATATATAAAAGTACGAAGTCCAGTTTAAATACTGTGTAATGTTATTTGTGGCTAATTCTGTCTACTCTATTCCTCAGTCCACATGTCAACCATGAGAAGGTGGCAGGAGGAGGAGATTAATGTTATGGAGAAGCACGTGATGGTCCTTCATAACCTCCTGCTGTGTTCCGGGAAAAAGGAACTACGATAAGTGTTTCTAACTTGAAAATGTAACACTCAAAGAGATTGTTTGAAAATGTTTCTAGTCTCTGTTAGACTTGTCTAGTCTTGTTCTTAAAACATTGTTTATTTTTTAAGCACAAAGACTGATTTAATTATTGGCACTCCTGATAACGTTATGTTACCCAAACACTGTTATAGTTCTGGAGACTAAACACAGAATTGCAGTAAGGCATTGTTTCACTCAATAAATGTAAAATGAATCACTTGCTTTCCTGTTACTTAAGAGATTTACTCAACTTCACTTAAAGGTATCTAAAGCATCTTGACTCCATGTTTGAATGGAACTAAAAATAGCTTAAAATGTACAGTGTGTATGAGTGGATCTAAAAGGCCTTTAAAACTAGACTGTGTTTGAGTGGATCTAAAAGGCCTTTAAAACTAGACAGTGTGTATGAGTGGATCTAAAAGGCCTTTAAAACTAGACTGTGTTTGAGTGGATCTAAAAGGCCTTTAAAACTAGACTGTGTGTTGGAGTGGATCTAAAAGGCCTTTAAAACTAGACTGTGTTGGAGTGGATCTAAAAGGCCTTTAAAACTAGACTGTGTGTTGGAGTGGATCTAAAAGGCCTTTAAAACTAGACTGTGTGTTGGAGTGGATCTAAAAAGCCTTTAAAACTAGACTGTGTGTTGGAGTGGATCTAAAAGGCCTTTAAAACTAGACTGTGTTTGAGTGGATCTAAAAGGCCTTTAAAACTAGACTGTGTGTTGGAGTGGATCTAAAAGGCCTTTAAAACTAGACTGTGTGTTGGAGTGGATCTAAAAGGCCTTTAAAACTAGACTGTGTGTTGGAGTGGATCTAAAAGGCCTTTAAAACTAGACTGTGTGTTGGAGTGGATCTAAAAGGCCTTTAAAACTAGACTGTGTTGGAGTGGATCTAAAAGGCCTTTAAAACTAGACTGTGTTGGAGTGGATCTAAAAGGCCTTTAAAACTAGACTGTGTGTTGGAGTGGATCTAAAAGGCCATTAAAACTAGACTGTGTGTTGGAGTGGCTCTAAAAAGCCTTTAAAACTAGACTGTGTGTTGGAGTGGATCTAAAAGGCCTTTAAAACTAGACTGTGTTTGAGTGGATCTAAAAGGCCTTTAAAACTAGACTGTGTGTTGGAGTGGATCTAAAAGGCCTTTAAAACTAGACTGTGTGTTGGAGTGGATCTAAAAGGCCTTTAAAACTAGACTGTGTGTTGGAGTGGATCTAAAAGGCCTTTAAAACTAGACTGTGTGTTGGAGTGGATCTAAAAAGCCTTTAAAACTAGACTGTGTGTTGGAGTGGATCTAAAAGGCCTTTAAAACTAGACTGTGTGTTGGAGTGGATCTAAAAGGCCTTTAAAACTAGACTGTGTGTTGGAGTGGATCTAAAAAGCCTATATACAAATAAAGTGTATGAGTTTTGTTAAATATATGGTCTGATTTTCTATTACTTTACAGATTTGAGTATACTCACCCCATGAATAGGATTTAAATAATTAATTTCAATTTATTTTGTAACATCTAAAATCACAAAAGTCCAAATAGTCGTACAATACAATACAATACAATACAATACAATACAATTTATTCTTGTATAGCCCTGAATCACAACAGAAGTCATCTCAGATGTCCTGGTATGTGTGGGACTAAAAGTAGCTAAAAACCTGACAGTGTGTATGTGTGGGACTAAAAGTAGCTAAAAACCTGACAGTGTGTATGTGTGGGACTAAAAGTAGCTTAAAACCTGACAGTGTGTATGTGTGGGACTAAAAGTAGCTAAAAACCTGACAGTGTGTATGTGTGGGACTGAAAGTAGCTAAAAACCTGACAGTGTGTATGTGTGGGACTAAAAGTAGCTAAACACCTGACAGTGTGTATGTGTGGGACTAAAAGTAGCTAAAAACCTGACTGTGTGTATGCGTGGGACTAAAAGTAGCTAAAAACCTGACAGTGTGTATGCGTGGGACTAAAAGTAGCTAAAAACCTGACAGTGTGTATGTGTGGGACTAAAAGTAGCTAAAAACCTGACAGTGTGTATGTGTGGGACTAAAAGTAGCTAAAAACCTGACTGTGTGTATGTGTGGGACTGAAAGTAGCTAAAAACCTGACAGTGTGTATGTGTGGGACTGAAAGTAGCTAAAAACCTGACAGTGTGTATGCGTGGGACTAAAAGTAGCTAAAAACCTGACAGTGTGTATGTGTGGGACTGAAAGTAGCTAAAAACCTGACAGTGTGTATGCGTGGGACTAAAAGTAGCTAAAAACCTGACAGTGTGTATGCGTGGGACTAAAAGTAGCTAAAAACCTGACAGTGTGTATGTGTGGGACTAAAAGTAGTTAAAAACCTGACAGTGTGTATGTGTGGGACTAAAAGTAGCTAAAAACCTGACAGTGTGTATGTGTGGGACTAAAAGTAGCTAAAAACCTGACAGTGTGTATGTGTGGGACAAAAAGTAGCTAAAAACCTGACAGTGTGTATGTGTGGGACTGAAAGTAGCTAAAAACCTGACAGTGTGTATGTGTGGGACTAAAAGTAGCTAAAAACCTGACTGTGTGTATGTGTGGGACTGAAAGTAGCTAAAAACCTGATAGTGTGTAAGTGTGGGACTAAAAGTAGCTAAAAACCTTACATTGTGTATGTGTGGGACTGAAAGTAGCTAAAAACCTGATAGTGTGTAAGTGTGGGACTAAAAGTAGCTAAAAACCTGACAGTGTGTATGCGTGGGACTAAAAGTAGCTTAAAACCTGACAGTGTGTATGTGTGGGACTAAAAGTAGCTAAAAACCTGACAGTGTGTATGTGTGGGACTAAAAGTAGCTAAAAACCTGACAGTGTGTATGTGTGGGACTAAAAGTAGCTAAAAACCTGACAGTGTGTATGTGTGGGACTAAAAGTAGCTAAAAACCTGACAGTGTGTAAGTTTCGGCATCACAAGTATAGCAATACCTGTTAAGTTCCCAGAAGTATAGTAACAATCTGGTGTGGGACATTGTTTGTGAAATCTTGGATTTTGACGTGATATTACTGTTCAGGACCTCCAGGGGGCCATGCCTGATTTTTTTTGCTGCTGTAAACCCTACAGAAAGGCTGGGTCCCACAATGCATGTCCTGGTCTGGTGGTCCCACGAGATGATAAAGACAAGTATGTGTGTGTGTGTGTGTGTGTGTGTGTGTGCGTGCACTTGTTTTCAACTCCTGGTGGGTTCCATAACTTGAGATTCCACTCACGTCATGGGGACTGGTTTTACGTGGTGGGGCCCGAACACCGGACCCCACTGGTCCAAGCTTAATAATCAATGGGTAATGCTTTTCTAACAGTCCTTATGCAGTCTCTGTAAAAATATGGAAAGGACCCCTGGAGGTTTACTTTCCTGAAAAAAGTGTGTTATGTGTCGGAACCCTGGTGGTGGATTGCGGGATATCAAGGAGGGGCACACTGGGGCAATTTCAGTCCAGCAGGCTGGAGCCAATCATGGAGCAGCACAACAGAGGCTGGAGCCAATCATGGAGCAGCACAACAGAGGAAATCAGGTGTCAGGCTAGAAAAGGTGCAAGTGTGTGGTTCATTAGGCTGCAGCCAATCACAGAGCAGCACACTGAAGCGCACGCTTACAAACCACTGGTAAGTGCTGACTACAAGTCATGACTTCAAATTGTTATATAGAATTATTATAAATTATTTGTTGTTTGTGCAGCTTAGTCAAGAGTCCCTAATTGATTAAGTCGACTCAGATTCTGACGATCTAACTGTCAAGAAGAAACCTGTAAAAAAGTATGGAAAAAGAAAAATCAAAAACACTTTTCTTCAAGACTCGGAAAGTGACGAACCAAAGGCAAATAAGATTGTTATCATGCAGCTGCAAAAGAAGAAAAATGGGGGGAGAGTTTACAGCAAGAGGCACTTCTGCCTCTACTGTTCAATGTCCTGCCACAAAATGTCCCGTCATTTGACTAGAAAACATGGAAATGAAAGTGACGTAGCCAGAGCATTGGCTCTACCTGTGAAATCTAAAGCACGTAAACTTCAGTTTGATTTGATCAGGAATAGTGGAAACCGTGAGCACAATGTTGAGGTTTTAAAGGCCGGCATTGGAACTTTAGTCCCAGCTAAAAGCCAAATTCCCCAGTTTTTTTTTTTTTTTTTTTTTTTTTAAATTCTTTATTTGAATTGGGACAGTGCACATTAATCAACATGTGTTTTTTCAACATGTAAATGTGCCAGAGTTAGCCATGTAGGCTAATTTTCATTCGTAGTCCCATGGCAGGTTGATATTAAGATAAAGCATACAACAGGCACACACAGACACACACATACAAACCCACACACAGACACACACCATCACAGAGACATAACAAAACAGGGCATGTAACATTTGGTAAAATATGTAAAATAGATACATTAGCACAGATAAAAGATCAGAGGGACAATACACAAGACACCACAGTTTTCCATACAGCAAAGTATCAATGGTTGTGACTTTAAACCATATGTTCACATTTTTGATTGTCCACAAGCCACTTCTTGACAGAGTTTTTAAAAGTGTGGATTGAGGTCAGGTTCCTCAGTTCTGTTGGGATCGAGTTCCAGGAATGTGCTGCGCGAACTGAGAAGGCAGATTGTCCAAATAAAGTCTTTCTGAATGGGATTTTACAATCTCCTCTGCTTGATGATCGCGTATGTGAGTTTACATTCAGCTGTAGGAACTCCTGCAATGGGGGGGGGGGCAAGCCCATTTAGAATTTTATAGACCATAATTACGTCTGAATACATTATCAAATTTTCCCACTTCAAAAAATGATGTTTGGTAAAGACTTTGCAATAGTGATAAGAAATGTTCTTTTTGTCTAATGTTTTTACTGTCTGCTTATACAGTCTTTCTATGGGCAACAATGTGGTCTTATTGGCCTGAGACCAACTCGTCACACAGTAATTAATATGGGAAAGAATTGTGGCATTAAGATACAGTTTTGAAGCCTCAGTTGTTATTGAAGAAAAACAGGTATTTTTAACCAAAAAAAAACATTAAAAAATGTTAAAAGCTTTTAAGAACAATGTCAAGGGCTGAGCCCCATAGCCCTCAGGTAGTACTGTTATTTAAAAGTGGTTTGGAGTAAATGGGTCAAATGCCCTAAAAGCTATTGAGGAAAAACTGGTATTTTTAACCCAAAAATAATGTTAAAAGCTTTTAAGAACAATTTCAAGGGCTGAGCCCCATAGCCCTCAGGTAGTACTATTATTTAAAAGTGGTTTGGAGTAAATGGGTCAAATGCCCTAAAAGCTATTGAAGAAAAACTGGTATTTTTAACCAAAAAAATCATTAAAAAATGTTAAAAGCTTTTAAGAAAAATTTCAAGGGCTGAGCCCCATAGCCCTCATGTAGTACTGTTATTTAAAAGTGGTTTGGAGTAAATGGGTCAAATGCCCTAAAAGCTATTGAAGAAAAACTGGTATTTTTAACCAAAAAAATCATTTACAAATGTTAAAAGCTTTTAAGAAAAATTTCAAGGGCTTAGCCCCATAGCCCTCAGGTAGTACTGTTATTTAAAAGTGGTTTGGAGTAAATGGGTCAAATGCCCTAAAAGCTATTGAAGAAAAACTGGTATTTTTAACCCAAAAATAATGCTAAAAGCTTTTAAGAACAATTTCAAGGGCTGAGCCCCATAGCCCTCAGGTAGTACTGTTATTTAAAAATGGTTTGGAGTAAATGGGTCAAATGCCCTAAAAGCTATTGAAGAAAAACAGGTATTTTTAACCAAAAAAAAACATTAAAAAATGTTAAAAGCTTTTAAGAACAATGTCAAGGGCTGAGCCCCATAGCCCTCAGGTAGTACTGTTATTTAAAAGTGGTTTGGAGTAAATGGGTCAAATGCCCTAAAAGCTATTGAGGAAAAACTGGTATTTTTAACCCAAAAATAATGTTAAAAGCTTTTAAGAACAATTTCAAGGGCTGAGCCCCATAGCCCTCATTTAGTACTGTTATTTAAAAGTGGTTTGGAGTAAATGGGTCAAATGCCCTAAAAGCTATTGAAGAAAAACTGGTATTTTTAACCCAAAAATAATGTTAAAAGCTTTTAAGCACAATTTCAAGGGCTGAGCCCAATAGCCCTCATTTAGTACTGTTATTTAAAAGTGGTTTGGAGTAAATGGGTCAAATGCCCTAAAAGCTATTGAAGAAAAACAGGTATTTTTAACCAAAAAAATCATTAAAAAATGTTAAAAGCTTTTAAGAACAATTTCAAGGGCTGAGCCCCATAGCTCTCAGGTAGTAGTATTATTTAAAAGTGGTTTGGGGTCACTGGGTCAAATTCCTTAAAAGCTATTGAATAAATAAATAAATACTGTAACTATAATGATCAAAGTGATTTAAAATGTTTACATTACAATTAATTGGCTTTTGTTCAATGCTATAATCATCAATGTTCATGTTTTTAAAGTGTTTATGAATTTATTGTATTATTTAGCCATTACGCTCTTTTTTTACATCCACTTTCATGATAGTGAAAAATTAGCGTAGGGTAAAATGTTGACGGTCCCTAAATATAGGCGAAGACTCGTGCGAGTACTTGTTCGCTCCTTGCTGCTCTCAGGCCGGCTGACGAAATCATCGCTTCCCCGCTCTGAATATCTGCCGAATATCTGCCGAATATCCAATATCCAACCAACTTCACCACGGTGCTGAACTTTCCCTATCGCACTTCACTGAGCTAGCGGGTTAGTATCTATTGTATGTACTGTACTGTCATTTGTATGAACGTTTTATTGTGGTCGTACGAATGTCAAAAATATGAACTGAAACTATTTATGAAAAGACCTTTATTCACCAACATCTTTCTCCACAATATTCACTTTTCATTTGGTCTCTTTGAAACATATCTACATCCTTTACTCACAAACGTTGGACTTTTATGGCAACAATATTTAAACAAACACCACACTGTACAAAACACGGACAACAAAACATAAATTACATTCTCCACTGGATCTTTATGTGCTGCAGCAGCTTAAATAAGTCTGAAGTCAATTAAATACAAGCAGAAGTCAAAGCTGAAATGTGGGAAACAGTGCATTGGGACGACTTCGGTAGCCTGGTCTTACCATACCATCGTACTCATTTAATTTCATAGTTAGGTCTGGAGTTGCTCCATTGAGCTCCGTTAACAGGTTGGAGGGGTTACCTCCCACCCAACCCTGAGCCGGTCTGGAGTAGAACCACAACATCTTTGCCAACAATTATATTTTTGTAAAACATTCCTCTTGCTCCAACTTCAATTTCTTGATATTTTGAGCCTAACCAGAACAGATTTCTTTACTATCACCTTCGTCGTCATTGCCAAACTACAACCGGAAAAAACAACACCCGCCTCCCCCGCTCTCTGATTGGTCAGACCATGGATCTATTACAATAACTGGGATCAGACCCAGACTCACATGTAGGAAATGGTCATGGACCAGAGTTTACGGATAACTCAGGCCAGGCTAAGACTTTGGTGGAGACTGGATGGTACACAAAATAAAAAAGTACAAATATTAATCTTTACACTAACAAATAAACTAAAATAACATGTTCTTCAGCTGATTTCTTTCCCTAACTCTATTTCTGCTCAGTAGAAAAAGCTACTTATTGAGTGAAACGGTCAAAGACTTTCTGAATGTCTTTGGGTTTCAGTTGTGTCTTTCCAGCTCTGGTTGTTGAAAAAATGGCTTATAGTTTGAAATGTACAAAAATATTAGCAAAATAGTCTATACCTAACATAGAATAGACAAAAGGCTGCTCTAGTTTGATTCCCTGGGACTTATTTGGTGATATTTTTGAGGTTTGAGAGGTTAGTGTTGCTGTAATTTCCATGTGTATGTGCCATGTCAGAGGAACTGTTGGGCGTCTAAATCATAAAAAGTCAAAAATAATGTGTAACAAATGTCAAACTGCAAATATGACAACAAGTAGATTATAGACATTTGTAAATGTTTTTTGTCTTAAAACAATATGTTCCAATGAGAGGAGCAAATTCTCACTTGGAAGGAAAAAAATCAAGTGAAAGCCAGATCCCATCAGAATACGGCTAAGCAGGGCAGGGCCTGGTTAGTACTGTGATGGGAGACCTCTGGGGACCACATGTTGGGCGGCTATAACTGTAAAGTGCCAAACTGTTGTTGTGTCCTTTGGCAAGACACTTCACCCACATTGCCTAGAATGAGTCTGATGTGTGTGTGAATGGTGGGTGGTGATTGGAGGGGCTGATGGCACAGACTGGTATCCTTGCTTCTGTCATTGTGCCCCACGGCAGATGTGGCTACAGTAGCGTTTATCACTAGTGTGTATAAGAGAATGAACAATGCCATGTGAAGCATCTTTGACTTATAATTAAGATAAAGATTTTTGTTTGTTCCAAAGGGAAATATGGTTTTAAGAGTGAATAAACTTGAACCAAGATAATAACTATTCACTTTTTGCAGTGTGTATAAAGAATTACTCGTAGTGTCTTTGAGAGGAGAGCTCCGTCACATGGGATTGATCACAGATGAACACTTTCTCTGGTTGCGTAACAATAAACTAAATACTAAACTATACAACCTCATTTTAA
The DNA here is from genome assembly GCA_964034765.1 of Knipowitschia caucasica. NCBI lineage: Eukaryota > Metazoa > Chordata > Actinopteri > Gobiiformes > Gobiidae > Knipowitschia > Knipowitschia caucasica. Next base: position 211,081 of record OZ035843.1, read on the forward strand.
AATCAGAATAATTTTTAAAATAGTTCTAAAGGAAAGTTTTCCCAATGTTGCATGTTTTGTCTTTGAATCAAGAAACTCTGTCTTTACATACAATATTTCCTAAAGTACTAAATTACACTCTATTTCTAACATCTAGCACCTTGTTGTGAAAGTGTTGGCTTTTGCGTTGTCATGACGAAGCGTAATGAGACCAGTCGAGCTATAAATAAATAAACATTCATCTGAAAACAGTAACATCCACCGTCAGCCTTAGTTCTTCGTCGTCTCTTGTGTGGTCGCGGTGCGTACACAACAATCTAGTGGCTCTTGTGCGTCTCTATACACAACACGATGTACTGGTGGGAGCAGCTGCGAGTCTCTTGTCCCAGTAAGAGTCCTGAGTGGAGGCTGGAGGACTGGCCCGTCACAGACACGTGCTCCGCTCCCCAGTTCTCACAGTGTTTGTCCACGATGCGGTGCCCCCTGCTGGTCGAGCCGTGCCATATGTGCTTCTGAGGCCTGCGCAAGAAGAACAGAGAGGACTGAGTGATTCTATCCATGCCAAATGTGACTGAAGTAAGTTTCTCCATTGTAAGATCATTAAAGTTTATGGTCAATATCAATGTCAGCTTTATTTGTGTAGCGCATTTACACCAGCTCTCTAAAGTGCTTCACAGGCACAAAAGATGAAAAAGTAAATGTTGGTGTTAAAAGTGTGTCTTTGAACTAGATTTAGATTTTTATTAAGAAAAGGGTCACAACATTACAAAAACGTATAATCGTTATTTTGTCGTTTTGTGATCCTTCTCATATTTTAGTAATAATGTAAATTATATAGAACAACTAAATCAAAATAAAAGACAAACAAAAAGGAACAGAACAAACAATGGGTGCTTACAGTTTCAATTTCTTACTTGTTACAACAAAAGGAAAACATGTTCATACAGTAAACATCAGATGCAATTAGAGTCAAGAAAAGTCATTTCGGGGAAATAAAATCGATCCATTTGTTCCAAAATGCGTAGAATGTATCCATTTGTGTTCTTAAAGCATATGTCAATTTTTCCATTTTGAAAATGTCTAGAATTGTCCCATACCAGTCCTCTACTGAAGGTGGTGTTGAGTTCAGCCATTTTCTAGTGATAGATTTTTTACTTGCAGCCAAAAGAGCCTGCAGCAGCCTTATGTCTCCCTCCGAACCAATGCTGGAGCCAAACCCAAATACAAACATGCAAAATTGTTAGAGATTGGCTCCTGGAAGACTTCATTCAATGTTTTATGGACTCCAACCCAGTATTGCTTAAACAGAGGACACTCCCAGAATATATGAAAATGGTTTGCCTCCGAGGAACCACATTTTCTCCAGCACTCTGCTGTTTTGTTCCTAAATTGACTTTGCTGCGGCGATATAAAGTATCCTGTGAAATTTTTCCATCAGTGCTCCCGCCAGTTCAAAGAATTGGTTGAAGTCCATTGAAAGAGGCTGCTCCCAATCCCCATTAGCGACCCAGCAAAAGTTGTTCAGCACACCACCAATGTCACAAACTCTGGCTTCTTTATGCCATACTTTTAACGTGTGATCAATCCAAGAGCTTTGTACTAGATTTAAAGTAGCAATATATAAGATTTTCATGTCAAGTCATCATTAAAGGGTCCTAATCTGTCCAAAGGCATTAATAAAACATGTTCCTATCCAATACTTCTTTAATAACAGTAATAAAATTAGTTTTCCCGCCCCTAAATCTTGTTATTGTTTTGATTTTGATGCCCACCCTCCACCGTTCTACCAATCAGAAAGTCTGTGTTCCGGGTTGCCAGAACTCATGTAGTACCATGTGGCCGCAGAACTCTCTTTGTGTTGGTTATAGATTTGCTGTTGACAAAACTTATTCAGATATTATGGTCCCAGCTGGATTCCTCAGATGTCATTGTAACACTGTGACATCACATCAAAAACAAACAAACAAAGTAAATAGGCTCATTATCACTTTTGACGGTTTAAAATGATGCAGGATATTTCTCTGTATTTACCAGAAAGGATCAGCTAACACGTCCCGACCGTCAAAAGAGTAGATGGGTATCCGGGTGTTGATTGGAGCTCTGTCTCCACTGAATATGGACCTCCAACTTCTGAATAAAATGTCTCCCTAAAAATGACAAAAGTGACATATTTGTTCAACAGATGTTATGAAAAGCAGATGTTAATTTAGTAATTTTAATTAACACTAAACCTTTTATTGAAAGTATTGTCTGTTCATCTGAGCATCTGACACTAAAAAATGACTGAGTCTGTTCAAGAAATATCAACGTTTATAGATTAATATCTTTGCTTGATAATTACCCTGAGGTTGGTGACTGGCAGGTCCCTGTGTCCCGGATAGACCACGTGCATCAGGTCTTGTCTCTGGGAGGAGATGAAGGCTCTGTAGTCCGGAGAGAGACCCATGGCTTTGGCCTGTTCGTAACAGAGACGGTCTGCAGAGTCCAGTCCCAGCATCAGACCAGAGTGAGGCTGGTTCAGAGCCACCAGCGTCAACTGCGGACAAAACATCACAGGGTTAGAAAACTGCCCTGTTTCAACCATAGACTGTAAACAGGATAATAATATAATAATGATAATAATAACGCATCAGTTTATAAAGCAATTTTCAGGACAATCAAAACCGCTTCACGTCATTATTCTTTCACTCCAAACACAGTGGTGATAAACTGCTACTGTAGCCACAGCTGCCCTGAGGCACACTGACAGAAGTGAGGCAACCAGTCTGTGCCATTGGCCCCTCCCACCACCAACCATTCACACACACACCAGACTCAGTCTGATGTGGGCGAAGTTTTTTGCCGAACTACACAACTACCACTTTACAGCCACTGCTGCCCCACGGTGGTATCTGGTGTTCCCAGAGGTCTCCCATCACAGTACTAATCAGGCCCTGTCCTGCTTAGCTTTATAGACGTGCTGCATCTACTTTGGCTTCATTCACTTGATGGTATTCATGTCAATTCAATCTATTTGTGTGTAGCCCTACATCACAACAGCAGTCGTCTCCAAGGACATTACAAAGTTGTCGATTCCTCAACAACACAGGACACACAATAATAACAAACACAGAGAAGCCATTGGTCCATTGGGAGTGGGATTAACACTGTCCATAAATGTTGTCAAATGTCCTTCAATGTCCTGGATCATCACTGTCCTTAGACCTTCGTGCATCAGCGAGGAACCACCAGTGGGGCCGGGTCCCGGCTCGAAAATGTCCAAAATGAAGAGCACTGACATGCTGCAATACCACCCTGGGCCAGTGGGGGTGGACCCGGAATAAGAATTATTCAATGCTAATGTATGTATCTTCTTACCTCTCAAAAACGTCTTTACAGGATGGTCCAAAAGTTGGCTCTTGGCCCAAAGCTCCGTTCCACATGTGTGTCAATGCTGAGGGGGGTGATTTTTTTTGACCAGTCTAGTTTAGTCGCTGTGGACTTTAGAAGTCACTCGTTTAAATGAATGGGGCTTGTGCAGCTGACGCATGCACAGATGCGTTTTTTTCACATTTCCAGCTCCCTGCGGCCATTTTTAAACTGCTCATAGACGGCGAAAGTAATGGCACATGATGGCGGAGATAGACTTGACTACCTCTGTTAATATTTATAGTCTATGGGAACAACTCAAAACCTTGGGAAGGCCCACATTGAGAGACAGACCCAGACCACAATGGGACAGGACCCTGGACTCTGGCATGATAAAAACAGAAACAACCCCATATATCAGTGATACCTACTCTCTCTTTTGCCGACTGCACTCTCTCCATCGTGGGCCCTCTGACCTGATACGCCACCGCGTTACTCGGCTAAAGATGTGGAAATCAAAATTATAAACACCAACTCTTCCAACAGTTTGTAATGATTTGTGAACAGCTGCTACCTCGTCTTGTGGAATAAAGTTGTTGGAGACGTAGATCAGACTTCCGAGCTGAGAAACAAACACTCATTATTACAACATGAACAAGAAAGACCTCAACGATTTGTATCAAAAGTGCATGACTAGTTTGATTTCAACCAATGTTTCAGGACTGGTTTAAATGTTAGGAAGGTCCCACAGTGTCGTATGTGTTCTGCCAAAGGGATCCATAGTGTTGTGTTGTCTGCTGCTGGTGTGTTGTCGAACCTGTATCTCCTTCCAGCCCTGAGACACTTTGATGTAGAGCGAGGCGGTGCTGGACACGAGGGCCATGGTCCCCTCGGCGTCTCGGAGCGTGTACTGCATCATACTGTCCCGGCTCAAGAACACCTTCAGCTGGACAAGCAAACAAGGGATATGATAAAATATTCCTTTATTGGTCCCACAGCGGGGAAATGTCATTGTTGCACACATTACAGCAGAGAAAGAAGGAAATAAGCCTCAGATGCACACATCAAATTAAGGTAAAATAATAGACAGTAGAATTCAAATAATAAGATGGTAAATAAAAAAAACTTTGAAGCTACAATTGCACTTGTTTTAGAAGTATTTACAGATATGTATTTTGTACTTTAGCAGCGGAGAATATGAACAGCAGAAACTATAGTAACAATAACAGCAGGAAAAGTGACTGACCGAATATCAGATGGATGGATTTGTAATTTTTCAGTAATAACACTGGGTAACAAAAGGGTTTTCCAGCTGAATCTACTAATGTTGATGCTCTGAGTCTGAAAATGACCTTGGTTTTGCTCAATCAGGTCAGGATTTTTTGCTACAGAAATATTTTTTTAAATCGATTTTGCGTAAAAAACAAATTTCTGCGGATCATCAGCTGAGAAACCTTTGACGTTTTTTCCGTTTTCCTCAAGAAATAAAAGTCAACGTATCCAAAGTCATTCAGTTTTTATTTACTCCATCAAATTTGATAAGCAGAATTCATAATAACGTAGACGTACATAATCCGTAACACTATGGCTGTATCTCACACAGTTGACCTGATAGAGCAGAATGCATGTGATATTCGGACTCAGAACACCAACATTAGTCTGAATCAGTTGAGAAACCCCTGACCATTTTTTGGCTGTCAACTTGTGTAATAGCAACAGGTAAAGGGACTAAGTTCTCGTGGATTATCATCAGTGACTCAGCAGTTCTCGTTATACAGTCTGACAGCTGCAGGGAGGGAGGACCTACAAAACTTCTCCTTCACACAGCAGCACAGACAATGTAAAGTAGAGAAAAAAGGCTTTGAAGGCTTTGGGCGACAACCAGAGGACACGACCATACCATAATAAGCATAATACCATGCCACTTTTATATAAAGGAGACATATTGAGCTAAATCTACTTTTTTAATCTTTTAACCACGTTACAACATTGTTCCTTATCAAAAACAGACCTGAGTTTTTTTAGATCCCTTCACTGTTCCACTGTGTGATGCTGGTCCTGGCAAAAACATGTAGCCCCGCCCCTTCTGTCTGAAAGCTCCTGTCCTATAAAGCCTAGCGTACATCGACAGAGTAACTGGAGACAACTAGTTGAAGGCGGCTTTTGGCGACTGAGAGGAGATGATGGAGATGATCAGTTGAAATCGGTCGATGTGAGCGCTCTTACAACTGGAGAAAAACAACTCGATCTCCAGATTCAGTCAGTTGCCCGTGTTCTAGTTTTCGGTAACTAGTTGTCCTCAGTTCCGGAGATATGACCCGATGTGCGCGCTCCATGCGCCTCTCCGACAACGTGTGTGTATTGCGCCCTCTACAGTTTATGTCAGAAACACACTGTAGTTGAGGCCAGTTGCTGTTATTCCCGAGACTGGTCTGATACAGGAGTTGCCCGTTTTCGCCAGATTGACGATGTGTGCGGGGCAGCAACTCATATTCACTCATATTTCACATTCTAAAATATGTAATGAGAAATTCAATAACATCTCTTAATAATTTTCAATTTTTGAAAAATAATGGCAAATATTTCTTCTTTAACTTTAAAAACACAATTGAACAGTTTAAAATCTTCAAAGTATAAATTTGAATATATTAAAGCTGCAGGAAAATGGGGGTTAGGGGAGTTTCTAAAGACCCTGGTGATGATCCTTCTCACACATGATGTCATTACAGAAGGGTAACTCACTGATGCTCCTGGTGCTCCGGGGGGTCCTGCGATGCTCACTGTAAAAGTCACACACTTGTTGGTGATCAAACCCACATTGGTTCATCTTTAGTGTGATCTTTGTTTTCCCTAATACCTGTTCCATATCTGGATCCAGAGGGGGCTCCTGGAGGTCCGGGAGGTCCGGGGGGTCCAGGCCAGCCGTACCCAGGGACCCCAGGGGAACCAGGGACTCCAGGAGGTCCAGGGGGTCCCATCACAGAGTCGCCTTTAGGACCCTGCAGGAGAGGAGAGTCAGCTGCAGGTTATAATCTTCATATGACGTTGTAAACTGTTTTCTTATGGGATTTTGACTCGAGCCTGTTGAGAGCATTGACAAGTAAAGAATTGTGATACAAACACAATAATTTACAATGTTAAAAGTTTTGAACATTCTAAACCACAGGTGTCAAACCAGTTCCAGAAGGAGCCAGTGTGGCTGCAGGCTTTCCAACCAAGTAGGAGCACACCAGACTCCACCCATTTCCTCAAATCTTCAGGTTAAAACTCACATGTGGAAATTGGTGGAGTCTGGAGTGCTCCTACTCAGGGAAAACCATGGATCTATAATAATAAATGGATAGAATATTACTTGTTTAGAGCTGAAGGACCCATGTGCTCGGGGGATTCTCGCGGTACTGCAGACTGAACCAGACTAAATTCACGTGGGCTACCCAGAAATGTTCCCCATAGAACTCAATGTAAACTAAAACAGCTCGACCTCAGCTGACAGAGAACCAACAGCTTTCATAAAGGTCGGATTTTGTGGGGATTTTGGTGTCCCTTGTCATCCTGAATTGTTTTTCCTCTTAAATCCTGAAGTGTTTTTTAAATCCACACTTTAGTACCACAAACTCTGCTCGTTTGGCTCTGGCTCTAACTCCGCTCTAGCTCCGCTCTGATCAGCAGCTCTGATTGGTCAGTGTATGGCACAACGCATCATGGGAGCTTGTCCACTGTGCAGAACCGAGAAGACCAGACGATGCCCAAATATAGGCGAGTTCTGGTAATCTTTCAGCGTCCATGGTGGCACATGTGCCACTGAGCACAAACCATTCATTTGAATAAGGGCTTGGGTAAAACTTGCAGACCTTTGAGGACGTGTTCTAAAGTATGTCACGTGACATCATAGACTCACCACAGGCCCAGGACGTCCAGAGACACCGAGCTTTCCCATGAACCCGGACTCTCCTTTGTCACCCCTCTCCCCTCTCACACTGTCCTCGCCCTGAGACACAAATACACAATGCTCACGTACATACACACTCATTCGCACACTCATTCGCACAATCATTCACACTCTCATTGACACACTCATTCACACAATCAGTCATGCTCTCATTCACACACTCATTGACACACTCATTGACACACTCATTCACACACTCATTCACACACTCATTCACACACTCATTGACACACTCATTCACACACTCATTCACACACTCATTCACACACTCATTGACACACTCATTCACACACTCATTCACACAAACACACACGCAATGAGACTTACCCATCCTCTTGTGAAAAAGTCTGAAAACAAAGACGCTGAAGTTAGTGAGGCCGATCCCAGCGTTACTCTATGATGCACAGATTACCTGCTGAAGGCATTCCAGGAGGTCCTCGCTCTCCTTTTTCTCCCTTCGTCCCATTTGCACAATTACCTAATGCACAAAAAAACAGTTATAATATAAATATAAATATATATTAACGTGTTTTTAAGGAATGACCAGTCTCACCTGCTGCTGCTACTGTACCATCAGGATTAAGCTGCAGAAAGGAGCATGTTAAGTTAATATTATAAAATCAAATAAATACAATTGTTTTTATTTGTTAGTAACTGAACTAAAATCTTGTGCAAAAACTTAATGTGACCTCATGAGTCATGCAATCATAAATAAAAACAGAGAAGCAAGAGATTGCGATTTCAGCGTGTGTGTGTAGCTGATTATTTTTGTTTAGTTACAGAAAAGGGCTTTTTCAAATGAATATGGCCATGAAACTATATAAATCATTTATATATTTATATTTATGATTTATTGGGACCATGTTCTAGACCAGGGGTGGACTGTGGGCAAGAACATATTTTTACACAAAGAGAACAAAGAGAAGGCCCTTGTTTCGAACAGGATTCGAAACCTTCTCTCTGAGAAACAAGTGTGCTAATCACAAGGAGGCCAAACCTGTTTTCATTAATTAACCATTTTTAAAAACACGCAAATTTTAGCAATTAGGTAATTGTTTAGAGCAAATTATGATGGTTCCATTTTCCAAAGAGGAGGTAGAACATGACAGCACAGATGGAACTTTTAAATGGAGGGAAAAGGATCGAGAGTCGCTACTTTCCAGGTCTGTTCTGAAGTCTTTTTGGGATAAAATCTTTATAAAAACAAAATAAATCATGCTTTTCTTTAACTAAAATAAGTCACACCAAAGTCTGAACGTTTCAAGTGTGTTCAGGGGCTCAAACTAAAGTTCAAAGTGTTGAAGAACAAGTAAATAAATAAGAAATAGATAAATACGGTTTGTTTTCCGAAGCAAAACACCACAAGTTTCTATAGTAACGTAAACCATACAATATGAACTGTTTTAAAGCGCAGACGAACACAACTGTTGTGTCCTCGGTGACAGTGAAAACTACAAACCCACATGCACATCCAAACATTGTAACTGCAGGCAATTCATCTCATGCAGGGTGAGGAATATTCAAAGAGGCGATCAGTGGATTTTTGTCTGGACTTGCCATGACTTACAGGCATTTTGCAGTGAGGTCTAGGAGGGACTGGAAACACTGTCTTCAGAAGGCAACAGGGCAGATACACAATCATGAACACAGTTACACACATGGTCATAGAGCAGAGAGAAGGGGGCGGGACTTACTCCTTTGGGGCAGTTGAAGATCCCTGGTCGACCTGGAGGTCCTGGAGGTCCGGGCGCTCCCTGTGACGAGCGACAAATTATTGGATATGATTATTAGATTAGAAGTAAAGTTAAAGTGAAAGTAGTGGAAGCAGTTGTCTGAATGGTAAAATTTCTAAAATAATGTCCGATAATTTTTTTTAATAATAATATGAATAATAATTTCATATAGAAGATAAATTATACTACTCACCACTTATTTGTGAAAATATAAAATCTAATTGACATCACATTTTAAATTTGAACTAGTAAAAGGTCACAAGAGTACGTGTATAAGACTAGACCCCGGGGTTTAGAGATTTCAGCTTGTGCAGTGTCTAATAGAACCAGTGGGGCCGGGTCCTGGCTCCAAAGATATAAACACGTCCGCTGACATGTTGCACTCTTACTCCGGTGGTGGCGTACAGGAAACAGAATTACCCAATGCTTTTGTATGGTGCCTTCTTTTCTCGCAAAAAAGGTCTTCACAGGATGGTCCAAAAGTCGCTCTTGGCCCAAAGCTACTACTCCAGATGCTGTCGATGCTGAGGAGAGTTTTTTTTGGACCAATCTAGTTTAGCCGCTGTAGACTTTTGAATACACTCGTTAAATAAATGGGGCTTGTGCCATTTTTACATTTTCCTTCCCTGCGGCCATTTTGAAAAAGCCAAAAGTAAGAACAGAAAGGATTGGTGATGATCAGGACACTTTAGCATTCTACAACATGTATGGACATTTTCTTCTGTGTGTGCTTTATATTCTTCATGTGTTTTAACTGTTGATTCTCTGACCTGTGTTGGTGATTTCAATGGTTTTGTTAAGTCTGAGATGACTTCTGTTGTGACCTAGGGCTATACAACAATACATTGTGATGTATTGTAAAAGTTATGGCACATAAGTTTCAACAGCAAAGATAGATATTTTCTATTTCTATTACAATTTTCTAAGTGAAGACAACAGGGGGCGCTGTGGAGCCGCCAAGCAAGATGGCAGCATAACGTGGTTGTCCCTCACAACTCCACGTAAAACTTAAAAAGTTCCAGCGTTAGCGCCTTTTGCAACGCTCACAAGATGTCAAAACAAACAACGATTAAGGACTGTGAAACTACCTCTCGGCTCCGCGGGTCTCAGAAGACCAGAAGCACTGCTCCGATACCAATGCTATCCCCGGGTGCTAACGCTACAGGTAGCATGGCTGGCCCACATGAAGGAGGCGACCTAGCCGCCGTGCTAAGTGAGCTGCAATCATTACGCACGGATATTACTTCTATCCACGACAAGATGAGCGATATTGCCGGTTTTGGAGACAAGCTGGACAAACTAGAAGAACGTATTTCTGACATGAACAACGCTGTTACTGCGGTACAGGGAGGCTTTACGGCTCTGAAGCAAGATATTTCCGCTAATGCTACGCGGCTCAACGAGGCGGAGGACCGCATTGAATCTGCGGAGGAGAGCGTGCAAAGTATGATCTCGGAGCTTACTGCTGCTACGAAACGTATTGCCTATCTGGAAACTAAAACTGAGGATTTAGAAAACCGTGGCCGTCGGAAGAACCTGAGACTCGTGGGTCTGGCTGAGGGCACCGAAGGAACCCAGTCCATGCTAAGCTACATTCAGCACAAGATGCCTCTCTGGTTGGGTCTTGACCCCGCGGACACTCCATTTACGATTGAAAGAGCACATCACACGCTGGGCAGACCAAAACCAGGACAGAATCGAGCGGTACTAATCAGATTTTTACGTTTTCAAGATCGAGAAGTGGTGTTCCTTAAAGCTAAGCAACGCACTATCACTCACGAGGGCCATACGATCTTTTTTGCCCAAGATTTTTCTGCAGAAACCATGAAGAAACGCAGCCAGTTCAACGCGGTGAAAAAGCAGTTCGTTGAAGCTGGATCTTTTCGGAGATTCCAGCTACAACCATGTAAGAAGCGGATCTTCCACAACGGGAAGATTGTCACTTTCTCTTCACCAGAAGAAGCTGAGAACTTTCTGCATAAGTAACTTATATTCTTCTTCAATACTTTGGAGTAAAGGTAATCTCAAGTACTTCTCTGGACAAAATCGCGATATTGTTTGAATCAAATTGTTTTGAAAATAGTTATTATTTGTCTTTGATGGTAATTATTTACCTTCTAATTTTATTTGTGCCTTATATACTGCATTTGGCGGAGACTTTACGTTATAATTATATTTGTATTATTGCTGGGACATTATAAACCCATGTGAGGAGTTGTGGGGGTGCCAGTTTGGGCTTTTTCAGGGATGATTCTCCACAGTTCAGTCACTCCTCCTCTGTGTGGATTGACATCAGCCCTAACACTGTTCAGTTTAAGTAAGGGATTGGGATCAGGGGATTGTTTTTTTATGTTTTGTTTGTTTTTTTATTTATGTTTTGTTCAATATTGCACTAGAAATTGCATTGCATTTAAATTTCTGGAAGATTCAAAATGTCAGACTTGATAATTACTAGCTGGAATGTCCGGGGGCTCAATAGGCTTTCAAAGTTGAAACAAGTTATGAACAGACTTAAAAGCTTAAACTCTAAAATATTCTTTCTCCAAGAAACTCATATTACCAGCTCAGAAATTGAACGGGTACGTCGTAGATGGCCGGGTCAAGTTATCTATGCAAATTACAATAATTATGCACGGGGAGTTTTAATTCTCATTCACAAAACAATACCTTTTCAGCTCAAAAAGACTATTCAAGATCCTCAAGGAAAGTGTGTTATTGTTCAGGGGCATATGTGCTCTCTTGAATGTGTGTGTATGGCCCTAATGAGGACAATCCAAAGTTTTTTGATGAATTATTTTTAACGGTGTCCTCATTGAATGGTATATATATTATCGGCGGGGATTTTAATTGCACATTGAATCCACTTCTGGACCGTTCTTCAAAATTAGACCCCCAAAAACAAAAATGTAGAAAAAATATACTGCAATATATGGCTGATTTGAATTTAACAGAGAATATTCATGTTATTCTGGATTAAATAAATCCAGATCCCGCATTGATTACTTTTTGGTGTCGCAAGAATTTTTACATTGCAAAACATTAGCAGAAAACCTCTAAGAGAACTTTGGAAAAAAGACAATGTCAATACACTCTGTAAGTAACTGTCATTTTAATAAAACCTAGATTCAGAACTACATTCGTGGGAAGAATGGTCTCAGTGGAAAGGAATCAACTTAACAAAGACATTAAAGAGTCAAAATAAAAATCATGGTTTTTAAGAAACAACAAAACTACTATACTCAATAAATATGAGAGTGTTACATACGAAAATCTGGATTTTAATTAATGGTTTGTGTTTTGGTAAAATGTTGTACATAATGTTTAATTAATGGTTTGTGTTTTGGTAAAATGTTGTACATAATGTTTAAGGTATGTAATATGGTTGTTTAATCAGTCTTTAAGATGACTATTTATGGTAACAATTGTATATCTGAGAGATGTACGCCTTTAAATCATTTGATCTCCAGTAAAAAGAAAACATGTACCAAGGACCCTAGTTTCACATCTACCTACTCTGTTTCAAACTGTGTACATATAGGTATATAGGGTTCTTATTTTTATTGTATTGGTCAATTAAATTGATATAGAGACTAATACCTTATGATTAGGGTTAGGAGTATAACGCATTAATTACGATTGATAAACACACACAAAAATATATGTGTTTTTGCTCCACGGAACCTTTGTCATCAGGTGAGTTTCACACGGGTCATTTATACTGTTGTACCAGTTGGAACCCTGCGCCCAGCTCCGTGACTCTTATTACTTAAAAGCTGTGACAGTTAAGTCAAAGTAGGCACAGGAGAGAGTTTCATTGCTCTCCTCAAGCCTTGTATATTGTGAGCTCTTGTGAAGCTGCTCTTTAAATAATTTTCCTTTTACATACATGGTATACTGAAAGCCTAGCAGCCCATCAATTGACATGGTGAGCTCAGTCATGGTTCCCCACATTCACACATCACATACATCAGAGCATTCTGGTTGGTTGTTAGTACGCCCTCCCTACCGCTCATCACTATCACACACATACACCTAAGCACCGTTAACAGGGAGGACCTGCAACTTAGCTGTTTTAGAATAAACCGTGATCATAAATCACTTTAGGCAACTGTGGAAGCATTATCACATACACACAGAATCTAACTCATTAAAAACTCTTTGAAAAATACCGTGCAGTAACACCTTTCACCACTTGCTCAAGAGCGCCGACCCCTTTCTAGGGGATTTTAGGGTGCAGTACCACCTTTTCACCACTTGCTCTATACTGCTAACACATATATCTACTTCCATGGTTCTTTAATATAACTGTGGTCCTACATGGTTCTTTTACATAACTCCATGGTTCCTTCTTCCATCTTGTGAAGGCTCAGTGAAAGCAATGATATCAGCAGCACTTGTGAAACGAAAATGCGTTTCTCTGATCCTTTTTGTCCCTTATCCACCACCGTATTTCAAGATGGCGCATTGACACGGATAGTCCTCCACCTCTCGGACATTTACAAGTCTACGACAACAATTCAAAAACATAGTGTAAGTAAATAATGGCTAACTTGTTTTTTCATTCGGAGCTACTGTAAAATTACACAGAGTGGCTTTAAACACTGTTCAGTTCAATGTGAAAAAACAGATCAGTTTTTAATATGTTGAAAATGGCTCCCACAAGAGACAAGACCTGGCTTTGGTCCAGAACTCAGTCAGACTGTGTGAAAAGACCTCTTCACACAAACCACCTGCTTTATTTCCCCGGCTACGAAAGTCATATTGTGTTATCACAGAAATGTTCGTGTGGTGGTGATTGGATGTTTGCAGCCTGTCGGAGCAGAGACGGTCACTTTAGACACAGTAGACACAGTGGGAAGGTCTCGCTGGTTAAAAACTTTACGTCATAAGTGTCTGGTATGTTTTAGATGCATCCATTATGAAAATAATGGAAATAATAATAATAAAATAATAATCATTCTCTCCAAACACGGTGGTGATAAACTACTACTGTAGCCACAGCTGCAGCTGCAGTGTGTGGCACCACCACCAACCATTCACACACACACCAGACTCATTCTAGGCAATGGGGGTGAAGTGTCTTGCCTAAGGACACAACGGCAGTCTGGCACTTTACAGCCGCCCCACTTTGGCATCAGGTGTTCGCAGAGGTTAAGTGTCTTGCCCAAAGACCCAACTACAGCGGGAGTCGATGGAGAAAGTCTTGAGGTGGGCTTGAACCCACGACCTACTGGCTCAAAGGCCAATGTTCTACCAACTGAGCTACTGTAGTGTGAATGGATCTAAAAACAGGTCTATTTTCTGACATTTTCTGTTAAAAGCTGAAAAAAGTCAATCCAAGTCTTCTTTGCCAAATCTGAGTTTTTGTTCCTTGATTGTATTTTTAAGTCAATGGACCTCATACTGATAATAATCAGAATCAGAATCATTTTTATTGCCACGTAAGTAACAGGAATTCACAAACTTGGAAATTGCTTTGGCTCAGTGCAACAGTCAGAAAGAGATAATAAAAATAAGAATAAAAAACTTCTAAAGAATAAATTTAAATTTAAAATAGAGTTGCAGTTATTATTTACAATATACAAGTGCACATGGTGCACACAATGTAAGGTGACAGCAGTACAGTGAAGTAAAGTGACGTATGATGGGCAGTAAAGTGACTTTATAAAGGGCGGGGGGACAGGTTAAGAAGTGTTCAAGAGTCCAACAGCAGAGGGGAAGAAACTGTTCTTGTGGCGGGAGGTTCTAGTCCTGATGGACCGCAGCCTCCTGCCTGAGGGGAGTGGTTGGAATAGTCCATGTGCAGGTGAGAGGGGAGTGGTTGGAATAGTCCATGTGCAGGTGAGAGGGGAGTGGTTGGAATAGTCCATGTGCAGGTGAGAGGGGAGTGGTTGGAATAGTCCATGTGCAGGTGAGAGGGGAGTGGTTGGAATAGTCCATGTGCAGGGTGAGAGGGGAGTGGTTGGAATAGTCCATGTGCAGGTGAGAGGGGTCGGCTGTGATACGACCAGCCCGGCCTCGAGCTCGGGCGACGTACAGGTCCTGCAGCGATGGAAGGCTGCGGCCGATCACTTCCTCTGCAGAGCGCACAATGCACTGTAGTCTCTGTCTGGGCGGGGGGACAGTGCTCTTCCTGAAGTCCACAATCATCTCCACTGTCTTCTGGGCGTTCAGCTCCAGGTTGTTACCACTGCACCAGGACACCAGCCGGTCCACCTCCCTCCTGTAGGAGACACCAGGACACCAGCCGGTCCACCTCCCTCCTGTAGGAGACACCAGGACACCAGCCGGTCCACCTCCCTCCTGTAGGAGACACCAGGACACCAGCCGGTCCACCTCCCTCCTGTAGGCGGACTCATCGTTGTTGGAGATGAGTCCAATGAGGGTGGTGTCGTCCGCGAACTTGATCAGCTTCACGGAGTCGTGGCTGGAGGTGCAGTGGTTGGTGTACAGGGAGAAGAGCAGGGGAGAAAGACCACAGCCCTGTGGGGCTCCTGTATTTATAATCCGAGAGTCCGAGACATTCTTCCCCAGACGCACTCGCTGCTTTCTGTCCGTCAGGAAGTCAGTGATCCACCTGCAGGTGGAATCGGGCACGTTGAGCTGGGAGAGCTTGTCCTGGAGCAGGGATGGCAGGATTGTGTTGAAGGCAGAGCTGAAGTCCACGAACAGGACCCTGGCGTAGGTCCCCGGGGAGTCCAGGTGCTGTAGGATGTGGTGGAGGGCCAGGTTAATGGCGTCGTCTACAGATCTGTTGGCTCTGTAGGCGAACTGCAGGGGGTCCAGGAGGGGGGAGGTGAGGGACTTGAGATGGGAGAGAACCAGGCGTTCAAATGACTTCATGACGACAGACGTAAGTGCTACAGGTCTGTAGTCGTTGAGTCCTGTGATCCTGGGCTTCTTCGGGACGGGGACAATGATGGAGGATTTGAAGCAGGCCGGGACATGGCAGGACTGCAGAGAGGTGTTGAAAATGTCAGTGAACACAGGAGTAAGCTCACTGGGGCAGTGTCTCAGAGTGGCCGGAGACACGTGGTCCGGGCCAGGAGCTTTGCGGGGGTGCAGCCTCAAGAAGAGTTGTTTAATCTCTTTAGCGGCTATTGTTAGGCTGGGGGCAGGGCTGATGGGTGGGTCGTTAGAGTAGTGGGGGGTGGGGGAGGGAGAGGTGTCAGGGGCAGCATCAAAGCGACTGAAAAATAAGTTCAGTTCGTCAGCTAGCTTGTGGTCGTCAGCACAGGGGGGGTTTGGGTTTGTAGTTGGTGATCTCCCGTAGGCCCCTCCAGACAGAAGCAGTATCGTTGTTACCAAACTGCTCCTGTAGTCGTTCTCTGTGCTGGGACTTGGCTGCTTTCAGTTCTTTCCTGAACTTCATCAGACCACACTTTGGAGGTCCTCACTGCAGGTTTCGAGAGCTTTAGTCTCTGTCTGTAAGCAGGAACCAGATGTATCATGGAGTGATCTGAGAAGCCGAGGGCTGCTTTGGGAACAGCGCGAAAAGCTCCGCGCACGGTGGTGTAACAGTGATCCAGAGTGTTCTCCTCTCTGGTCGGGCATTTGATAAACTGTCTGTATTTGGGTAATTCCTGGCTCAAGTTTCCCTTGTTAAAATCCCCCAGGATAATAATCAGAGAGTCCGGGTATAAACGTTCCATACACAGTACTTGCTCTGCGTCCGCGCATGGCGGTATGTGAACAGAGGCAAGAATGGATGAAACAATTTCGCGCGGGGAGTAAAATGGTTTACAATGAATGAAAAGATATTCCAGAGCAGGAGAGCAGTGCTTGGAGATCACTGTCACATGGTTACACCAGTTTGTATTGACGTAGAAACAGAGCCCACCGCCTCTGCTCTTCCCTGAGAGCGCACAATGGCGATCCGTGTGGAACAGCCCAAAGCCCTGCAGCTCCAGAGCACAGTCCGGGATCCGCTCATTTAGCCAGGTCTCAGTGAAGCAGAGGACACAGAGGACACCAGGTCTCAGTGAAGCAGAGGACACAGAGGACACCAGGTCTCAGTGAAGCAGAGGACACAGAGGACACCAGGTCTCAGTGAAGCAGAGGACACAGAGGACACCAGGTCTCAGTGAAGCAGAGGACACAGAGGACACCAGGTCTCAGTGAAGCAGAGGACACAGAGGACACCAGGTCTCAGTGAAGCAGAGGACACAGAGGACACCAGGTCTCAGTGAAGCAGAGGACACAGAGGACACCAGGTCTCAGTGAAGCAGAGGACACAGAGGACACCAGGTCTCAGTGAAGCAGAGGACACAGAGGACACCAGGTCTCAGTGAAGCAGAGGACACAGAGGACACCAGGTCTCAGTGAAGCAGAGGACACAGGATGAAGTCCTTGTTTCTTCTCATGAGCAGGCTGAGTTCGTCTTATTGCCCAGTGAGCGTACGTTGGACAGAAAAATGCCGGGGAGAGGCTCCTCTCCTCCTCAGACGCACCAGCAGCCTCCACACTTCCCTCCGCGGAAGCGAAATGTAATAGTAAGCGAAATGTAATAGTAAGCGAAATGTAATAGTAAGCGAAATGTAATAGTAAGCGAAATGTAATAGTAAGTAAGTAATCATTATTTATATAGCGCCTTTCACAGACCAGAGTCACAAAGCGCTTTACAATTGTTGTTTTACCATTTTGTCTCTCGCTCCACACAGAGATGGGAGCGAGGCCCGTACAGGAGGCACATACCAGACGTATTGTGCATGTTTTTAGTGGTAGGAGAAACCGGAGCACCCAGAGGAAACCTTTGCAGACACTGGGAGAACATGCAAACTCCACACAGAAAGACCTGGAGATAGAATCTAACCCAAGACCTTCCACACAATAATAATAATAATGATAAAACTTGCATTGTGTACTTACAGGACACACTTTCTGCTGATTTTGTGTTTATGAATCTACATTTGCCACTTGCTCCTATTTTTTGTGAAGATGCTGAGTTTGAATCCCCGTCGCTGCTCGTGTGGTTCAGCTGCTTCACATACCGCTGTATTCAGCTTTTGGCAAACTCCATGAAATTGCTGTCACCCGCTTGGATTTAGAAATGATTCAGGATACGCCGCGAGATGTCTGCTTTCAATCAAAATACACTTTTAAAATCAACAGCAAATTGAACAAACGTGGTAGAGCCACGGCTTTAGACCAAAACAACATATTTAAGACGTATCTTGTGGCACTTTTGGCAAATGTTGTCGTCTACTTTTCTGTGGATTTGAAAATTGTCTCGTGTCAAATAGTAGGTCATTAAAGCCGGGGTTGCCACGGGAACAGAAGAAAGAATAGAACTCAAAAAATCAAATCACAGAAAAAGAAGAAGCACAAGCAAGAATACAACTGATAACAAGAGGAGAGGAGCACAGGGATTAAATACACACAGGTACACACAGGGACATACAGGGACACACAGGGACATACAGGGACACACAGGGACATACAGGGACATACAGGGACACACAGGGACGCAAATACACACAGGTACACACAGGTACACATAGGGACATACAGGGACACACAGGGACGCAAATACACACAGGGACATACAGGGACACACAGGTACACACAGGTACACATAGGGACATACAGGGACACACAGGGACGCAAATACACACAGGGACATACAGGGACACACAGGTACACACAGGTACACATAGGGACATACAGGGACACACAGGGACGCAAATACACACAGGGACATACAGGGACACAGATACACACAGGGACATACAGGGACACACAGGTACACACAGGGACATACAGGGACACACAGGGACACAAATACACACAGGGACATACAGGGACACACAGGTACACATAGGGACACACAGGGACACAGATACACACAGGGACATACAGGGGCACACAGGTACACATAGGGACATACAGGGACACACAGGTACACATAGGGACACACAGGGACACAGATACACACAGGGACATACAGGGGCACACAGGTACACATAGGGACATACAGGGACACACAGCTACACACAGGGACATACAGGGACACATAGGTAAACATAGGGACACAGATACACACAGGGACATACAGGGACACACAGGTACACATAGGGACACAGATACACACAGGGACATACAGGGACACACAGGTACACATAGGGACACACAGGGACACAGATACACACAGGGACATACAGGGACACACAGGTACACATAGGGACACACAGGGACACAAATACACACTGGGACATACAGGGGCACACAGGTACACACAGGTACACATAGGGACTTACAGGGACACAGATAAACACAGGGACATACAGGGACACATAGGTACACATAGGTACAAATAGGGACATACAGGGACACACAGAAACACAGATACACACAGGGACATACAGGGACACCCATGTAAACATAGGGACACACAGGGACACAGATACACACAGGGACATACAGGGACACACAGGGACATACAGGGACACACAGGTACTCACAGGTACACATAGGGACATACAGGGACACACAGGGACACGAATACACACAGGGACATACAGGGACACACAGGTACACATTGGGACACACAGGGACACACAGATACATACAGGGACATACAGGGACACACAGGTAAACATAGGGACTTACAGGGACACACAGGGACACAGATACACACAGGGACATACAGGGACACATAGGTACACATAGGGACATACAGGGACACACAGATACATACAGGGACATACAGGGACACACAGGTAAACATAGGGACACACAGGGACACAGATACACACAGGGAAATACAGGGACACACAGCTACACACAGGGACATACAGGGACACAGATACACACAGGGACACACAGGGACACAGATACACACAGGGACACACAGGTACACACAGGTACACATAGGGACATACAGGGACACAGATACACACAGGGACATACAGGGACACAGATACACACAGGGACACATAGGTACACATAGGTACACACAGGTACACACAGGGACATACAGGGACACAGATACACACAGGGACATACAGGTTCACACAGGTACACATAGGTACACACAAGTACACACAGGGACATACAGGGACACTCAGGTACCCACAGGGACATACAGGTACACATAGGTACACACAGGGACATACAGGTACACACAGGGACACAGATACACACAGGGACACATAGGTACACACAAGTACACACAGGGACATACAGGTACACATAGGTACACACAGGGACACACAGGGACACAGATACACACAGGAACATACACGGGACATACAGGTACACACAGGTACACTCAGGGACACACTGGGACACAGATACACACAGGGACATACAGGGACACACAGACATACAGGGACACACAGGGACACACAGGGACACACAGGTTCACACAGGGACACACAGAGACACACAGGGACCTACAGGGACACACAGGTACACACAGATACACACAGATACACACAGGGACATACAGGGACATAGATACATACAGGGACACAGAGGGACATACGGGGACACAGACACACACAGGGACATAGATACACACAGGGACACACAGGGACATAGATACACACAGGTACACATAGGTACACACAGGGACATACAGGGACACAGATACACACAGGGACATACAGGGACACACAGGTACACATAGGTACACACAGGGACACACAGGTACACACTGGGACACACAGAGACACAAAGGGACATGCAGGGACACACAGGTACACACAGGGACATACAGGGACACACAGGTACACACAGAGACACACAGGTACACAGACACACACAGGGACATACAGGGACACACAAAGACACACAGGGACACACAGGTACACACAGGTACACACAGAGACACACATGGATACACACACAGGTACACACAGGGATACACAGACACACAAAGGGACACACAGGTACACACAGGAAGTAAAATTAACAGGTAACACAAAATTAAACAAGAACTAAGAATAACAACCACGACAAAGGTCTTACTTTCAAACCACACTTTTTTTAATGTTGTGTTAGTTCTGTTTGCGGCCGTACTTTTGTATTTTAGTTTTTGTTGTGTTCTTTTTGTGTTTTTGTTGAATTTGTTTGTTTATAATAAAAACAAAATTAGAAAAATCAACAACAAAAACTGTCGTAAAAATCTACAGCTCCACGCTCTCAAAAGCGTGGAGCTTTTGAGAACATGTATCTTTTCCCTCTGTGACGACATTAGATTGTAAAAGGAGAAAACCACCCTTGCAAACAGCGGCTCACAGGGCTTTTTTGTACAAGTATACAAACATGTTATCTAATAGCATGAATACAGCCGTCTGATTGGTTGACAACATTTTAATTTGACACGACTCCTAGGTATATAGGTATTATCTAACGTAAAAGAAATTTGTGAACCCCAGCTTTAAACATATTATCCTAAAATGGCTGTGTTGTTCTGCTCTGGCCCTGGGACCCTCTCATTATGTTCTTATCTGAGTCTGTGGGTCACATTCCTGGCATCGGTGACCTCCACAGGTGCTGATGCTGCTAAGACAGAGGGTCCCCACATCTCCCACCTGAAGTGCAGGCACAGGGGAGACCAGGAAGAGAGAGGATTCCACTTTTATCTGGGCCTGGGATCTAAGGGCAGAAGTCTGAGCCGAGATGACAAGATTCCTTCAACCCAGACACTTCCTTCTGTCATGTCCATCCCCCTCTCACACGGAAGAGTCAAAGATGCTTTAGATAACATGCACTCCAGACACGGTGGAGACAAGCTACTACTGTAGCCACAGCTGCCCTGGGGCACACTGACAGAAGCGAGACAACCAGCCTCTGCCATCAGTCCTTCTGCCCACCACAAAGCATTCATACACACGCACACACACACACACACACACACACAACACACACACACACACACACACACACACACACGCAGACGCACACGCACACACACACACACACACACGCACACGCACACACACACACGCACGCGCACGCACGACTCATTCAGGGCAAGTTGTTTGTGTTTTGCCTAAAGACACAAAGACAAATTGGCACCTGTTGTTCCCATGTGCCATGTGCCAGAGTTCTCCATTAAACATGTCTTGTATATGACAGTTTTATTTGGCTAAAACAATATTATTACCCTGACATCATGTGTGTTCGGTGTTTTGGCCGTTGCAGGCTTTAGCGCAGAGCCGGTCTCTTGTGTAATGACCTGACACGTTAGCTCGGGCGCTAACAGAGTGCCTTTGTGCTAATGCCAGTCGCTAAACACCGCAGCTCCAGATGTGTGGCCCCTGCTATTACCACACACACACACGCCCGACCTGCCAATCACACACACACTGTGGACGGAATTAGTTATGTCCTTAAACCAACAAGAGTAGAAGCTAAAGCTGGACCCGTGTGTTGAAATTAAAAGAAGGGATTAGAGTTTAAAAAAAGCAATTGTTCTCGTTCAAGGTTTTCAAATGCAGAAGGAATGGGGTCTTTATTGTTGGACCGCCACATGTTCATTATAGGCTGCGTTCATGTGACATCACAATATTCCGAAGAGCTTAGAGTTAAACATTGTGGTGGAGGCCGGTTGAAACCCTGGTAACTATGACAACAGTCAAAAATCAAACATTTAGTCTTAGTAATAATAATAATAATTTAGCTTAGACATCATTTCCTCTGTACTTCTCAAGACAATCCAAATGAAACAAAAACTGACATAAACATTTTCTTTGTCAACAATGGTCTCATTATTTCCTCATACATTGGAATGGGTGACAATATTTTTGGCCAGTGGAAAGGACTCCCAAACTGAAGAATTTCGAGAAAAGATTTTGACATTTCCTTTTTGCAGAATTTCTTTTAAAAAAAAAGCTTATTTCCCATCTTTCTGCCTGGAATACTGAATTACTTCTACGACATGAACAGAACGCAAATATCATTCACACTTAAAAATGTTAAGTACTATCAGATATGCTTTGGAAATTATCACAATATTGAGCCAGTACAGAACAAGAAGTATTGAAAGTCCTGTTCTATTATGTTTACTATAAAATATATTCAACAATATTCCTTCACAGAAGTCTCACGTCGCTTAACCTGAGCATGAGTGAAATGTACAGAACAAGCCCCATAAACATTGACGATGATACATTTATATTCCATGTTTTAGCCCGTCCCTCGTTTCCAGATTTGTCTTCAGATTCCCTTCAGTCCAGCGTTAAAGTCGGACATGTGGTTTGACAAAGCTCCAAAATGACTCTACGCTTCATCAGGATCTTACACGGACTATTGCTCCTCACTTTTAAAGCTTGCACACATTTCTGAAAGATCATTTCCTAATTTTTATTATGAGTTTGCTCTAAAGGTAAAGGTGCACTTTATTGATCCCCGTAGAGCAATTCAATCCTCTGCATTTGACCCATCCTGATGCCCTGAGGTTTTCATCAGGAGCAGTGGTCGCCGTAGTAACAGCAGAACCCATCTCCAGATGTTGATGCTCGGCTTGGTCAGGACTACCTAGGCCCTCACGGGGGTTGGTGTCATGTTTTAGGTATATTTCCTGTTTTATTGTGTATTTTGTCACTTCCTGTGTCTTTAGCTGTACTTCCTGTTGTGTGATTACCTGCCCCGCCCTTGTGTGTCTCATTAGTTTTGTGTAGTTAAACTCCCGCCCCCACCTCTTCACACGTGTCCAGCCCAGTGGACACCGCCCAGTGGACGCTGCCCCGGGCCCTCCTGCCCCCACATCCCCAGCCCCCACCTCTGACAGTACACCCCCCCCCTCCATCACACCGGACCAGGTGAGGAGTCAGCTCCAGCGTCTGAAGCAGAGGAAATCCGCAGGACCGGAGGGGATCAGTCCCAGGCTGCTGAGGACCTGTGCAGACCAGCTCTCTGGGGTCCTCAGCTACATGTACAACCTGAGCCTCAGCCTGGAGAAGGTCCCTGTCCTGTGGAAGACCTCCTGTGGAAGACCTCCTGTGGAAGACCTCCTGTGGAAGACCTCCTGTGGAAGACCTCCTGTGGAAGACCTCCTGTGGAAGACCTCCTGTGGAAGACCTCCTGTGGAAGACCTCCTGTGGAAGACCTCCTGTGGAAGACCTCCTGTGTGATCCCGGTTCCTAAAATACCTCCCACCTGATGAAGACCATGGAGCACTGACCTCCCACATGATGAAGACCATGGAGCACTGACCTCCTGATGAAGACCATGGAGCACCGACCTCCTGATGAAGACCATGGAGCATTGACCTCCCACCTGATGAAGACCATGGAGCACTGACCTCCCACCTGATGAAGACCATGGAGAACTGACCTCCTGATGAAGACCATAGAGCATTGACCTCCCACCTGATGAAGACCATGGAGCACTGACCTCCCACATGATGAAGACCATGGAGCACTGACCTCCTGATGAAGACCATGGAGCACTGACCTCCTGATGAAGACCATGGAGCATTGACCTCCCACCTGATGAAGACCATGGAGCACTGACCTCCCACATGATGAAGACCATGGAGAACTGACCTCCTGATGAAGACCATGGAGCATTGACCTCCCACCTGATGAAGACCATGGAGCACTGACCTCCCACCTGATGAAGACCATGGAGCACTGACCTCCCACATGATGAAGACCATGGAGCACTGACCTCCTGATGAAGACCATGGAGCATTGACCTCCCACCTGATGAAGACCATGGAGCATTGACCTCCCACCTGATGAAGACCATGGAGCACTGACCTCCCACCTGATGAAGACCATGGAGCATTGACCTCCCACTTGATGAAGACCATGGAGCACTGACCTCCCACCTGATGAAGACCATGGAGCATTGACCTCCCACCTGATGAAGACCATGGAGCACTGACCTCCCACCTGATGAAGACCATGGAGTACTGACCTCCTGATGAAGACCATGGAGCATTGACCTCCCACCTGATGAAGACCATGGAGTACTGACCTCCTGATGAAGACCATGGAGCATTGACCTCCCACCTGATGAAGACCATGGAGCACTGACCTCCCACATGATGAAGACCATGGAGCACTGACCTCCTGATGAAGACCATGGAGCATTGACCTCCCACCTGATGAAGACCATGGAGCATTGACCTCCCACCTGATGAAGACCATGGAGCACTGACCTCCTGATGAAGACCATGGAGCATTGACCTCCCACCTGATGAAGACCATGGAGCACTGACCTCCCACCTGATGAAGACCATGGAGCACTGACCTCCCACATGATGAAGACCATGGAGAACTGACCTCCTGATGAAGACCATGGAGCATTGACCTCCCACCTGATGAAGACCATGGAGCACTGACCTCCCACCTGATGAAGACCATGGAGCACTGACCTCCCACATGATGAAGACCATGGAGCACTGACCTCCTGATGAAGACCATGGAGCATTGACCTCCCACCTGATGAAGACCATGGAGCATTGACCTCCCACCTGATGAAGACCATGGAGCACTGACCTCCCACCTGATGAAGACCATGGAGCACTGACCTCCCACTTGATGAAGACCATGGAGCACTGACCTCCTGATGAAGACCATGGAGCATTGACCTCCCACTTGATGAAGACCATGGAGCACTGACCTCCCACCTGATGAAGACCATGGAGCATTGACCTCCCACCTGATGAAGACCATGGAGCACTGACCTCCCACCTGATGAAGACCATGGAGTACTGACCTCCTGATGAAGACCATGGAGCATTGACCTCCCACCTGATGAAGACCATGGAGTACTGACCTCCTGATGAAGACCATGGAGCATTGACCTCCCACCTGATGAAGACCATGGAGCACTGACCTCCCACATGATGAAGACCATGGAGCACTGACCTCCTGATGAAGACCATGGAGCATTGACCTCCCACCTGATGAAGACCATGGAGCATTGACCTCCCACCTGATGAAGACCATGGAGCACTGACCTCCTGATGAAGACCATGGAGCATTGACCTCCCACCTGATGAAGACCATGGAGCACTGACCTCCCACCTGATGAAGACCATGGAGCACTGACCTCCCACCTGATGAAGACCATGGAGCACTGACCTCCTGATGAAGACCATGGAGCATTGACCTCCCACCTGATGAAGACCATGGAGCATTGACCTCCCACCTGATGAAGACCATGGAGCATTGACCTCCCACCTGATGAAGACCATGGAGCACTGACCTCCTGATGAAGACCATGGAGCATTGACCTCCCACCTGATGAAGACCATGGAGCATTGACCTCCCACCTGATGAAGACCATGGAGCACTGACCTCCTGATGAAGACCATGGAGCATTGACCTCCCACCTGATGAAGACCATGGAGCACTGACCTCCCACCTGATGAAGACCATGGAGCACTGACCTCCCACATGATGAAGACCATGGAGCACTGACCTCCCACCTGATGAAGCACTGACCTCCTGATGAAGACCATGGAGCACTGACCTCCCACCTGATGAAGACCATGGAGCCGCTCCGTGAAGCCGCTCCGAGGGTCATGTTTTTCGACTTCTCCAGTGCTTTTAACACCATCAGACCGGCACTGCTGCAGGGGAAGATGGAGGACGCGGGAGTGGACAGTAGCCTCACTGCATGGACCATCAACTACCTCTCTGCATGGACCATCAACTACCTCACTGCATGGACCATCAACTACCTCACTGCATGGACCATCAACTACCTCACTGTATGGACCATCAACTACCTCACTGTATGGACCATCAACTACCTCACTGCATGGACCATCAACTACCTCTCAGAGCGACCACAGTACGTGCGGCTGCGCAGCTGTGAGTCTGAGGTGGTCGTCTGCAGCACTGGGGCCCCTCAGGGCACTGTCCTCTCACCGTTTCTCTTCACCATCTACACTTTGGAATTCACACACGACACACAGACTGAGACACCCTCAGTGTAAGAAGGAGCGCTACCGCAGGGCCTTTATCCCCACCGCTGTCAGACTGTACAACAAGTCACTTTAAGTCACTGTATAAGACTGAAAGAACCTGCACTACTACTACTGCACTATAACAAAACCATTGAAATTACCAACACAGATCAGAGAATCAACAGTTAACACACAAAATATGCACATATGAGTTGGTCCATAGGGAGAGACCAATGTCCATGAATGTTGATAAATGTCATACATGTTGTAGAATGTTAAAGTGTCCTGGATCACCACAGTCCTTCTAGTTGGACACTAACTGTCCAACAGACTCCTGCATCGGCAAGGGAAAAAAAACACTGTAGTACCAGCTCGGCCTGGTTTGAACGAGAGGTAGAGTAGCGTAGGGTAGGGTAGAGTAGCGTAGGGTAGCGTAGGGTAGGGTAGGGTAGGGTAGGGTAGGGTAGGGTAGAGTAGCGTAGGGTAGGGTAGAGTAGCGTAGGGTAGGGTAGGGTAGCGTAGGGTAGAGTAGCGTAGGGTAGGGTAGGGTAGGGTAGGGTAGAGTAGCGTAGGGTAGGGTAGAGTAGCGTAGGGTAGGGTAGAGTAGCGTAGGGTAGGGTAGGGTAGCGTAGGGTAGAGTAGCGTAGGGTAGGGTAGCGTAGGGTAGGGTAGGGTAGGGTAGAGTAGCGTAGGGTAGCGTAGGGTAGGGTAGGGTAGGGTAGGGTAGAGTAGCGTAGGGTAGGGTAGAGTAGCGTAGGGTAGGGTAGGGTAGAGTAGGGTAGGGTAGAGTAGGGTAGCGTAGGGTAGAGTAGGGTAGGATAGGGTAGCGTAGGGTAGGGTAGTAGGGTAGGGTAGGGTAGCGTAGGGTAGGGTAGGGTAGCGTAGGGTAGGGTAGGGTAGGGTAGAGTAGGGTAGCGTAGGGTAGAGTAGGGTAGGATAGGGTAGCGTAGGGTAGGGTAGGGTAGGGTAGAGTAGAGCTGGTAGAAACAGAGCTACAGTAAAGTTAGCGGTTGTGTGAAGCTATATATTGTCTGTGGTGTCAATGTTTTGCTGACGGACATTTTGCTAAGACGGTTGCTAAGGCATACAGCTTTTATGGCTCATATTTATCTACAAAGACATCATCACAATATAAACACCAAGTTAAACCACTGACTTTTAAGCCCAAAATGGTGAGTGTGACACAAACGGTTTCTGAGCTATAGAGGAGTTTACTTCTTACATGTGAGTCAATATGAGCCAGAGCGAGTTGGAGCCAAGCTTTGCCCATGAGCACTTCCCTATTGAGATTCATTGAGCAAGCGTGTTAGCACGGTGCTAGCCTGGTTGTCCCACATCATAGTACAAATTACATTTCATAGTAAGGTCTGGATTTGCTCCATTGAGCTCCGTAAACAGGTGGGAGGGGTTAACTCCTTTTGCAGATGGAAACGATTGGATCTGAGTTTACCGTGACGTATGTAATGCGCCCGAGTGAGTTGTTAGCATTTAGCATTTAGCCTAGCCATCTCCTTTGCCGCTAACGGAGCCCGTGGGGAGTAGCGCCACAATCTTGACCAGCGATTACATTTGCTAAACATTCCTCTTGCTCCTGCTTCAATTTCTTGATAGAACCAGACCGGAATACTTTACTATCGCATTCTTCACCATTACCAAACTACAACCTGCCCGTTCGGCGCAAACTCTTGTCGTCACCGGCACCGACCTACAACGTGCTCTCTGAGTAGCCGGTCGAAATACGACCGATTGTATTCGCTAACACAGGGACCAGACGTTACATGCAGTGAAATTATGATTGAGCGCAGTGTACGGATGGATAAGGCCAGGCTAGGCCTGTCCATCTATATACATCCTATAGTTATTAGTCAAAATATCCAAAGTAAGGCCAAAAATATATCCCTATTTCTGCCTGGGTGTAGGGTAGAACTTATTTTCTTGCAAAATGGAAAAAAAGTCTATTTAATAAATAAAAAAATCAACTACAGAAATCTACTTAAGTATTGTTTTTCTGTGCGTTGAAGTGCACCACACGCAGTTCATCCCATAATAAAGTGGACAGTGACAGGGTTAAAACATTCAAACTGTATTTACATGCGGCGAGAGATCCCTAGAGTGCGTTTCCATGGCAACGGCTGCAGCTGCGTTGACTCCATTCTGAACATCTGGGGTGACGTGAGCCAATGACAAACCGTCGCCGCCGCCAAGTCCGCTTTGGCAGCAGTTTGATTGGGATAGATATGAAACAAGTCCACAGAAATGTGAGAAAATCAGGATCAGAAAGTTTTACAAGGATTGAGATCTGGGTTTGGAGATTGTCCTTCAGTTTGTAATGAAATGAAATGTTTGGGAGTTAAACAATGGCAACAAAGCACTTACAGCACGATTACATGAGACAATCCTCTGCTCCTCTGCTCGAGGATAAATAACAAGTTTAAAGTGTTGGAAGAACTCATATAGAATCAACAATAACATCTACAGGGACCTGGCTGCCCACAACAGTTTCTTTACTTTTTCATTACATATTTATCATTAAGATTCAGAGATCCTTTATCAGTCCCAAAGTGGGGAAATGTCAATGTTGCATCACAAGTTAGGAATGAGGAGAACATAGCACAAAGTAAATGAATACAAACCCTACTCTAAAATGAAATAAATCAAATAAAACTCTAGCATAAAAATAAGCATTATAACAATTTTATCTTTAGCATAAGGACACAAATGTAAAATCCCCAACTTTAGCATGATGAAGAAGCAAGAGTAAAATACTGAATGTTCTGGTGCAGTCATATACAGTTGTGTGTTTACATCTGTGCAAAGGCCATCAAACTGACTGCTCCTGGACTTCTAGAGTTAGATTGTTTTTTAGAAGCATTGCTATTAATTCACACACAAAAAAACCTTTTCATCTCTCAGCCACTTCCCTCTTCCCCGCATTAGTCGTGTCCCAGTCTAAACTATCCACATACTATACTCTTACATAAACAGAGCTGCTGCATCAGGTCTAATGCCTTCCACATGTTTTTAGACCTGATTTTACTAAACAAGAACACATGTGCCACAAACGCCGCTATAACCGCACGCCGGCCATCGACATGAGAGAAGCATTGTTGAAAATAAAATTAGGGGCCATTTTCCCCCATTCAGTAAAATCATTTGGGGTTGTAAAGTGAATTTCCATGAGTAGGCAAAGTGAAAGGGCTACTGATAATTTTAGCCATTTCTCGTACAGTATGTGGTATTGCTTTTAGACCGGTCATGGTGCTACGGTTATAGGAATTATATAAAGCTGGGTCACTCAACTGGTACTCACTGGGGTCTTGTACAGTTTTTCCAATGTGGTTTTACTGCAAATGGCAAATAAATTCTTGTATCTTGTAACTTTCAAACCACAACCCAAAAAACCGATCCGAACCAAGCGGATCAGGCGAAAATCCACTGGAGGAATGATAACTTATAGGAAAATGCTCTCTGCTGCCACCTGTGGCCTGAAGCTGCTACTGTTATTACGATTGTTAGCTTTTTAGAATGATACATTATATTTTTTATTTTCTCTACTACTGGACACCTGAATTTCTTCTACGGGGATCTAACTATTTTTCTTTTACATGACTCTTTCTGTGGAGACAAAATAATTAGAATAATGAAGAGACTAAGAAAAAACTAAAAATTAGCTCAGCTTAAAACGTTTATGGAAGTTGATTGTCATTTGATTCAGTGCGGTTTTGTTGCTGCTTCCACCACTTTACATCTGCATCAGTGACTGGCCAATTTACTTTAAAGGACTTCTAGACGAAGCGCCATGCATGCATTTTAGAAACAAAATTATACATACAATTATCAATAGGCATATAACATTTCATACATACATAAACACACATCATGCATGCATCTGGAACAAAACAATAGAATTTGGGAAGACTGGATTTACATAAATTTGAGAAATATGTATGATTTTTTTTTTTAATCTACTGCGTGACCTTTGTCCGTCTCTCTCATCACTCAGATAAACTCATTAATGGAATCACAGGCATAACATTTAAATGAAGTAATTGTGGAGTGATTTGTTTGTCCATCGCTGCTGAGTGTCGTCTTTCAGGCTGATTAAACGCACGTATCTCATATCCTACACTTTTGGAATATCCAGTGCATTCCTTCTGTTGGGCTGGTCCTCGTTTATGTCCACAGTCCGACAGAGTGAGATCTTCCAGAGCCCAAATCACTGGACATTTGCACAACCCAGAAAAATGTCATTTATTTGTATATTTTCTGTGTGTGGACAAGGATTAGAGCAGGATTAATACACAAATACGCACAAGCACACACACACACACAAACACCCCTTCCTCTCACACACACACACACACACGCACACGCACGCACACACGCACACGCACGCACTTACGCACGCACGCACGTACACACACACACACACAATGTAAGCAGCTGCGATGTTTCTTTGCTAGCTGTAAATGCTTCAACATCAATCTTTCAAAATATCTAAATCTATCTATATACATACACATTTATATACATATAGGGAAGGAAATTAGATAAGAGACACAAGCTTTAAACTATGACTAGAAATCTGACTTTTGACACTTACCATAGTCGCCCTCCGCCACATTTCTAAGGAATAGCTTTGTTGGAATAAAGGGTATTCTTAATAAAAGTCTAAATCTCACATTGTAGAGCCGAGCTGTTGCTGCATATTCTTTGAGCAGTTTTGGACTTGAAAATCTACTTTTCAAATGAAGTGTAAAAACTAGCTCTTGGACTGTGACTCTGCACATATGTCTGCTGCATGTGCCTGTGTTTATAACTGTCTGCTGCATGTGCCTGTGTTTATAACGGTCTGCTGCATGTGCCTGTGTTTATAACGGTCTGCTGCATGTGCCTGTGTTTATAACGGTCTGCAGCATGTGCCTGTGTTTATAACTGTCTGCTGCAGCTGCATGTGCCTGTGTTTATAACGGTCTGCTGCATGTGCCTGTGTTTATAACGGTCTGCTGCAGCTGCATGTGCCTGTGTTTATAACGGTCTGCTGCATGTGCCTGTGTTTATAACGGTCTGCAGCAGCTGCATGTGCCTGTGTTTATAACGGTCTGCAGCATGTGCCTGTGTTTATAACGGTCTGCTGCATGTGCCTGTGTTTATAACGGTCTGCAGCAGCAGCATGTGCCTGTGTTTATAACGGTCTGCTGCATGTGCCTGTGTTTATAACGGTCTGCTGCATGTGCCTGTGTTTATAACGGTCTGCTGCATGTGCCTGTGTTTATAACGGTCTGCAGCAGCAGCATGTGCCTGTGTTTATAACGGTCTGCAGCATGTGCCTGTGTTTATAACGGTCTGCAGCAGCATGTGCCTGTGTTTATAACGGTCTGCTGCATGTGCCTGTGTTTATAACGGTCTGCAGCATGTGCCTGTGTTTATAACGGTCTGCAGCATGTGCCTGTGTTTATAACTGTCTGCTGCAGCTGCATGTGCCTGTGTTTATAACGGTCTGCTGCAGCTGCATGTGCCTGTGTTTATAACGGTCTGCTGCATGTGCCTGTGTTTATAACGGTCTGCTGCATGTGCCTGTGTTTATAACGGTCTGCTGCAGCTGCATGTGCCTGTGTTTATAACGGTCTGCTGCATGTGCCTGTGTTTATAACGGTCTGCAGCATGTGCCTGTGTTTATAACGGTCTGCTGCAGCTGCATGTGCCTGTGTTTATAACGGTCTGCTGCATGTGCCTGTGTTTATAACGGTCTGCTGCAGCTGCATGTGCCTGTGTTTATAACGGTCTGCAGCATGTGCCTGTGTTTATAACGGTCTGCTGCATGTGCCTGTGTTTATAACGGTCTGCAGCATGTGCCTGTGTTTATAACGGTCTGCTGCAGCAGCATGTGCCTGTGTTTATAACGGTCTGCAGCATGTGCCTGTGTTTATAACGGTCTGCTGCATGTGCCTGTGTTTATAACGGTCTGCTGCATGTGCCTGTGTTTATAACGGTCTGCAGCAGCAGCATGTGCCTGTGTTTATAACGGTCTGCTGCATGTGCCTGTGTTTATAACGGTCTGCTGCATGTGCCTGTGTTTATAACGGTCTGCAGCATGTGCCTGTGTTTATAACGGTCTGCTGCATGTGCCTGTGTTTATAACGGTCTGCTGCAGCTGCATGTGCCTGTGTTTATAACGGTCTGCTGCATGTGCCTGTGTTTATAACGGTCTGCAGCATGTGCCTGTGTTTATAACGGTCTGCTGCAGCTGCATGTGCCTGTGTTTATAACGGTCTGCTGCATGTGCCTGTGTTTATAACGGTCTGCTGCAGCTGCATGTGCCTGTGTTTATAACGGTCTGCTGCATGTGCCTGTGTTTATAACGGTCTGCAGCAGCTGCATGTGCCTGTGTTTATAACGGTCTGCTGCAGCTGCATGTGCCTGTGTTTATAACGGTCTGCTGCAGCTGCATGTGCCTGTGTTTATAACGGTCTGCTGCATGTGCCTGTGTTTATAACGGTCTGCTGCAGCTGCATGTGCCTGTGTTTATAACGGTCTGCAGCATGTGCCTGTGTTTATAACGGTCTGCTGCATGTGCCTGTGTTTATAACGGTCTGCTGCATGTGCCTGTGTTTATAACGGTCTGCAGCAGCAGCATGTGCCTGTGTTTATAACGGTCTGCTGCAGCTGCATGTGCCTGTGTTTATAACGGTCTGCTGCATGTGCCTGTGTTTATAACGGTCTGCTGCATGTGCCTGTGTTTATAACGGTCTGCTGCATGTGCCTGTGTTTATAACGGTCTGCTGCATGTGCCTGTGTTTATAACGGTCTGCTGCAGCTGCATGTGCCTGTGTTTATAACGGTCTGCTGCATGTGCCTGTGTTTATAACGGTCTGCTGCATGTGCCTGTGTTTATAACGGTCTGCAGCATGTGCCTGTGTTTATAACGGTCTGCTGCATGTGCCTGTGTTTATAACGGTCTGCTGCATGTGCCTGTGTTTATAACGGTCTGCAGCAGCAGCATGTGCCTGTGTTTATAACGGTCTGCTGCAGCTGCATGTGCCTGTGTTTATAACGGTCTGCTGCATGTGCCTGTGTTTATAACGGTCTGCTGCATGTGCCTGTGTTTATAACGGTCTGCAGCATGTGCCTGTGTTTATAACGGTCTGCAGCATGTGCCTGTGTTTATAACGGTCTGCTGCAGCTGCATGTGCCTGTGTTTATAACGGTCTGCTGCATGTGCCTGTGTTTATAACGGTCTGCTGCATGTGCCTGTGTTTATAACGGTCTGCAGCATGTGCCTGTGTTTATAACGGTCTGCAGCATGTGCCTGTGTTTATAACGGTCTGCTGCATGTGCCTGTGTTTATAACGGTCTGCTGCAGCTGCATGTGCCTGTGTTTATAACGGTCTGCTGCATGTGCCTGTGTTTATAACGGTCTGCTGCAGCAGCTTCTGCTCCTCTCGGACCAGACGTTTACGGCACATATTTATTGATCTTTCTGCCCTCGAGTCTCACACTTCTTCTTCTTCTTCTCACTGACTTGCAGACCTGAGCTCCTCGCTGCAGCTGGACCTCACAGAGCTCATCGGAGTCCCCCTGCCCCCCGCCGTCTCCTTCGTCACTGGTTTTGAGGGATATCCGGCCTACAGCTTTGGACCCGGGGCCAACGTGGGGAGACTCACCAAATCCTTCATCCCAGATCCATTTTACTACAACTTCGCCATCACCGTCACGGCCAAACCCACCGCCAGGACCGGAGGAGTGCTGTTCGCCATCACTAATGCCTATCAGAAAGTACATTATTTTTCTAATTAATTTCACAACACAACATTTTTACAAGAATCCATTTTTCTGCCCATATTACAACAAGTGTCTTTTGTCTTGTCACGGTTATCTCTAGGTTCTTGAATTTGTTTCTGAGATTTAAACTTTGTTACCATGAAATGTATTGATGCAGTGTTTGTTATTCACAATCTAATGCAGAGGTCAGGAACCTTTGGCTCTGGGGCTAAATAAGGCTCTTTGGATGATTGCCTCAGAATTTTGTTTCAATCAATCACATTTATTCACAGAGCACAATTCATACAGTGTTAGACAAGCAATAAAACATGAAAACCGTTCATATACATACATTTTGCTTCAAATAATTCATACAGTATGCATTGCTAAATAGAAAATGTTCAGCCTTTGTATTAAGCATAGATAAACAAATTAATACATTCTGAGACAAATATAGCACTCTTAATGGGTTAAAAAAATCATCCATATTCACTATAAACAAATATATATATATACAGTACAGACCAAAAGTTTGGACACACTTTCTCATTCAATGAGTGTCTTTTCATGACTATTGCTGTAGATCCACACCAGGCTGTGTAAGGGCTGTTTGACCAATAAGGAGAGAGATGGTACTGGGCCAGATGACTCGGCCTCCAAAGTCCGGACCTGAACCCAGTCCAGATGGTTTTGGGGCTGGACCACAGAGTGAAGGCGAAAGGGCCAACAAGTGCTAAGCATCATGGGAACTCCTTCAAGTCTGTTGGAGACCATTTCAGGTCAATAACTCTTGAAGTTCATAAAGAGAATGCCAAGAGTGAAGCAGTAATCAGAGCAAAAGGTGCTACTTTGAAGAACCAGAATATAAGTCGTATTTTCAGTTGTTTCATACTTTAGTACGTACATAATTCCTCATGAGTTAACTCAATCTTCAATTTTCATAATGAGGAAATTAAAACCTCTTTGATTGAGAAAGTGTGTCCAAAGTATAGTATGTACTGTATAAAGTATCATTTTTGGCTTTTATTGGCTCTTTCAGCTAAATACTGTAGGTTCCTAATCTCTGCTCTAAGCTCTCCAAGAAGGCATAAATACACTATACATAAATACATATTTGAGGGAAGGCCAAGGGGCAGCAAAACCTTCTCAGTAACTGTTGTAAACGTAGAGTGGCCTGTGTTTCAGATCGTGCAGCTGGGCATCTCTCTGTCGGAGGTGGAGGACGGTTCTCAAAGGGTGGTCCTGTTCTACACGGACACGGGCTCCGGTTCCACTCAGGAGGCCGCTTCATTCAAGATGGGAGACATGACGGGTCGTTGGGCACGCTTCACCATCACTGTGCAGGGAGCCCAGGTATGACCACCCGACCAGGCACAAGGAAGGGACAACAGCGGTGAAATCATCTGCCATTTCATTCAGAAAGAAATTACAAAAATCCCCCAAAAATATTACCAATACTTGGGGCCATCTAAAGTAATGACCTGACTTAACCAGGGAAAAATAAAAGAAAAACTCACCCACCAAGACTATTTAGAGGCTTGAATACAAAAGAACAAAGTCAATAATAATGAGCAGCAGTGTCTCTTGACCCCCTTCGGGTCTTTGGGACCAGTGGACTCTCCTGGGGTGTAAACTGGCCTCCAGTCTTGTCCTGAAAAGACAATTGTGAGAAATGAATGAACCACAACCACATTCAGGTATTTGGAAATAAATATTATATACATTAGGTGAAGAAACGTGGCATTGGTCAATTTCAGTGGAGGCTAGTCTGGTCTTACCACACCATCGTACTAATTTCATTTCGTACTAAGGTCTGGATTTGCTCCATTGACCCCATAGCCCCTCCCACCATTAACAGGTGGGAGGGGCTAACTCATTTTGCAGATTGAAACGATTGGATCTGAGTTTACTGTGACGTACCTAATGCGCCCGAGTGAGGAATTTAGCATTTAACCTAGCTTTAGCCATCTCCTTTGCCACTAACGGATGCGAAAACAAAATAAAATCTCTAACTTTAGCTTACTAAAGAAGCAGGTATACAATAGCTTTAGCATATAAGCTATCATACTGTGATGTCACATACTGTGATGTCACATACAGGCGTACATTTGTAAGTATGATGTTCCTGGTATGATGTTCCTGGTATGATGTTCCTGGTATGATGTTCCTGGTATGTTCCTGGTATGTGTCTGCTTCAGGTGCGCTTGTTCATGGACTGTGAGGAGTACCATCGGGTGGACTTCCTCCGGAGCGATCGGCCTCTTACCTTTGAGCCCAGTTCTGGCATCTTTGTGGGGAACGCGGGAGGAACCGGACTGCCTCGCTTTGTGGTGAGTCTGGGTCTGTCTATGTCCAGGGACGGGACCATGACAGTGTTAAAGCTGGGGTACGGGACTTTCAAACCACAATACATAGAAGAATGAAATGAAATCCATAGACAGTCTCAAAACAGTTTTCTTCTGTCACTAGTTTCCACATGCACATATGTCGAGAAAATATCTAAGAGGCAAAGATGGACTCACAGGACTCAAATATGGAAAAGATAAAAATACGT
>OZ035843.1:248286-273286 GCA_964034765.1 Knipowitschia caucasica
CATGGAGGACCACAGTTATATAAAAGAACCATGTAGGACCACAGTTATATTAAAGAACCATGGAGGACCACAGTTATATAAAAGAACCATGTAGGACCACAGTTATATTAAAGAACCATGTAGGACCACAGTTATATAAAAGAACCATGGAGGACCACAGTTATGTAAAAGAACCACAGAGGACCACAGTTATATAAAAGAACCACAGAGGACCACAGTTATATAAAAGAACCATGGAGGACCACAGTTATATAAAAGAACCACAGAGGACCACAGTTATATAAAAGAACCATGGAGGACCACAGTTATATAAAAGAACCACAGAGGACCACAGTTATATAAAAGAACCATGGAGGACCACAGTTATATAAAAGAACCATGGAGGACCACAGTTATATAAAAGAACCATGGAGGACCACAGTTATATAAAAGAACCACAGAGAACCACAGTTATATAAAAGAACCATGGAGGACCACAGTTATATAAAAGAACCACAGAGGACCACAGTTATATAAAAGAACCACAGAGGACCACAGTTATATAAAAGAACCACAGAGGACCACAGTTATATAAAAGAACCATGGAGGACCACAGTTATATAAAAGAACCATGGAGGACCACAGTTATATAAAAGAACCATGGAGGACCACAGTTATGTAAAAGAACCATGGAGGACCACAGTTATATAAAAGAACCATGGAGGACCACAGTTATATAAAAGAACCATGGAGGACCACAGTTATATAAAAGAACCATGGAGGACCACAGTTATATAAAAGAACCACAGAGGACCACAGTTATATAAAAGAACCATGGAGGACCACAGTTATATAAAAGAACCATGGAGGACCATAGTTATATAAAAGAACCATGGAGGACCAGTTATATAAAAGAACCACAGAGGACCACAGTTATATAAAAGAACCATGGAGGACCACAGTTATGTAAAAGAACCATGGAGGACCACAGTTATATAAAAAAACCATGGAGGACCACAGTTATATAAAAGAACCATGGAGGACCACAGTTATATAAAAGAACCATGGAGGACCACAGTTATATAAAAGAACCACAGAGAACCACAGTTATATAAAAGAACCATGGAGGACCACAGTTATATAAAAGAACCACAGAGGACCACAGTTATATAAAAGAACCACAGAGGACCACAGTTATATAAAAGAACCACAGAGGACCACAGTTATATAAAAGAACCACAGAGGACCACAGTTATATAAAAGAACCATGGAGGACCACAGTTATATAAAAGAACCATGGAGGACCACAGTTATATAAAAGAACCATGGAGGACCACAGTTATGTAAAAGAACCATGGAGGACCACAGTTATATAAAAGAACCATGGAGGACCACAGTTATATAAAAGAACCATGGAGGACCACAGTTATATAAAAGAACCATGGAGGACCACAGTTATATAAAAGAACCACAGAGGACCACAGTTATATAAAAGAACCATGGAGGACCACAGTTATATAAAAGAACCATGGAGGACCATAGTTATATAAAAGAACCATGGAGGACCACAGTTATATAAAAGAACCACAGAGGACCACAGTTATATAAAAGAACCACAGAGGACCACAGTTATATAAAAGAACCATGGAGGACCACAGTTATATAAAAGAACCATGGAGGACCATAGTTATATAAAAGAACCATGGAGGACCACAGTTATATAAAAGAACCACAGAGGACCACAGTTATATAAAAGAACCATGGAGGACCACAGTTATGTAAAAGAACCATGGAGGACCACAGTTATATAAAAGAACCACAGAGGACCACAGTTATATAAAAGAACCATGGAGGACCACAGTTATGTAAAAGAACCATGGAGGACCACAGTTATATAAAAGAACCATGGAGGACCACAGTTATATAAAAGAACCACAGAGGACCACAGTTATATAAAAGAACCACAGAGGACCACAGTTATATAAAAGAACCACAGAGGACCACAGTTATATAAAAGAACCATGGAGGACCACAGTTATATAAAAGAACCATGGAGGACCACAGTTATATAAAAGAACCATGGAGGACCACAGTTATATAAAAGAACCATGGAGGACCACAGTTATATAAAAGAACCATGGAGGACCACAGTTATATAAAAGAACCATGGAGGACCACAGTTATGTAAAAGAACCATGGAGGACCACAGTTATATAAAAGAACCATGGAGGACCACAGTTATATAAAAGAACCATGGAGGACCACAGTTATATAAAAGAACCATGGAGGACCACAGTTATATAAAAGAACCACAGAGGACCCACAGTTATATAAAAGAACCATGGAGGACCACAGTTATATAAAAGAACCATGGAGGACCATAGTTATATAAAAGAACCATGGAGGACCACAGTTATATAAAAGAACCACAGAGGACCACAGTTATATAAAAGAACCACAGAGGACCACAGTTATATAAAAGAACCATGGAGGACCACAGTTATGTAAAAGAACCATGGAGGACCACAGTTATATAAAAGAACCACAGAGGACCACAGTTATATAAAAGAACCATGGAGGACCACAGTTATGTAAAAGAACCATGGAGGACCACAGTTATATAAAAGAACCATGGAGGACCACAGTTATATAAAAGAACCACAGAGGACCACAGTTATATAAAAGAACCACAGAGGACCACAGTTATATAAAAGAACCACAGAGGACCACAGTTATATAAAAGAACCATGGAGGACCACAGTTATATAAAAGAACCACAGAGGACCACAGTTATATAAAAGAACCACAGAGGACCACAGTTATATAAAAGAACCATGGAGGACCACAGTTATATAAAAGAACCACAGAGGACCACAGTTATATAAAAGAACCATGGAGGACCACAGTTATATAAAAGAACCACAGAGGACCACAGTTATATAAAAGAACCACAGAGGACCACAGTTATATAAAAGAACCACAGAGGACCACAGTTATATAAAAGAACCATGGAGGACCACAGTTATATAAAAGAACCATGGAGGACCACAGTTATATAAAAGAACCATGGAGGACCACAGTTATATAAAAGAAGATTGCCAACGAGACCTGATGCGTCTTGAGCATGTGAGAGGATGGAAGCAATAACATTATTTAGTCGACCACAAAATATTTAAAATACACAAAATCCTCTGGTCAACAACGCACATGTCCAAAGAATGTCTGTAAATATTTGGTTGTCATCCGTTGCAAGCTCTCACACTGGATGAGTTCTCTGCGATGCCCGAAACATCAAACTGTCAACAAACAGAATCTTTCAGTTTTGACAGTTCAAAATCATCTGCGTATTTGAGTGAAATGATAGATGTAAGGCTCAGCAATGTTTGAAAAGGAACACAGCCAAAGAAACTCAACCATTCTTGGCTTAGAATCTTGGAAATACAGTTTCACAAGAAATCCTACACAATGTACAATATACAGAGAGCTGCGTCGTCAATGCTAAGTCCTTATAATGAGGAAACAGCTGGAGTTAGGGTTTTGACTCATGCAAACTCAGACACTGAACAAGAGATGATTTTGGTGTGAATATGTCATGATTGCACAGTTTTTCATGTAGGTTTACAGCATACAATGTAATTCTAAATATTTCAATTGTAAAAAAATATTAAGTTACTAGTTTTTGGGTGGGGGGCAGGAAACTGGAGCTCCTGGAGAAAACCCACAGAATAACATGCAAGCCCCACACAATAAGTTCTAGGCTGGCACAGGATCGAACCCACAACCTTTTAGCTAAGTCTGTAATTAAGTCACCGATGGTCTTCCAAAACCCTAAACTTTATGAGTCATACAATTATAATAATAACATTGTTTATCGGGAAGTAAGTAACAATGACATCAGGCAAACCAACTTTAAAGGAGACATATTATGACAAGACTATTTTTGAGACCTGGAGTTGCTTTTAGATATATCAGAATCAGAATCATTTTTATTGCCACGTAAGTAACAGGAGGTCACAGACTTGGAAATTGCTTTGGCTCAGTGCAACAGTCAGAGAGAGATAATAAGAATAAGAATAAAAAACCCTTCTAAAGAATAAATGTAAATTTAAAATAGAGTTACAGTTACTATTTACAATATACACAATGTAAGGTGACAGCAGTACAGTGAAGTAAAGTGACGTATGATGGGCAGTAAAGTGACTTTATACGTCACGCTAATATCCACTTTATATCCACGCTAATATTGGTCTAAAAGCTCAGTCCTGTAACAGTATGATGTCATTGTACCACTATGACATCACACTCAAACACACAAAAAATAATTGCCCATGAATCAGTTTTAGGCTCAAGTAAAATAATGTTCTTTACAAACGGCAAAAAATGTACTCCCCCTGGTGGTAGCATTGGGAGTTCCGGGCGGAAAGCAGTTTTACCCATCATATTTATTTCCCAATAATCTTTGATGATGGGTGAGAAACCTTCCTTTTCTTTGACTAATCCCTGTACGACTGAGGGCTTACACAAACTAGTCTTAGTATACTTTTCAGAGGCAAAAACAATGCCTAATATTTTTTTTAAGTCATTAGCATTGACATAGAAGCTTCTGCGTGATTGGAAATGTGCGTCTTTCCTGTTATTTTCATTGCTACACGCTTCACAGAAAACACAAACAATAAGTTTAAGCTTGATTCTATAAAATGGAGGTACAGAAAACATTGCATTTGGCTGCTCTGTTGCCGCTGGATCCCAAAAAGGACAACAGGCTCTTTATTTGGAGCAGGTGAAGCTGGTTTTGGCACTGTGAGTGTAACACATTCTTGTCTTTGGTCCAGGATTCCTATTCGGGACAGGGGGAAAGCTTGTGCCGGTTCTTCTTGGCTGGTGGTCCCACGTGCTGCTGTCCCACTAATGCCTGATCGTGTACACAGTGGAAAAGAGGCCGATTTCCTGTGTACAAATGACATGGACCAACTTTTCAAAGGTTGTGAGCTTAAAGGGCATTGTTTATTTGTTTGTTCAGACCTGAAATACAGTTACTTGAAAGTTTACACACGCAGCCATAAATGTCATGGTTTTGGAAATATTTTAGGTATAACTACATATTGTTTGTGTGAATTGCCAAATATACATGTTTTGGTCTATTTTCAAATTATAACATCAAGGCAACCCAGGACTTTACAGTAACAGAGGGATTGTTGCAGCTTCACCATCAGAGAGGATTCAGAACCTCATCCACAGCTACCACAGAAGACTCCAAGCTAACCCTAACCCTAAGATCGAGGGGATGGAGCCTTCTTTTGTCATTATAAGATAGAAATAGAAAATGTATTCAACCAAAGGTGGCTTCTCACGATCACTAACAATGACAAAAATAAATCACACTGGAAATAAAAAAAAAACATGTTGCTTGTTTGACACATGTTTTAGATCAGACCTAATTTCAAATATTTAATAATAAAAGTCTGAGACTGAGAAGTTTAGTTGGGAACCAATATTATAACATTCCTCCGAATACTCACTTTCTGTTGCTTACTCATTAAAGTGATAGTCTGCAACTCTAAATGAATTACAAATTTTAGGAAATGTGCTAAATTGACCTCCTGGCCTTAAATGTTGATATAAAATAAGTCATTTTATTAATTCTAATATTACGGGCAAGTCCCGCCTTCCCTGCTCTTAGCTATAGTTCAGAATCCACGGTGCCGTCGAGGTTAACCAATCGAGTCCTGCCAAGGGCTGTCAATCATCGGCGCTGATGCTCGCAGCTGCTCATGCTCAGTTGTTTGTTTTCGCGGAGCCTCTATTAGGCTCTGGAACTACATGAAAACTAAACAAAGAATTCTGAACATCCGCGCTGAGGTACTTATGTATATACTGAACCTATATCCATAATCAGATCCTCTGCAGATGAGTCCTATAATGTGCAATTCATGATAATAGCACTTCCTGGTTTGCTGCGATCACATTTTTTGTGTGCATAAAAACATTATTTTTTTCATTAAAACGTTCACAAATAATTCTGAAAACCTCCGTGCATGTGTATTTATAATGTATATGTATAATATGTTCTCTGATTAAAGGAATAGTTCACCGTTTTTACATACTGACATATGTTCTTACCTTACCTTAGACTAGTTAATACGTACCTGTGTGATCTTAGTCCGTGCGCTCTGTTATGCAAACGGAGCAAAAACGGGAGCACAAATGCAGCCTCCTCTGTATATTTTGTAGCACCAAAAGGTAGCTCCCGCTAGAAGCTACCAAACTCTTCCAAGTGTTCCCTATTAAATGTATATAGTTACGTGACGTGTTACACTGCAAAGTATAGTAACACAGAAATGTAACAGTCGATTTTCTCAGCGGATAAAACGGGTACTATATTGTGAGGCGTAGTAATCTGAGGTGCGCTACGTCCGCGCACTAACTTCTCTCCGGAGACTTCTCTCTCGCTCACTTCCGTCAATAGAAGCAGCGTGACTTGTAGTACACACAGTAGCAGCGAGAGAGAAGTCTCCGGAGAGAAGTTAGTGCGCAGAGAAGTTAGGAGCGCTACGTCCG
This sequence comes from Knipowitschia caucasica, assembly GCA_964034765.1. NCBI lineage: Eukaryota > Metazoa > Chordata > Actinopteri > Gobiiformes > Gobiidae > Knipowitschia > Knipowitschia caucasica. The sequence continues at coordinate 254,824 of OZ035843.1, forward strand.
CGCACTAACTTCTCTCCAGAGACTTCTCTCTCGCTGCTACTGTGTGTACTACAAGTCACGCTGCTTCTATTGACGGAAGTGAGCGAGAGAGAAGTCTCCGGAGAGAAGTTAGTGCGCGGACGTAGCGCTACTCAGATTACTACGCCTCACAATATAGTACCCGTTTTATCCGCTGAGAAAATCGACTGTTACATTTCTGTGTTACTATACTTTGCAGTGTAACACGTCACGTAACTATATACATTTAATAGGGAACACTTGGAAGAGTTTGGTAGCTTCTAGCGGGAGCTACCTTTTGGTGCTACACAGTGACCAGAGGAGGCTGCATTTGTCCTCCCGTTTTTGCTCCGTTTGCATAACAGAGCGCACGGACTAAGATCACACAGGTACGTATTAACTAGTCTAAGGTAAGAACATATGTCAGTATGTAAAAACGGTGAACTATTCCTTTAACATTTCAAAGTGTTATGGAAACGTAGGTGTAGACCAATCAGAAAGGAAGGGGGAGGAGCTTGCGTCGTTTTTTTCAAATCAAGTACCTCTCTGTCTCTCTTTCTGACAAACTCCAGACAATCACTTTAAGTACAGGTATATCACTGCGTCAGCATTTTCAATATTATAACATAAATATAACTATGTTTGAGAGTCTCCTTTTCTCACTGTTCTTGAATTGCAACAATGACATTTCCTCACTGTAATGATATAGCACAATCTTTCATATTAAAGCACTGATATTTCTCCTTTTATGGCCACAGCAGCTGCTTCTTGACATCTCATTTAAATGTTTTCCTCTTGTTAATTTAGTCTCAGAGACTTTCTCAGTTCCTCTTCATGGAGTCCAGCCGCAGGTTTGTCTTTGAGCTACTTTGTAACATAGAACATTCTAACACAATGGAAGCTTGTATATTATTATTATTATTATTATATATTACTACAGATTAACTATTTTATCTATTAAATCAGAAGAGATTTCATTGATCATTGTGTTTATTCATATGAACTGCACGGCAAACTATAACATGAAAGTTAGATGTCAGATAATACATGTTTAATGAAGCTAAAAACTTGCGGTGAGCCACTGGCTGTTCTTAATCTTCCAGAGCAGACACTCTCATGTCTCTACAGAGAACCAAAAAACAATTTATTATATGAGATAATTACACAACAATTTTATAAGTGACCTTTTAAATATACATTATATTTGTATTAGTATTTAGTAAAATTACCCATACTTCAAGTACAACTGACTGACATAGATATGACATAGATATCTCAGAGATTGCATGAAAGTGGAAAGGGCATTTAATGCCATCAATCAACTAAACAAGAGGACACAAATTAAAGCCAAATATCAAATATTAGTAAGAAATCCACAATGTCAGAGACAGCTGTGACATCACAGACAGGATAGAAAGAAATGTATAGGATCCTAATGCTAGTTTTATATCTTTACATGTGGACATTGTCATCAGTTTTTCTTTTGAATTATTTTTTAAACTTTGTGTAGTTGGCTTTGAATGTGTTTAAACTTCTCTTTTGAAGATTTTCACCTTTTGTCTGTGACAGGAACCTGAGTCAGAATGAAATCTCTCTTCTCACTTCTGCTTGTCCTGCTTCTGCCGGCTCCATCTATGTTTTACTTTTTAAAGCACTGTACGGCTGACTCCTACAATCAGGGAATCATAGACTGTACACGAAATGATTTATCCAATATTCCCTCTGACATCCCCAAAGATGCCACTGAGATCTATCTGGATTTTAACCACATTGAGACCATCAGACAGGCAGACCTGAGAGGCTACACAGACCTGCAGTCGTTGAGCTTTTATAGTAACGATATATCACTCATAGAGGACGGGGCGTTTTTACATCTATCTTCGTTATCTGAACTGGATCTGTCATTGAATAAACTCGTAAACCTGACTGACAACCTGTTTACGGGGTTGTCCAACTTGGAGACACTTCATTTGAGTTTAAACTACTTCAAACTCATCTCAAAGTTTGCATTTGGGCCTTTGAAATCACTGCAGTACTTGGCCATGGAAAGCTCTTTACCATCAGATATTGTAAATGTCATTTCACACACTCCAAATATAAGACATCTTTATTTTAGGAAACGTTCACTCGAGGCAGACCGTTGGCCATTTCCACTGCAGAAACTAACCACACTGACATTGGACTCGATGGAACTCGAGAGGTTTAGTGTCCACACCGATGTTTTACCTAATCTAAAGAATCTTGTTTTATCCGGTAGTATAAAGACTGAGTTTGAATGGGATGTGCCCAAAAACCTTTTCAAACGTTTGAAGCTTTTAGATCTGCGTGTTTCTAGAATGACCACAGAAAACTTTCTGAGCATTTTACAAAGTGTCGACTCAGTGGAGAGTCTCATGTTCAGAACATTTGTATATCCGTTTAACCAAAGTGTGTTGGACGCAGCCTGCAGTATTCCAGCTTTAAAATCATTAAAAATAAGTTTCGAAAACATCACTTTTATAAACAGCGTGTTTTTGCGCTCCTGTTCTCGTCTTACAAAACTAGTGTTTTTTCCCAACCTTCTGCAGGAGTTTGCCGAATCGTCTCTGCGAACGCTGACACGACTCAAGCAGCTCAACGTGGAGAGCAACATGTTGTCCAGGATTCCTGCAGCCGTTAGAAACATGTCCTCTCTCATGTACTTGTCCTTTCAACGCAACCGCATCAGAAAACTTCAATGTTCAGATTTTTCTAATCTGCCTCTGTTAAGATTACTTAATCTAAACTTCAATAGGATTCGCAAACTCAAAACATGTGTACTGAAAGACCTTAAGAATTTAAATTTTTTGTTCATTGAAAATAATAACCTCTCTACATTGGATGATGCTCTTGGTTCAAGTTTTCCCAAATTGGTTGTTTTCAGCGCTAAAGAAAACTACCTCAACCCAATTCACAAATCAACTTTCAACAAAGCATTAACTCTCAGAAATTTAAACATTAAATCAAAATCAGCAACTGAGGTTGAAAATGGGGCTTTTGAGGGAATCTTAAATCTAAATCAACTGACTTTTTCTCAAAATTATCAAAGTGGGGGCGTTTTTTCAGGTTTGGATCATCTCGAAAGTCTTGTTGTGTTTGTCACAAGTAACAAAGAAACTGTGGTCTCAAAACCACTGACTTTTAACATTTCTTCACTTCGAAAGATGACCATCGCAGTTGACAAAAACGTTTGCGTGGATCAGGCGTTCTATCATCTTCACAATATGACACATTTACAAAAGTTTTCACTGGACACCGTTTGCTGCGTCACCCCGTCTGACACGTTCTCGGAAGCTCCTCACTTAAAAAACCTTAAAATCACCAACTGTGCAGGGTTCCGCCCGGAGTCTGAGCTTTTTCAACCAATTCCACAGCTACAATTTCTCGACTTGTCTCACAATAGAATTAACAACTTAACTTTTCTCTCCAAAGCTAATCTAACAAAACTAGAAAAGCTGATTTTAAGTAACAATGCCTTGAGAATTATTGACGAGACGGTTTTCAAAGCATTGCCTTCACTGAAATACCTCAACTTAGAAGGAAATCCATTTGCATGTGACTGTGCAAATGCAGGGTTCATTATGTGGGCAAACCAAAACGAACAGGTTCAAGTGGCCAAGTTTTCTCAGTACAAATGCTCTACACCTTCGTCTCTTGATGGACACCTTCTCCTCAACTTTAAGATTCAGATTTGTTGGAAGGACATTGGTTTCCTCTATTTCTTGTCCAGCTCGGCTCTGGTTGTGTGCACACTCTTGTCCTCCTCCCTCTATCACTTTATGCGGTGGCAGCTGGTCTATGGCTTCTATCTGCTGCGGGCTTTTCTCTACAACGTTAAAAAGAGAAAACAGGGATGTGCTCATGTCTACGACGCATTTGTGTCCTACAACGTTCACGATGAAGACTGGGTTTACGGAGAGTTGGTGCCTGAACTGGAGCAGCGGCAGAGATGGAAGCTGTGTCTGCACCACCGCGACTTTGAACCGGGTAACTCAAAGCACTGTCTTTTTAACCAGATGACATTGACTTATGGGGTCCCTCAGGGCTCGATACTAGGGCCTTTTCAGTTCAATTCTCTCCCCAAACTGTCGACGATAACTTGAAGCCAGTCCGGGCTATCTCTACCACACTCCGTAGGCCAGAATTGGAACCAAATTCTCTCATAAAAAGTTTTCAATTGAAATGATTTAGGAGAGGTCATGCTTTTTTATAATATCAGTGTGTCGCAGCCTTGGAGCAGGCGACAGGTGTTTTGTTTAACTCGTTTTTTGTTTTTTTTTTGGCAAAAATGACCAGCTGACTATTTACATGCAAATCGGTTTTGGGCTGCCACTTCAAGAACTAGGCCTAAGTAAATTTGGTTACGAGCCAATCAGGAGTGAGTCTGTCCCTGCTTCCCATATTCATTGGACATCACCATGTCTGTAAAACACTCAGACCACGTTCCAATTTATGTTTTTTTTGTGAATAAGAAGAAAAAACTTGGACAAGAGCCAAAACACTGAACATTCTGAGTCCTATACTGAGTTTGTGTTTATTTTTTCTTAAGGGAAACCCATTATTGAGAACATCACAGACGCCATCCACAGCAGCAGGAAGACTTTGTGCGTGATCAGCCGCCACTACCTGCAGAGCGAGTGGTGCTCACAGGAGATCCAAATGGCCAGGTACTTCACTCACATACATTCGTGGACCTCTTAGCTGGGTAAGAACAGACCAGTGTACTGTAGATGTTTACAAGCCACAAGCTGTCTGAAGCCATCCATTGTAGAAGATGGCGGTGATTGTCTCCTGTTACTGTCTTAAAATGTTACAGTTGATTTTAACTTCCTGGATACTCAGTGTTCCCAGTCATCCCAAAACACAGACAGAAACAGAAATCTTCCAGTTAAGAAATCCTGACCAAGTTTGCTACGGTCAAGATCCAGATTCGGTCGTCTCATTAGGAGAATACAAAAGTTGAATGACTATAGAGAAATTGTCTCTTTTAACCGTTTTAACCACACCTATGTCTTTTCCACACAGCTTCCGTCTGTTTGATGAGAAGAAAGACGTTCTGATACTGTTATTTCTGGAGGAGCTTTCATCCAATCAGCTGGCTCCATTCTACCGCATCAGGAAGTTAGTGAGAAGCCGCACCTATCTAAGCTGGGACCAGGCCCGAGGAGACAAAGCCCTGTTCTGGGAGAAAGTCCAAAGAGCTCTGGAGATAGGGGACAACCTTGAATAGAACCTCTAACCCACACAGGCCTCTGTCATTGTGATGTTAAAGCTTGGGTACTTGAGTTTCAGTTTGTTGACTCCATCTATACAGTAACAATTTTCCCTAATCCCTTTGGCACATCTAGCATTATCATGCAAAGATCAGCTTTCTCACACACTCAGCCCAAAGAGGCATATAGAGACTCACTTCCTTTTAAAGTAGTGTTTATAACAAATCTTTATACTGTCAGTGCATCACACACATTTTTGCGATAAAATAATGCGTTTACTCTATACGCAAAACAGGAGTAGGGCTGGAGTACTCAATTTTGAAATCACAAATTATAAATATGTAACAAAATCTGTGTAAATAGTTCCCAGCTTCCTTGTTTGGATCTATCACTAATTTTCACATGTATAGAAGACAGTACCAGGTGTCATCAGCCAATCAGCTCTCAGCATGTAAAATAGAACATGCTTTATAACAGGCAGAAGACCATGCTGTGGTTTGTTCTCAAAATAAAAAGTCAATTAACGTTGTGTACTCTTTGTAAAAATCTGGTATGTGAGTAAATAATTGGTATATTTTTCCTGCCATGTTTAAAATACTATGTTATGATTCCATGTTTATTTGTGTTTGCTTTGTGTATTGTTTTATTGTTGGTTTTTTGTATCTTGTTTAATAGTTTCCTTTTGCATTTAAAATAGAATTCTGAATATTAATATTGATAATATTACTTCTACTTGCATATTTTCTGACCTTTTTCTCACTCTACTAAATGTACTTTCTTTTGAATATACATTACAAGTACATACATTGTGCAAGGTTCTGTAATAAAATCTGCATTATGACCGTTTGTTACGCTGCTTTCACAGACCGATACACTATCTGCTCTGTATGTATTTTTTTATCCTATTAAAAACATTATATATTTTGCATGATGTGTCAGAAAGAGCCTTGTGAGTCACTACATGATGCTTTGGGGCTGAGAGCTTTTTCACATTTGTCTGAAAAATCTGATAAAAAGATGTGACAGAGGCTTAAAAATGCATGTGAAATCTAGTAATGGTCTCTCTGTAGTCTCTCTGTAGTCTCTCTGGTTTCTCTCTCTGGTCTCTCTCTCTGGTCTCTAGTCTCTCGCTCAGGTCTCGCTCAGGTCTCTCTCAAGTCTCTGGTCTCTCCACTCTCTCTCTGGTCTCTCTCTGGTTTCTCTCACAGGCATCTTAGAACTTGTATGACTCCCCCTCCCCCTCTGATCAAACTCAATGCCCTTTTTTGTCTCAAACACGCTGTAAAAACAACTTTAATTGTGTAAATGACAAAGGAAAGTCATACATCAGCTCAAAAGTCTATATCTCATGTCGCAACCTCTAATTTGTTCTTATAGCAACAACATAAGACATAAGAGAATGGAATGTGGCCGATGCTTTACTCTGCTCCGTAGGGCTGAGATCCAAACCCGAGGTTGAGATCCAGGTAAAAGTTCCGGACAAAGGTATTACTGTTCCTGACCAGAGCCGGTGCCTCACATAAAGATGGAAGATAAGAAGTGAATGGAGCAATGCTGTGTTCGTGCGCAGAAGCAGACGGGACGAATACTTGGCTCAAACCCATCTCTGCAACAGAAATATTTGAACTTTAGCCTAAAACGGTCCAATAGAAGAGTGGACAAAAGGGCGTATCATTGACCAGGAGTCCAGCTTTCTGCAACCTGCTTTTATGGTTAGATGAGATAAGATAAGATAAGATACACCTTTATTAGTCTCACAGTGGAGACATTTCAGTGTCATCGTTGCACATTACAGCAGAGAGAGGAAATAAGAGCACTCAGATTGCACACATCAAAGTCTATTATTTAAGGTAATAGACAGTAAAATTATAAGATAAAAAATAAAATAAAATGAGATAAACTCTGGGCTATAATTGCACTTGGTTCTATATTATACATCAGCAGCGGAGAATATGAGAATATGAATATGAGCAGAATAAACATCAGAAATAATATCAACAAGTAAAGTGACTTGAATGGGAGAATTATCAGATGGATATGAATAATACAGTAAGATATCAACAGGTAAAGTGACGGTGGAAGGCAGAATTATCAGATATGTAATAATACAGCAGTACTGATAACAGGTAAAGTGACTAGTGACAAAGTTACTAGTGAATTATCAGTGACACTTGTGCAGACTCAGCAGTTCCTGTTACACATTCTCGTTGTACAGTCTGACAGCAGCAGGAAGGAAAGACCTGCAGAACCTCTCCTTCACACATCGAGGGTGAATTAGTCTGTCACTGAAGCTGCTCTCCAGAGCAGAGAGAGTGTCCTGCAGGGGGCGACAGTCATGGTCCAGCATAGATGTTAGTTTGCTCAGGACCCTCCTGTCCCCCACCTGCTGCACTGTGTCCAGGGAACAGCCCAGGACTGAGCTGGACTTCCTGATGACCTTGTCCAGCTTCTTCCTGTCCCTCTCTGTGATGCTGCTGTTCCAGCAGACCACACCGTTCAAGAGGCTGATGCCACCACAGAGTCATAGAAGGTCTTCAGGAGTGGCCCCTGCACTCCAAAAGACCTGAGCCTCCTCAGCAGGTAGAGGCAACTCTGGCCCTTCTTGAAGAGGGCGTCTGTGTTATGAGTCCAGTCCAGTTTGTGGTTCAGATGAACACCCAGGTACTTGTAAGAGTCCACTCTCTCGATGTCCTTTCCCTGGATGTTCACTGGGGCTGGAGCGGCAGAGTGACGTCTACGGAAATCCACCACCATCTCCTTGGTCTTCCCCGCGTTGATGAGGAGGTGGTTCATCTCCTTGGTCTTCCTCACGTTGATGAGGAGGTGGTTCATCTCCTTGGTCTTCATCACGTTGATGAGGAGGTGGTTCATCTCCTTGGTCTTCCTCACGTTGATGAGGAGGTGGTTCATCTCCTTGGTCTTCCTCACGTTGATGAGGAGGTGGTTCATCTCCTTGGTCTTCCTCACGTTGATGAGGAGGTGGTTCATCTCCTTGGTCTTCCTCACGTTGATGAGGAGGTGGTTCATCTCCTTGGTCTTCCTCACGTTGATGAGGAGGTGGTTCATCTCCTTGGTCTTCCCCGCGTTGATGAGGAGGTGGTTCATCTCCTTGGTCTTCCTCACGTTGATGAGGAGGTGGTTCATCTCCTTGGTCTTCCTCACGTTGATGAGGAGGTGGTTCATCTCCTTGGTCTTCCTCACGTTGATGAGGAGGTGGTTCATCTCCTTGGTCTTCCCCGCGTTGATGAGGAGGTGGTTCATCTCCTTGGTCTTCCTCACGTTGATGAGGAGGTGGTTCATCTCCTTGGTCTTCCTCACGTTGATGAGGAGGTGGTTCCGCTGACACCAGTCCACAAAGTCCTGTATAACTCCTCTGTCCTCTGTGTCATCGTCCTCGGAGCTGAGTCCGATGATGGCAGAGTCGTCAGAGAACTTCTGTAGAACACAACCGTCCGTGTTGTGTCTGAAGTTCGCAGTGTAGAGGGTGAAGAGGAACGGTGCGAGGACTGTCCCCTGGGGGGGCCCCACACTGCAGGTCAGGACCTCAGACACAAAGTCCCTGGTTCTCACAAACTGGGGTCTGTTTGTGAGGTAGTCCAGGATCCACTCAGACAGGTCGTAGTCCACTCCAGCTGTCTCCAGCTTGTCCCTGAGAAGCTTCGGCTGGATGGTGTTGAAGGCGCTGGAGAAGTGGAAGAACATAATCCTCACAGCGGTGCCGGGTTTCTCAAGGTGGGACAGCGAGCGATGGAGGAGGGAGATGATGGCGTCCTCGACTCCGATGCCCGGCCTGTAGGCAAACTGCAGCGGGTCCATCGCTGGGCTCAGAGTGGAGCGGAGATGTCCCAGGACCAGTCTCTCCAGTGTCTTCATGCAGTGGGATGTTAGAGCCACCGGCCTGAAGTTGCTGAGGTCTTTGGCCCGTGGTTTCTTGGGCACTGGTACCACACAGGAGGTCTTCCAGATCTGTGGTACCGACCTCAGGCGGAGGCTCATGTTGAAGACATGCCCCATAACCCCGCACAGTTCGTCTGCACAGGAGCTGAGGAGCCTGTCGTGAATGACTGGGCTATTGTCCACTGCTGAGGCGGCTAGGACTAGAGTTTCGTTCGGCCTGAAGAATGAAGCCTGACCCGGCCAGAGCCCGCTAATGTTAAGCCCGAGCCCGTATAAGCCCGACCAATGAACGCTGTATAACAGGCCCGAGCCCGACAGAACCCGACACATCTGATTTCCCGTTGTACGCACTCACCTTCCAATTGCAAGTTTAGTCTCCACTTTTGAATTTGTTTTGTCTCCACTTGATCCATTTCTACTATTGTTCCTGTTCGCTGTTGACCACAGCAGCAGGAGACACGGGGATGATGCGTTCACGGCTCGCTGCTGCTGTAGGACACGCTGGTTACGGTGTCATTAATATATTCACTTTTTTTAATAACTTGTTGTCAATCAACGGACATTGTTATTAATATACATAAAATTGTCCACTCACCTTTGACCCTCCGCGGGCGGTTATCCCTCTCTAAGCTTGGGTCCTCTACCAGAGGCCTGGGAGCTTGAGGGTTCTGCGCAGTATCTTTGCTGTTCCTAGCACTGCACATTTCTGGACCCAGATGTCCGAGGTTGTTCCAGGGATCCGTTGTAACCTCTTCTAGCTTCGGGGTCACTGCCCCGAGTGCACCGATCACCACGGGCACTACTGTCACCTTTACCCTCCAGGCCCTCTCCAGCTCCTCTCTGAGACCTTGGTATTTCTCAAGCTTTTCATGTTTTTTTTTCCGGATGTTACCATCGCTTGGAATTGCCACGTCCACCACCACGGCTGTCCTCTGCCCTTTGTCCACCACCACGGCTGTCCTCTGCCCTTTGTCCACCACCACGGCTGTCCTCTGCCCTTTGTCCACCACCACGGCTGTCCTCTGTCCTTTGTCCACCAACACGGCTGTCCTCTGCCCTTTGTCTACCACCACGGCTGTCCTCTGCCCTTTGTCCACCACCACGGCTGTCCTCTGCCCTTTGTCCACCACCACGGCTGTCCTCTGCCCTTTGTCCACCACCACGGCTGTCCTCTGCCCTTTGTCCACCACCACGGCTGTCCTCTGCCCTTTGTCCACCACCACGGCTGTCCTCTGCCCTTTGTCCACCACCACGGCTGTCCTCTGCCCTTTGTCCACCACCACGGCTGTCCTCTGCCCTTTGTCCACCACCACGGCTGTCCTCTGCCCTTTGTCCACCACCACGATGTCAGGTTGGTTCATTACCATTCGGTCGGTCTGTATCTGGAAGTCCCACAGGATCTTTGCTCACTCTCCACCACCTTTGGAGGAGTTTCCCACTTAGACCTTGGGGTTTCCAGCCCATACTCTGCACAGATGTTTCTGTACACTATGCAGCCACTTGGTTATGGCGTTCCATGTAGGCCTTCCCTGCCAGCATCTTGCACCCTGCAGTTATGTGTTGGATCGTCTCAGGTGCCTCTTTGCACAACCGACACCTTGGGTCTTGCCTGGTGTGGTATATCTGGGCCTCTATCGCTCTGGTGCTCAGTGCCTGTTCCTGTGCAGCCATGATGAGTGCCTCTGTGCTGTCCTGTAGGCCAGCCCTTTCTAGCCATTGGTAGGACTTCTTGAGATCAGCCACTTCTGTTATGCTCCGGTGGTACATGCCGTGTAGGGGCTTGTTCTCCCATGATGGGCTCTTCTCCAGCACCTCCTCATCTCGCCACTGCCTGAGACATTCACTGAGTACGTCATCCGTTTTGGCCTTCTCCATGATGTAGTTATGGAGTTTGGATGTTTGGTCCTGGACAGTGGCTCTCACACTCACTAGTCCTCGAGATGGCCTTCAGGCTCCTCCAAACCCCTGCCACATTCTGTCCATTTCTGCATTTTCTAGTTTGAACATATGAATATTTAGCCTATCTAGCATTGTTCCCTTCATCAGAAACAGACCTGGGGTGTTTTTTAGATCTTTCCAGGCTGATGTTAGGAGCTTCCGGCACAAACATGTAGCTCCGCCCCTTCTATGGCGATCACATGGTGTTTAGACTTTCTTCTATACATGATTAATGCAGTTATTCATAAATTATCCCTCACATTAATATTAACAGAACTTTTTTTTTTTTAAATGTTCTTCAAAGTTTCATTATCTTTCCATCAGTAATTGATGATGATGATGACAGTATTTATTAAACTAAACCTGTTAATTAATAGAAATGAATAGATTCCATCGTATAGAATGTAGAATTAAGACTGAGAAAAGGCAATTTCTGACTTGTTTGAGCTTTCCTTGTCTTCTATACCTGACACGTATTTTAAATCTGATGCAAAATATAAAAAAATGGAGACTTATTATGTAAATCTGGGGCCGTATTCCTAAAGATTCTTACTGCTAAAAGTTGCTCCTAGTGGCCAAATTCTAAGAATTTTCTTAGAATCTTGACCAACTCTTAGAATTTCCCCTAAAAGTGAGGAGTAGCTCCTAGTTAAGATAAAAGCTATTCCTAAAAAATCCTAGCTCTTAAGAGTGCTCTTAAGGGGAGATCCCTTAAGAGTTGAGAGGAGGACTTTTAGCGACTTAAAAGTTCCCTAAGAGCACAAAATGGTGGACGGTGGAGACAGGAGAAATATTCTATACACTGGATGACAGTGAATCAGTGAAACGCTACAGATTCAAGCAGGAATCATGTTTGTGGTATATTTAAAAGTCAATCATGTGACCAGCTTCTCATTGGCTGGTCAGCAATAACACCTCATCCATTTTACTTTTGTTACACAAAAGTAAGTAGAAATGGTAAAAGTTGAAAGAGAGGAAAAAGTGGTCCTAAATTGTCACACATTCAGTACGAATGAATGAATACTTTATTTTGAGCCATGGCAAACAAGAAAAAAAAGAACAAAACAAACAAAACAACAACAGAATAGAAGTACAAATATACAGTTTTGTTTTATTAACAACAATCCAGCTCAAAAAGGAGTGGGAGAGGATAAGACTTTTAAACTCCCTTGTACTTGATTTGTGCAGTGTATGTATAATATGTTTATATTAATATTGTTTCCTTAATTCCTTATAAGTCTATACATATCACAGCCTTTACTAATCCTAACGTTATCATTATCATCATTTATCCATATAATATTTATAATAATAATTTTCTTTATCATGTATATTATATATAGAGTAATATTTAAATTATATGTATATATATAAAATTATAAGTGCTCATGATATATACGTATTATGTGTGATAAATTGGTGCTGAGCAAGCTCTGATGATGGTGTATAAGTCTAACTTTACTATTCACAGTATTTATGTACCATTGATATATCTGACTTTATAGCTTTTGGTTATTATTTACAATAACACAGTGTTCCTAAGATTAGATTCCATGATTGAGTTTGTCCATTTTAGGGCCCTTATTTTGCCTATTATCATCAAAAATATGTTTTTTCTAACTTTTAGGATCAACCAATCACAGCGTCTGAAATGATGACTCATACCTAGCAACGGGGTCGGCCACGCCTCCTTACTAAGATAAAAGTTGTTGTCAATTCCTTGCTCAGAGTTCTCTAAGAGTGTTCTGGAATAACTTTTAAGCTAAGACTCCTAGCTAGGAGTTTTAGTTTAAGATAAGAGCTCTCTGAGAGGACTCTCAGAATCTTTAGGAATACGGCCCCAGCTCTTTTATCTTTGAATCTTCCAACATTGTCATTGCCCCACTATCATCCTCAGAGCAGTGTTTCTGACTTTTAAAACAAATGTATTGCCAATAAATGTGAAATGACGTCCTTTAGTATCTACATGTGTTTGCAGCCAATAAATTCAAAATTTGTAAAAAAAACCAAAAAAAAAAAAAAAAAATTTGACTCCCTCTATTGGTAACATAGGGTATTACAGACTGTCGGTGTTGCTTGGGTCGCTTGTGCTGTGTTGTAAAATTCCTCTGCCCCCTACTGGCCGGGCACAAGAACTACATCATTTTTTTGTTGCCGTCTAAACACTGTGCAGGAGCCTGGTCATTTTTGCTAATTGCTTTGCAGCGTCTCCGCAGCGTCTTCGTGTAAACGAGGCATAAAGGTGAGCAGATTGGTCTGAGTCAGCGGCTTGTTTGAACAGCAGTGTTGTTCAGAGTTGTTCAGTGTTGTTCAGTGTTGTTCAGTGTTGTTCAGTGTTGTTCAGTGTTGTTCAGTGTTGTTCAGTGAGGACGTTCTGTGGTCTCCAGCTCCTTCTAAACTGTGTGTTGTTCTGGTCTTTACCACAAGCTGTTGAACCAGCTGGAAATGAGGAATTACTGCTGGAATGTCCAAACAGCGGCAGCCTTTCCAATCACTAAGCCTTAGGAAAAAAGAGTTTTAGGCTCTCTGTGTATGATGTGATTTTTATTTTCTTTGACTTCATATAAGACATATTAGACTACATTATTCCCTCTAAAATATACATGGGGTCTAAAGGCACTATTTTAAAACTCTTCAAAAATCCTCAGACCATGACTGTTATTTTGTTTTGTTCAGCACTTTGAATTGCCTTGTGTATGAAATGTGCTATGCAAATAAACTTGCATTTCCTTGCCATGTTCGATGAAAAAAGTTAAATATGGAGAGACTACAAGAGACAAGATGTGTTTTAATGCGTTTTGAGAGATTTTATGGATTGAGTCTGTTTATTGGTTTGATAAGATAAGATAGACTTTATTGATCTCTGATGGAGAAATGTACATGTCACATCATGGAATCACTCAGATTGTGCAAAAGAAAGAAATGTGCAAACGTGTTAAATGCAGGATATATTATGTACATAAGAAAGTGGCAATCAAAGAAACAGTGGCACTTAGGCCCCGGCTGTGGCCGTGCTCTGAGGAGATCTGGGTCTGGGTGCAGATCGTGATCCCCGAGGCCTAGACACTGGTGGTGGCAACAAGGCAAGGTGAATGTGAGAGTGAAGAAATCCTGAGGCGGAGGTGGGGAGGAGGTTGAGGCTTGAAAGGCTGTTTGATGAGCTGTGCTCTGCTTTTCAACGCTGGCAGGGAGTGGAAGAGCTGATTATGACCAGTCTGGTGGGATAACGTAGGTCGTCTTCTATCCTGAACCTCCGCTTAGGCTTCATTTGTTTCTCACGTTTACCACCAGATGGGAGTGTTTCTCATCCTGACCATTGCTACTTGTTTATCCAGAGCTGAGTACCTAACTTTAAAACCACAGAAATTGAAGAATGTAATAAAATACATCTAAATATTTGCTTTCTGAAAAGTTTGGTTCTATCACTACTTTTCACATGCAAGTGTTTTAGGCCACATCTTTAGACCAGTCTCACTCAACCAATCAGCTCTCAGCCCATGGAGTTAAATAGTCACTCACAAGGCTCTTTCTTACAACTATGCATAAGATACAATGTTTTCCTATGTCATAAAGACAGTATGAAGTGGTCTGAACATTTATATTATACAAGACATTTTCCATAGGGACAAACAACGTCAATTATTTCTGATTTTGAAAAGTTACCCCAGCTTTAATACTATATTTTGACTTTCTAAGACACAAAATACATAAAGTAGAAGATTGTCTCAAGATCTTGTTCAAGCCGACGCAAAGTGGTCTGAGGGCCACTTTTAACAAGCCATGGTCCCCTTAGCTTGATTTATAGCCGCCACTGCAGCACAGGCAAACTAAACCAAACTTGTTCTGGGCAGATTTAAACTCTACAAGTGCAGCTTTCCAGACAGAGGACTGAAGCATGTTTGAACTGTTATTGTAGAAGAAAAGAAAGGATGCCGTGAACTTGATGAATGAGAAAGAGGGAGCGGGATAATGGAGCCACAGTGATCCATCAGCGCGTTTAAAGAAATGTACTTTCCACTTAAATGGACCAACAAGGGTGACCTATGACTTTGACAGAGCTGAGTGGCTGGTTTAACATGCCTCTGCTGTGGGAGAGAAACACAGCACTAAAGTCTGAGCACAGGATCAGTTGTGTGTCTGAGATTAGCATTAGCGGTTGTTAAGTGTTTGGGAACATGTGTGTGTATGTCCCTGGGTGTTTCTTGCAACAGCAGAGGTTAGATTGTGGATTTTGCCAAAAGTAAGTAATCAATTTGTATATCAGCTTTCACAGACAGACTCACAAAGCGCTTTACAAGTAGTGGCGCCACCTGCAGGGGAAAGCTGGATTCTGTCAGACCTCTGAGGCTAAGCAGGGATGCCTGGTCGTACTGTGATGGGAGACCTCTGGGAACAACAGGTGCAACAGTGGGGCAGCTGCAGCTGTAAAGTACCAAACTGTCCTCGTGTTCTTAGGCAAGACACTTCCCCCATTAGAATGGTGTTTGTGTGAACGGTTGAAGGTGGTCAGCGTCAGGGCAGCTATGGCTACAATAGTAGTTTATCGAGGGAGGCTAAAAAAAAAGTAGGGTAGAAAAAGCGCCATATAAATGTGGTGGTTATTTAATAATTTAATCTTAATTTAAAGGAGCACTATGTTAAAATGTGGCCAAAAGTGGTACTGCAGCCTCTCCCACTCTCCCTGACTCAGGTTGCCAGATATGCAGACGAATCCAGCTGGGACCATAACAGCTGAATAGACAAGAGTTTTGTCAACAACAAATCTATAACCAACACCTTTTTCACAAAGATAGAAATCCTGCTTTTATTCTTTGTTTTGTCGTCAATGATTTCAGAATCATAACGAGACCTTTTTCACATGTTTTTTTACCAGTGAGATTAGCTCAACATGGTGAGTTCTGGTAACCCGGATCACGGACTTTCTGATTCATAAAAAGGTGTTTTCGAAAGCAATAACAAGATTTAGGGGCAGTAAAAGTAATTTTGAAATTGGAATATCTCTGAACTACTGTTATCAGTTAAAGTATTGGAAAAGTACATGGTTTATTAATGTCTTTCGACAGATTAGGGTCCTTTAATGATGACTTGACATGTTGCTACTTTAATCTTTCCTTGTTTTGGGTATTTTTCCTCTTACTCCACACAGTGCTGGGAGAGGGGTCTCCGTTCAGCAGACGCATGCCAAACCTAGTGTGATGTTTTGGTATGGGAAGCCGGAGCACCCAGAGTAAACCTACACATACAGGGAGAAGATGCAAACTCCACACAGAAAGGCGAGGAAGATATCGTTACTGGGTGACGGATCTGACCCTAAATAAATATGACTCTGCTTTATACCGAGACAAAAATATCAACAGCAGGATAATGGCGGCTCGGGCTAATATCCAGAGTGGAGCCACATTCCACAGACACAATCTACAACTGGATCAACTCTGGAGGACTGTGTTTCTCTGCGTGAGGCAAACGGTGGTCACTCCTTATCTGACCCTTTAAAAAAACCACTCAGAACATGTTGGAGTGGCCTTTTATCCTATCAACAATCAGCTCATGAGAGGTCGGGTGAATTGTCTCAGAAATGGATAAGTGCTGAGACGGGTAAGTAATAAATGTATTCAAATCCATGTACCCAGTCCTTTTGGCTCTCACAACTCTTCACTTTAACATGTCCTTTGGCCTCTGTCAAATATTTAGGCCAGCCCTGCCTCAGCCAATCAGCAATCAGCATGTACATTAAACTTATTTGATGAAGACAGTATGTTGTGGTGTGATTTATATTTAAAAATATATATATATATATATATATACTTATTTGAGTCTTACTGTGAAGACTAACATGTACTGATGCAGTGATGTTCTCCATTCCTAAGGTTCTAAAATAGTACTAATCTAAAAGTACTAATCTTCTCCTGTGTGAGATCAATAAAGTCGATCTTAATCAATTGGGTTAAAAATACTTGCAATGTGAATTGTTCTTCTGTATACAAGGCAAAACATCCGTGTTCTTGTTCTAGATCTGAAATGTAAGGACATTTCAGGACATTTATGGACATTGGTCATCTCCCTATGGACCAATGGTTTCTATGTGTTTGTTTTTATTGCCTTTCCTGTGTTTCAATCAATACAATGTATTCATAAATCACATTTCATACAAACAAAGCCAGAATGTTGGCTTTTCTGATCTGTAGTTGAGGAACAGACAACATTTGAAAGTCCTCCGAAACTTTCTCTGCTACGGATCAGCCCTGGACGAACTTGGCTCTAAACTGCCTGACTATTATTGAAATCTAAATAGTGTCCTCTTTAATATAAAGAGTGTGGTCTTTAGCTCGATTGAGGACTGTTTTATGTACATTTCTCCAGTGTGAGATCAAGAAAGTCTATCTCATCTTAAGCTCACGCTGGTCTCTCTCAGCGTTCCAGCGATGACCATGTGCTCAGCGACCTCTCCATCTCGTCTGCCTGCTCCGGGGGTCACGCTGGAATTCTGGCTGATCCTCTTTCCTTTTTCCACCGCACTGTCCTGCTTTGGTGTTTGCATTCAGCCCAGAGACAAGGCTTATCCCGAGGAGCGAGGAGAGCCGCAGAGACCTGAGTGATTCCATCTGCAACCCGCACACATAGCAGCCAGACTAGGTGGGCCTGTCCAACCAATGCTGTAGACACGTTTTCACACCAACTTTGACAGATCTTCATTTGAATGCACTGGAAACTGCAGCTCTGAAGCTGTTTATGTGTTTTACAATTGTTATTTTCTTGCTTTTTTTTAGTAAAAAATGGAAAAGCATTCAGAATTTCACTCTGAACCAGAGCAGAGAAAATTGTTCGAACCAAGCAGACTCTGCAGACATCACCCAGAGCATAGGAAGCAGCTCTTCAGGAAGTCAACATTAAAGCTGGGGTATGTACATTTGCAACTACAACATGTTTAACCCTATTCTTAAGTCAGTGTAACTATAGCTCTGAAAATAGTTTTGGCACTAGTTTTTTTTGCATACATTATTTGTTTAGGTTTTTTATACTTCCGGGTGGATCATCAAGACTATGGTCCTCCTAATTATCAATCATTCTGGTGATACAAACAAGACCAGAGAGTTTTGTTCAAAAAGTGCAGAGGGCGGTTATTTTCTAACCTTTTGCAAAATCCTCCTTTTTACCTTTAAGATCAGATCTAAAAGTTAGGTACCTTAGCTTTAACTTTGGTCAGTGATAAGTAAAACATTTTAGAGACTATGATTGCTGCTGTGTTGTTTATGAGCCCTCTCCACTAACACACAGAAGTCATTGAGCTTCATTTCAATTCTATTCAATGTAATCTTGTATCGCCCTAAATCACACCAGGACTTATCTCTGAGGACTTTGAAGTCGCCGACACAGATCAGAGAATCAACCGTTCACAAGAA
>OZ035843.1:278286-410786 GCA_964034765.1 Knipowitschia caucasica
AAATATCACCCATAATGTTAAGTTTGCAGAACTCTTCGAACTACGCAGTAAAAAGTCATTTCTAATTTCACATATGTAGCGTCTGTCTTAGCTTTAGATCACCTCTTTCAGACAGAAAAGGGAAAAAGAGAAAACCACCCTCACCCAAATGTAGTGCTGTTTCTACTTCTTATTATTCCTATTGTTATCTTTTTTATCCAAGATCCATTTATTAGTTTAGTTTGTGTGGATGGATGTGTTTCTGCTGCGGCTGGACACCTCTCTCTCTGAGAGGCAGACAGGGTTTAATCGTATAGCACAGTTCATACACACGGCAACACAAAGTACTGAACAAAACAAGATAGAAATAATCACAGTATTATATGAAGAGTGACAACACAATCAATAATTCATACTCTTTGTCATCTATATATATATACTTTATATATATATATATATATATATGTATATATATATATATATATATATATATATATATATATATATGTATATATATATATATATATATATATATTTTTTTTTTAACTTTTGTATAACTTGTTGCAGCATGAGCCAAAACATATTTCTGGCTTTTTACTTGTATAGAAAATATATAATACAAATACAATACAAATAATAAACATTCTTCAGTTTTTCAACCTGGATTGGAACACTGTCAGAGTAAAAGCCTGTCTCATATTTTTAAGAAGACTTTTCAACATTTCAACTCTGCATTTTTTGTGCACATTTTAAAAAGGGTTCTGAATGACAGTCTTTACTGTTATTGTTTTCGTTCCTTTTTTGACAGAAAACTCATTGATTAATTAAAGAACCTTCTCTCTCTGCTCTGTGTCTCCCATCCTCTCCACAGGTGGTTTCGCTTTCAGCCACGTGTTTACAATTTGTTCAGTCGGAGTCGGAGCCAAAGCTGCAGAATGGAAGCACTTTTCTGCACTGCCTCCTCCACAAGACGCACAACTCTATATTTTACCCAAACTGTGGAAAATGCATAAAGTCCAAGTGCATCAGAGAAAGCAGCTGTCGAGATTCAGAGAAAGACGGCCGTAAACAACCATGAAGAGAGCTCGCAAAACCGTGGCTCGCTCCGATCGAAACGTGGAAACTTTAAACAAGGCCATAAGGAAGTCCAAGTATTCACAGCCGACAGCGACAGTCCAGAGGTTTTAACGAGGAAACTGTACTTTGGGGAGAGCAGCTATTAGTCACATCTACATCACTGCTCTACAAGCTCGCCGCTCATTTTCAGGAAGCTTCCCACAGGAAGCTCTCCTTTCATCTCCTTTATTAGTCCATTTCTGAGTCGGGAAAGTGGAAATCAGAGCCAAAAATGAAACAATAAATGAAGTTAAATTGTCTTTGTGTGGACTGAGAACACTTTTTCTTCTACGTAGCCACTTCTAACAGAGCTTGAAAACTACACGCTGCCTCATCTTGTCAAGCCACTCGAATCTGTCTAAAGTGGATAAGATAAAATCAGACAAACTTTATTAATGTACACGTCACATTTGGCACAGATTGTGCAAAAAGACAGAAGTGTGAAACATGTTAAAGTTAAAAATGTGTTCTGTTCAGGATATAATTATGTAGAATAAATGATGTTTGTCTCGTTGCTTGCACAAACGTTCATGTCGTATGATTCTGACCCGGTCCGGCTCGGTCTGCTCTGTCTCTGTGCAGACTCGTGGAGGTCACAGCTCGGTGTCATTTCCTCACGTTTGGTCAAAGTCGCAGACAGAAAACTCACACACTCTCCACACTTTGGGGTTTTTCCTCTGACACAGCCACAACTGAGGATGATTTGTGAGCTTCGGATTCCAAAAATAGATCTGAGTGTCGGGTCAGGACACCACTCCACGTCTGCTCATTCATTACAATGGGCAGGTTCACTGTCATTTGTACGACTGATCCTATGTTTAAACATATGAAACACAGAGGATCCAAGCTGAAACAGCAGAGGGGGTGCCAAAAGAACCACTACACCCAAAGACATTTCTATTCAAACAAGGAAGTAACAAACATTTTCTCCACCACGAGTGAGGAGAGAACCTGGATAGTTTTAGCTACTTTCACTTTGCAACGTAAGAAAGTGTATTTGCAAAACAAAAAAGTGGATCTCTTTCAGGAACTGAAATCTACCTTTTTGGGTCATCTCACTAGGATTAAGGCACTGTACCATCAAACTGCATCTGAACCATTAGGGAAAAGACCTCTAATAATTAAAACCAGGGGTTAAAAAAATCTTAAAGAAGCCAAAAAAGCAAAAAACCCGACTTTGTTTTCTTTAAGGAGTGAACATTAAAAGGTTAATGTTCTAAAATCAAGATGCTCATTCTACAAATATTCCATTTTCCTTTGGTGCCATAACATTTCATACACAACCCATTCAAAAACACAAGTCTAGACATAGAAAATGAATAAATAAAAATAGAATAAAAGGCACTCATGAAGTTTCCCCATAGACATTTCATTATTCACCTGAAGCTAAAATTACCACTTACTCCATCTGCTTCCTTCCATAAACGCGGCTGACAAGACCACATCTGTTCTTTATATAATTAAGGTTTCATATCAGACTCACACAGACGTCTAATACTAGAGTCAGCTTTCCCACACACATTTGGAAACGCAGCAATTACCGTGTGAACAGGGAGAAACCTTCCACAACAAGAAGCCCAGACACCAGCGTCATGTGACCACCTCTGCAGGCAGGGCCTGATTCTTAAGGATTGTAATAATAATAATAATAATATTGCGTTATACATAACACTTTTTTGACACTTAAAAATGCTTTACACATCATCATACTTTCACTCCATACACAGGTGTAATAAACTACTACTGGAGCCACAGCTGCCCTGGGGCATACTGACAGAGGTGAGGTGACTAGCCCCTGCTAATCTGTCACAATTACAGTTTAGCACTTTACAGCCGCTCCATTGTGGCACATCCCAGAGGTCTCCCATCACAGGCACTGCCCTGCTTAGCTTCAGATGTCTGATGGGATCTTGCTTTCACATACAGGTGGAGCCATTATTATTGATGGAGAAGATCCCTCGACCGTCATGAGACCAGTGTGTTGTGATAATAACTTTTGTTTGTCGACATGGATCAATTCATTTCTACTCTGGTTACGCTGGTAACAATGTAAAACGAATACTACTGGGACAAGGCCAACCGATCCATTTAAGAACTAAACTTACACTAAGCCATAGCCTCATCTTTGAAGTGCGTCTGCCCATCTGTGCAGGCAGAGGATTCACACTGGTGTCTTTACCATGTGCACCACAACAGTTTGTGCTTTAGAGCCTCAGCCAGCAGAACTGTTTCACCTGCTACCAATGTTTGTCTCCCATCACAGTCCTTACCAGGTCACACACTGCTTAGCTGCTCAGAACAGGCTTTGACAGATAGGGAAACTTCTAGAGCTTATGAAGGAGCAGGCCACCCCACTAAGACCAGCGTATTTACCCTACTCCCGGGGGATTATTTAAACTTTCATAGCCGTCTTTTCAGGTAGCACAAGAACTAAACACATTATGAATCATCCTTTTTGCCTACTGCTGTCTGGGTTTGATGTTACATCATATTTTGGAAATCTAAGAGGGAAAATCTTACACGGGACGATCTCTGGAGACACAGACGAAGCAGCAGCAGCAGAGGTAGAACTGAGACGTCATGTTTGAAATACCGCTGTGAAAAATGACCTTTGAGAAGCGGAATGAGGGAAACTTTTACACGACTGAGACATACGGCGTCTCCGAGCAGATGTGCAGAACCAGAGAGTGTTTCCATCGCAGATTTATACTTCTGTGGGATGTGCAGCCAGCGGACATTTACTACGACTGGAGATTAGTGGCTTTCAAACTCAGGCTCAACAGTTGCAGAGCGGGTTTTTAAGTTTGTGCCAAGAATAAAAAGGACCGATCGCTCACTTGCCCTGAACATGCTTGTTATAATGTGGGAGAAGTGTCTTGCTTAACGGAGCTTTGGTGAAGGTTCAATTCAAATCAGTGCATTTTTGTGCAGGCCATAGTCGGGACAACAGTCAGAGAGACAGATCCACTCTCACCCATGACGGTCTGTAGCTGAGTCCAGGACCACACACCTGTGAGCTCTTCACACATGTGCCTCATCCTCTCCCAGCTTTCACCTCGTGTCGCAGCCTTCCTCCTCCAAAACACCATCTCAAGAGTTCAGCTTCCACCGCAATTTCATTTTCATTATCTCTATTCACTAACTGTGTTGGAGACAGAATCATGCAGTAACCAAAAGACTTAATACATTTGTTTGAGTCTCTTCTAATTGAATAGAAACACAAACAAGATGGACTTTCAACTTCCAGCTATTCACAAGGAGCTCATTTTTACTGATGCAAACCCCTATTTTTGTCATACAAACAATTCTAAACGCAATATCTTAACTTTCCAATGTAGAGGTCCTCAGAATGTTTCATAAAACACGTTTTCAATACAAAAGGATTTGGATTCATTATGGGATTTTCTTCATCAAATACTTCCGTCATGAACTAAACTCATTTTCCTTCAAATATTGTCAAAAGTCCATGTTTAAATCAGCTGGGCTTGGATCTCCTGGGGTGGTTTTGGGCTGAGTCAGGCTTGGCGTGGAGCAGAGCAGAATGTTGTGGTCTGTGGAGACTTTTCCCTTTTGGCAACGGACGCAAACTATGAGCTTTTGTCCAACGGATGAAAGCAAAGTCACGGTTTTTTCTGTGCTGTTGAGATTTACCGGGCTGAGGATGAAATGCAGATTCAAGTTCATATACTGTGTCATTCTTTATGAAACCACAACAAAGACCAACTATGGAAGAGGACTGCTCTTATGGCCCATTTTACAGTCGTCTAGAAGTACAGAATACAGTTTTTCTGAGGTGGCTGTAAAGATGATAAAAGTTTCAATGTTTCAACATATTTAACAATGAATGTTCCTACCGTTCTATAACTTGTGATGCAACACTGAAATGTCCCCACTGTGGGACGAATAAAGGAGCTCTTAATCTATACTGTTTATTATTCTGTATTGGAGCTGTCCTTCCTTCACAGTGTCTCTGCTGCCAATGTTCTCCCACTACAGGCATTTTGGCACACATTACATGAACATTCTTCTGCGGACGCTTTATGCTTCTTTCATGCTCCATAAAATAGTTTTAATGTTGTTTCCACGTCCATAGGTTCTTCTTTATTGCTTTGAGAATTTCTTATGGCCTTTTTCAACACTTAGTTTCCATTTGATCCTTTTGAAAAAGACATTTATTACAAAGCACCATTTGTTGTGTAGGCAGCGTGAGATTTCTGTTAAAACAAATGTTTAGAACGATCAGTCCATAGTTCCACTTATATAAATGCTTCAGGCCTGTATCGCTGCAAATCAAAACTACTTTTACGGGTCGAGGGAGAGAGAGAAAAGTCTGTAATCCAAGAACTCGCAGTAGTAAACTATAAATCACACGATTTTGGACAAAGTCAAAACCGTAGCTTCCGTGTGTCAGTGCCAGGACCGACGAGTGTTACAGCAGAGAAAAACTCAATCTGCCGCCCACACTTCACCACTGAGCCACTTCTACTGAGCCACTTTGGTCTATATTCTACAGACCAAAGCCTTGTAAGCCTTGTGATGTCACATGGCTTTTCTGTTTCATGTTTGGATTTAGTGCTACGTCTTATTTAATCAAATGAGATGTAGTAGAATAAGTCAGACTATTATGTGTGGGACAAGTTATTCATATTTATACTTCATTTTTAGAAAGTTTTTTACCCGCAGCAATGAGAAACTGTCAACGGTCCATCCATCCACAGGAGGATGCTGCTCTGCCTTGATCTTTCAGCGGGTGATTCAGGCAAAGTGGGGCTACGTGTCTTACAGACATCAGTGGGAGTCGTGAAGTAGCCTCTTAATAATCCACCTTGTTTTCCCGGTTCCTGTAAAGCGCTCCGATCCTGCTCAAGTCCAATAAAGCCAAGACCTCTTTTCATTCTCTCCAAACGCCCGTGAAAATCCTGGTAAACCTGCAGCCTCCCGGTGACGGTGTGAATACAGGGCTGACCAAAGAGCTGCTGAGAGCTGCGGCGAGAGAATTAGCGCTTGTGTTATTTCTCACTTTGGTCAAAGACTGTGGAAAAGAGCAGAGAACGAAGATCCACTGAGTCTTAGCTTAAGCACTGGATGTTGACAAGTCGCTTTGAGCCGAGACTAAAGGGAAAGAAAGCAGTTTTGTTTTGGGATGCGCTCGAGTGAAGAGGGGGATTATCGTGGTTTCAAAAGACAACGTAATCAGATCTTTTCATGTTGTGAATGTTCTTTACCGTGAAAATGTACAAATAAGCCCTTCAAGTCAGGGCACTTTACTTTAAACAGTACACAGTACAGACAGGATAACAAATCCACACTCTTTGGCAAATATTAAAATATGATTTGCCAAAGGGACAAATCCATTTAGTCTTATTTCAAGAACTGTTGTTGTATTTTCTCAC
Source organism: Knipowitschia caucasica (assembly GCA_964034765.1). Taxonomy (NCBI): domain Eukaryota; kingdom Metazoa; phylum Chordata; class Actinopteri; order Gobiiformes; family Gobiidae; genus Knipowitschia; species Knipowitschia caucasica. The sequence goes on from OZ035843.1 coordinate 284,775, forward strand.
TCCAAGGGAGACGTGTTTTGTATATTTTAAATACAATCTTGTTTTAAGGCAGTCTAGTTTTCAAATGCATGTATTTTAGGCCTCTGTCGAAAAGTGAAACAGGACAACCTTTACATCAGCTCTGAGCCCAAAGCATCAAATAATGACTCATGAGGCTCTTTCTCCACAAATCTGCAAAATAACACTTTTCTATTGAGATGGAGACAGGATGTTGTGGGTTCATGACTCTTTAGCTATTCAGGAAAGCAATAACGTTTGGTAATCCATCTTTAAAAGAGACATGCTACGGTCTTTCATCAATAAACAGTCATTTGAGAAAATCAATTCTAAATAAACGGCAAAGCCATTCTTATTGAGCCTTTAAGAAAAGCAATGCCTCCGAATACGTTTTGTAAATGTTCTACTCTCATTTCTTCATTGTCGACAATAAGTGACTTAAACTGTGGGGATGGAGGCCATTATTGTACAAAAATAATAATAATTCTAATCCATAGATATCATAATCTACATCTTCTTTGTTCGCACATATCAACTATGGTCTAATTATCTTTTCATAGATATGTCTCTATTTATGAGAAAATATGTCTGGTGACAATATTCAACAACATATGCACAAAGGCAAAGTTTTATCGTGTGTTTAGACCGGATCATGCAGCGGCGAGTTTCAAAGCAAAGTCTGTGCATTATGCAGGTTTGTATTTTATATATTTATATATATATCAAATAATGATCTGTTAAACATTTGGACTCAGAGTTGTATTCTTGGCACCTGCTCCAACTGAAATAGAAGTCTAGAACATGCTGCACACAATGTTTGATGTTAAAATAGCAGGATGTAGTTTTATTCTTTGACCAGGAGCAGATGGGAGTATTGTATGTTGTCCATTGTACATTCACCATTTTCTAAGTAAGAAATCCTTTCACGTTCCAAACCAAGACATACTAGAGTAACAGAACTCAGACCACGCCAAAAGAGAACAAATAAAGTGCATATGAGTGTACTTTTCAGTGGATGCACCTGTGGACACAGAGTGATGTCATCAGAGCTGTGCACAGGTGTTCCACATCTGTACAGTCTGGTAACACTGTCTTCACTTCAGTTGTAATTACGACTCAGGTCTCACACTGTGTTGTCTCTGCACTAACGGCTGCTGAACATCTGCTTCTCTCAACCTCCCTCTGGAGTTTCTTGTTTTTCATTCTCTGCAAAGATTGTCCCACAGTTGGGCAGAAGTGATGATCTAAAACAACAAGCGACTCCACTGACTTCCAGGTTTAAAGCTGCAGGAGTAGTTTTTCTGCTCTAAAGCTGTCTGCAGTGGGTACAGCAGCGAGATGGAAATCCTCGCTCCATTGGTTCAGCAACCCTCAGAGAGCAGCGCAGTGGTCACGTCAATAGGTGCCGGTCCAAACAGGAAAATGAACACACCAGGAGCTAAACCAGGACTAAACCAGGACTAAACCAGGACTAAACCAGGACTAAACCAGGACCTAAACCAGGACTAAACCAGGACTAAACCAGGACCTAAACCAGGACTAAACCAGGACTGAACCAGGACTAAACCAGGACTAAACCAGGACTAAACCAGGACTAAACCAGGACTAAACCAGGACTAAACCAGGACTAAACCAGGACCTAAACCAGGACTAAACCAGGACTAAACCAGGACTAAACCAGGACTAAACCAGGACTAAACCAGGACTAAACCAGGACTAAACCAGGACTAAACCAGGACTAAACCAGGACTAAACCAGGACTAAACCAGGGCCAACAATGGGGGACACGGCGCTCGTGAACATATGTCTTCACCCTGAGTTGACTTTCTACTGTAAACAAGTGATGCTAACGTTTTCTCTGATACAAAAGAACCCACCACTTCTTTCCTGCGTTTCCCCAACGCAGCAGGACGTCAGATTGACTAAACTCATGCAGCTGATATTTAGTGAACGTGCGTCAAAGCCTCCATCTCATCTCCTAAGACCTTTCACTATAGATCATCAGGACAAGGATCTGAATTATTTACTCAGTTTGTGCCAAAATGCCTCTTAGAGTGAAATTGGTTAAACATGAGCACCATAACTTACAGTGCAAAAAGGGATTCAAAATAAGTCAAGAATTGCAAACATTTTGCTAAATTTACTAACAGTTTTTACATTTTGCCTGCCTTTGGGACTAACAAAATTATCTTGTTTTAAATATTCAACAAATGTCATCCTTGGAATGAGAAATGGAAGATCTCGTTTTAAGATAAAAAACCACTCTCAATTCAAGCATTTATTACCTCATATAAGGTAATAAATGCCTTATATGAGGTAACGCTGTTTTTTCCAGTGTAGAAACTTGTCTAATTGACGCAATTAAGTCAAGCCAGTTACTGTTAACGAAACTGAATGTATTAATTGCATTTCTTTGGATATTTTGTGGACTTATTTTCCGTCACTTTTAGCAGTGAAGGAGTTGCCCTGTCCTATTCTACCGAGAGCTGTTGCTAAAATGTTTCTTTCAGTGACTTTGCCAAGACAAACGTTTAGCCCTGCTGCGAAGTGGAGAGGTGCCGATGTGAGGCCAGCGACACGACAAACAGAAGCTGGCTGTTCAAACACAGCTTTACACAGATTTAGGGTCAAGTTTCTGAGATGGAGAGCTGAGACAACAGGCCGCTGTTTGCAGAGTGTGTCCAGGATCTGAACCAATGAACCGTCATCCATTAACCACACACAGGGAGAGTTCAGGGCCAGGGCAGAGGCAACAGCCACAGAATATCACTGTTTTTTTAGATCTGCTTGTGTTTGTTATCGTACACCAAGAAGTAGCCGAAATGTTTTTCCTCCGCTCGCAAAGAGAAACTGGAATCCCAGATGTAGAGAAATAGTTTAGGTGGAGTTTATGGAAATGACCCTAAATGGTTCTTACTTTTGCACAGAACTGGGCCTTTCATCCTCGGCTCCTTCGACATGGAGCGGGTCGCAAAACGACTGGGACCGAACAGAATTTATTTCATTGAATGTTTTTTAGAGTCAAGTTTGAGAGAATTGGAGACGTCCTGATTGGCATGAAACTGTTTTGATCATTTGTAAATGTGTGAAACGTTTGCTGCCTGTCGTCCAGGACTTGAAGCTTTTCTTTCTGTTTTCCTCTTTCTCTTGTTTGATTGATCCTTTTCTTCCTGTCCTAAAGATGCACGGCAACACTGACATCTCCCCAAACAAATGTTCTCGTCTCTTATGGATCCATGGGGACCTTTGTGAATGAACAAATACATTTCTCCATAAATCCGTCCAGTGTCTGCTCTGTCATTAAAACAAGTCCACACTGGCTCGAACATCTGCAGCAAACACACAACATGGACGTCAACACACCTCTTTGATTCTCAAACTACAATCATCCATGCTTTTTCACACGTGCTTTGCATTTTCAGATCTTATTTTAAAGTTAAACACGGTCACACTTTCTGCCTGTTTGCCTCACCTTTCCTTCCACCGTCTGTTAGGGAGAAAGTGCTCCAGATTTCAATGTCATATCTTGTTCCACTGGCTGCAAAATGTACAAATCAACTAAACTAAAGATATTTAATACTAAAGATTAGTGTAGTTCTAACTCTACTCTGTGTGTTTAAAGCTGGGGTACCTAACTGTCGTTAATCATCACTAACACTAGAAATGTTGTATAATAACGATTTGTTTCCCCCGACATAATAGTCATAGTAATAGTAGTTTGTGGACTTTCAACTTGTAAGATAGATAGAGCCCTGTGAGTCACTATTTGAGGCTTTGGGCTGAGTGAGGGGGTCTTTATGTGTCTGGGTTATAGAATACAATTGAGTTTATCATTAACATATTATGAATCTTTGATGAGACTTTTGACAGTCTGTAGACGCCAGTGATTTTGCACTTGATGTGCACGCTGTTTGAGTCTGAAGGTCGATGCTAACATATCTGTTGGCGCCGCGGCAGATGCTAAGAGTGGGGATGCTGCCCAAGGACACAAGTCGACAGCAGTCATCAGTGGGAGTCATGAAATGGGTCTCGTGGTGGACTCGAACCCACGACCTTCAGGCTCAAAGGCCAATGCTCTACACACTGAGCTACTGTCGCCCCCAAAAAAAAAATAAAAAATATTGATTTTCTTCCATCTGTTATAAACAGTTCAGGTCCAAGAACAGCGCCTTGTGGAACTCCATGTGTAACTCCATGTGTAACTTTATGACTCTTTGGGCTGAGAGCTGATTGGCTGAGTGAAGGTGGTCTTCTATTTTTCACTTTTCTGTCTGAAAAACATGCTCCAAAGATGTGACAAAGGCCGAAGAACACATGAATGTGAAATTCTTATAGTTTATTACATTACATTGAGTTGAGTGTTTATTTATTTTGAGTTCAAAGGACATGTCAGTACATAGAATTGTGAAACGTATCGTTAGCAATTACTTATTACGATATTGCACATGATTCAAACTCGAAAAGGAGCAGGAGGAAGCAAAAACGTATAGATTCCCACCCCTGTGAATATCATGAGGTGTGCAGATTACATTGGGTTGTTTTAAAGTCAGGTACCCAGCTTTACAGTAACTCCCAACATTAAAAGAAGGATTTTACACTACTTTACAGACATCTTTACTGGGTGTGAAACTTTCCTCCATTAACACCTCCCTAAAACAGCAGTTGCTTGTGTGAGCGCCAGCAGACCGGGTTCACACTCTCCGGGACGTCAGCGTTCCATCTCTTGTTCCACTTCATTATAAAGCCCATGTTTTCCTCCGTAAACACGTCCATGCTCCAGGTCAGGAAGTCTGTCTCCACCACAAATAAAAACAGCTTTTTGATGATGCTCCACTCGCTGCACACTGGGGTCACTGTTCCACAAGCGGCTTCCATGTTTTCTGAGCCTAATATTCAATGACGCAGAGAATGAAGGAACTTATTTCTCATCCAAGGAAATGTACTGAGACTGTTAAAGCTGGGATTCTCATTGTAAATATTGTTTGTGCTAATAGAAAGCAACAGAGAAAAGAGACCACGACATGCCAAAGTTCCCTCAAAAGAAAACAACGTGTGAAAGAAAGATATGTACCTGTGTCTATATGAACCTGTGTCTATATGTACCTGTGTCTATATGTACCTCTGTCTATATGTACCTCTGTCTATATGTACCTCTGTCTATGTACCTGTGTCTATATGTACCTCTGTCTATGTACCTGTGTCTATGTACCTGTGTCTATATGTACCTGTGTCTATATGTACCTGTGTCTATATGTACCTGTGTCTATATGTACCTCTGTCTATATGTACCTGTGTCTATGTACCTGTGTCTATATGTACCTGTGTCTATATGTACCTGTGTCTATATGTACCTCTGTCTATGTACCTGTGTCTATATGTACCTGTGTCTATATGTACACCTGTGTCTATATGTACCTCTGTCTATGTACCTGTGTCTATATGTACCTGTGTCTATGTACCTGTGTCTATATGTACCTGTGTCTATGTACCTGTGTCTATATGTACCTGTGTCTATATGTACCTGTGTCTATATGTACCTGTGTCTATATGTACCTGTGTCTATATGTACCTGTGTCTATATGTACCTGTGTCTATATGTACCTGTGTCTATATGTACCTGTGTCTATATGTACCTGTGTCTATATGTACCTGTGTCTATATGTACCTGTGTCTATATGTACCTGTGTCTATATGTACCTGTGTCTATATGTACCTGTGTCTATATGTACCTGTGTCTCTGTCTACATGTACCTGTGTCTGTGTCTACATGTACCTGTGTCTGTGTCTACATGTACCTGTGTCTGTGTCTATATGTACATGTGTCTCTGTCTATATGTACCTGTGTCAATATGTACCTGTGTCTATATGTACCTGTGTCTGTGTCTGCCTGTGTCTGTGTCATGTACCTGTGTCTCTGTGTCTATATGTGTCTATATGTACCATGTGTCTCTGTACCTGTGTCTATATGTTAGTCTCACTACAGGTGTCTCTGTACCTGTGTCTATATGTACCTGTGTCTGTGTCTATATGTACCTGTGTCTCTACCTCTGTGTCTACATGTACCATGTACCTGTGTCTGTGTCTATATGTACCTGTGTGTCTCTCTCTACATGTACCTGTGTCATGTACATGTTACCTGTGTCACTGTGTCTACATGTTTACCTGTGTCTGTGTCTACATGTAATCCTGTGGTCTGTGTCTATTATGTACCCCTGTGTCCTCTCTCTACATGAACTCGATGTGTCTATATGAACCTGTGTCTATAAGTACCAGTGTCTAGTAGTCTGCATGAACCTGGTGTCTGTGTCTACATAGTAACCTGATTGTCCTGATCTACATGTACCTTGTCTGTGTCTCCATGTACCTGTGTCTGATGTCTACATTGTACCTGAGTCAGTGTCTACATGTACCTGTGTCTGTGTCTGCATGTCCCTGTGTCTGTGTCTATAGTACCTAGTGTCTGTGTCCCTGCTTGTACCTGTGTGTCTAGAGTCCTATTCATTAACCTGTGTCTGTGTCTACATGTACCTGTGTCTGTTGTCTACATGTACCTGTGTCTGTGTCGACATTTACCTGTGTTCTGTGTCTATATGTACCTGTGTCTCTCTCTACATGTACCTGTGTCAATATGTACCTGTGTCTATATGTACCTGTGTCTGTTCTTCATGTACCTGTCATGTGTCTACATGTACCTGGTCTGTGTCTACATGTACCTGTGTCTGGTGTCTACAATGTACCTGTGTCTGTGTCTACATGTACCTGTGTCTGTGTCTACATGTACCTGTGTCTGTGTCTGCATGTACCTGTGTCCTGTGTCTGCATGTACCTGTGTCTGTGGTCTACATGTACCTGTGTCTGTGTCTACATGTACCTGTGTCCTGTTCTACATGTACCTGTGTCTGTGTCTACATGTACCTGTGTCTGTGTCTACATGTAACCTGTGTCTGTGTCTATATGTACCTGTGTCTCTCTCTACATGTACCTGTGTCTATATGTACCTGTGTCTATATGTACCTGTGTCTATATTACCTGTGTCTGTGTCTACATGTACCTGTGTCTGTGTCTCATGTACCTGTGTCTGTGTCTACATGTACCTTGTCTGTGTCTACATGTACCTGTGTCTGTGACTGCATGTACCTGTGTCTGTGTCTGCATGTACCTGTGTCTGTGTCTAACATGTACCTGAGTCCCGGTGTCTACATGTACCAGTGACAGTGTCTACATGTACCATGTGTCTGTTTCTACATGTACCTGTGTCTGTGTCTACTATGTACCTGTGTCTGTCTCTACATGTACCTGTGTCCTGATATGTACCTGTGTCTATATGTACCTGTGTCTGTGTCTGTCATGTACCTGTGTCTGTGTCTACATGTACCTGTGTCTGTGTCTACAAGTAACCTGTGTCAGTGTCTACATGTACCAAGTCTGTGTCTACTTGTACCTGTGTCTGTGTCTACATGTACCTGTGTCTGTGTCTCATACCTGTGTCCTGTTTCACATGTACCTGTGTCTGTGTCTACATGTACCTGTGTCATGTGTGTCTACATGTACCTGTGTCTGTGTCTACATGTACCTGTGTCGGTGTCTACAATGTACCTGTGTCTGTGTCTACATGTACCTGTGTCTGTGTCTACATACCTGTGTCCTGTGTCTACATGTACCTGTGTCTGTGTCTGCATGTACCTGTGTCTGTGTCATGTACTGTGTCTGTGTCTACATGTACCTGTGTGTCTGTGTCCTACATTTACCTGTGTCTGTGTCTACAATGTACACTGCCTACATGTCTGTGTCTACATGTACCTGTTCTGTGTCTACATGTACCTGTGTCTGTGTCTACATGTACCTGTGTCTGTGTCTACATGTACCTGTGTCTGTGTCCTACATGACCTGTGTCATTGTGTCTACATGTACCTCGTGGTCTGTGTCTACATGTACCTGTGTCTGTGTCTACATGTACCTGTGTCTGTGTCTACATGTACCTGTGTCTGTGGTCTACATGTACCTGTGTCTGTGTCTACAGTACAGTGTCTGTGTCTGCATGTACCTGTGTCTGTGTCTAAATGTACCTGTGCTCTCCTTGTATGTTAGTCTGTCTTCCTGTCTTTCTTTTTTCTCTCACTTTCTGTTTATTTATGATGACTCTATCAGTATTTGGGTTCTTCCTTCCTCTCTCCTCACAAAGAAGATCCCTGTGAGTCACGATGTGATTCTTTGTGGCTGCAGAGCATGATGGCTGATTGAAAAGCGGATCTAAAGAATGTGATAGAGACCAATGACTCATGAATGTGGAAAACAGTCTAGAGAGCCATAAGTTTATTGCCAAGCATTTTATTTCGGGGTTTCAAAGTTAAGTAACCTGAGCTTTAACATGAAGTTAATGTTCATCAACAGTTTTACAGTTTTTCTTGTTCCTGCGGATAAGGCCTGAATACTAATCACTCATGTCACTTAGGGGAGGTAACTCCTGTATGTAATAAACTGAGACAGGAGAGCGTTGGTAATGTATACTGAGACAGAGTGTCTGTATGTATACTGAGACAGAGGTCTGTATGTATACCTGAGACAGAGGTCTGTATGTATAACTGAGACAGAGGTATAGGTATGTATACTGAGGACAGAGGACAGAATTTAAATACCTGAGACAGGTCAGTATGTATACTGAGACAGAGGTCTGTATGTATACTGAGACAGGTCTGTATGTATACTGAGACAGAGGTCTGTATGTATACTGAGACAGAGGTCTGTATGTATACTGAGACAGAGGTCTGTATGTATACTGAGACGAGGTCTGTATGTATACTGAGACAGGTCTGTATGTATACTGAGACAGAGGTCTGTATGTATACTGAGACAGGTCTGTATGTATACTGAGACAGAGGTCTGTATGTATACTGAGACAGAGTCTGTATGTATACTGAGACAGAGGTCTGTATGTATACTGAGACAGAGGTCTGTATGTATACTGAGACAGAGGTCTGTATGTATACTGAGACAGAGGTCTGTATGTATACTGAGACAGAGGTCTGTATGTATACTGAGACAGAGGTCTGTATGTATACTGAGACAGGTCTGTATGTATACTGAGACAGAGGTCTGTATGTATACTGAGACAGGTCTGTATGTATACTGAGACAGGGTCTGTATGTATACTGAGACAGGTCTGTATGTATACTGAGACAGAGGTCTGTATGTATACTGAGACAGAGGTCTGTATGTATACTGAGACAGAGGTCTGTATGTATACTGAGACAGAGGTCTGTATGTATACTGAGACAGGGTCTGTATGTATACTGAGACAGAGGTCTGTATGTATACTGAGACAGGTCTGTATGTATACTGAGACAGAGGTCTGTATGTATACTGAGACAGAGGTCTGTATGTATACTGAGACAGGTCTGTATGTATACTGAGACAGAGGTCTGTATGTATACTGAGACAGAGGTCTGTATGTATACTGAGACAGGTCTGTATGTATACTGAGACAGAGGTCTGTATGTATACTGAGACAGAGGTCTGTATGTATACTGAGACAGAGGTCTGTATGTATACTGAGACAGGTCTGTATGTATACTGAGACAGAGGTCTGTATGTATACTGAGACAGAGGTCTGTATGTATACTGAGACAGGTCTGTATGTATACTGAGACAGAGGTCTGTATGTATACTGAGACAGAGGTCTGTATGTATACTGAGACAGGTCTGTATGTATACTGAGACAGGTCTGTATGTATACTGAGACAGGTCTGTATGTATACTGAGACAGAGGTCTGTATGTATACTGAGACAGAGTCTGTATGTATACTGAGACAGAGGTCTGTATGTATACTGAGACAGAGGTCTGTATGTATACTGAGACAGAGGTCTGTATGTATACTGAGACAGAGGTCTGTATGTATACTGAGACAGAGGTCTGTATGTATACTGAGACAGAGGTCTGTATGTATACTGAGACAGGTCTGTATGTATACTGAGACAGAGGTCTGTATGTATACTGAGACAGAGGTCTGTATGTATACTGAGACAGGTCTGTATGTATACTGAGACAGAGGTCTGTATGTATACTGAGACAGAGGTCTGTATGTATACTGAGACAGAGGTCTGTATGTATACTGAGACAGGTCTGTATGTATACTGAGACAGAGGTCTGTATGTATACTGAGACAGAGGTCTGTATGTATACTGAGACAGGTCTGTATGTATACTGAGACAGGTCTGTATGTATACTGAGACAGAGTCTGTATGTATACTGAGACAGAGGTCTGTATGTATACTGAGACAGAGTCTGTATGTATACTGAGACAGAGGTCTGTATGTATACTGAGACAGGTCTGTATGTATACTGAGACAGAGTCTGTATGTATACTGAGACAGAGTCTGTATGTATACTGAGACAGGTCTGTATGTATACTGAGACAGAGGTCTGTATGTATACTGAGACAGGTCTGTATGTATACTGAGACAGAGGTCTGTATGTATACTGAGACAGGTCTGTATGTATACTGAGACAGAGGTCTGTATGTATACTGAGACAGAGGTCTGTATGTATACTGAGACAGAGGTCTGTATGTATACTGAGACAGAGGTCTGTATGTATACTGAGACAGAGTCTGTATGTATACTGAGACAGAGGTCTGTATGTATACTGAGACAGAGGTCTGTATGTATACTGAGACAGGTCTGTATGTATACTGAGACAGAGGTCTGTATGTATACTGAGACAGGTCTGTATGTATACTGAGACAGGTCTGTATGTATACTGAGACAGAGGTCTGTATGTATACTGAGACAGAGGTCTGTATGTATACTGAGACAGAGGTCTGTATGTATACTGAGACAGAGGTCTGTATGTATACTGAGACAGGTCTGTATGTATACTGAGACAGAGGTCTGTATGTATACTGAGACAGGTCTGTATGTATACTGAGACAGGTCTGTATGTATACTGAGACAGGTCTGTATGTATACTGAGACAGGTCTGTATGTATACTGAGACAGGTCTGTATGTATACTGAGACAGGTCTGTATGTATACTGAGACAGAGGTCTGTATGTATACTGAGACAGGTCTGTATGTATACTGAGACAGAGGTCTGTATGTATACTGAGACAGAGTCTGTATGTATACTGAGACAGAGTCTGTATGTATACTGAGACAGAGGTCTGTATGTATACTGAGACAGAGGTCTGTATGTATACTGAGACAGAGGTCTGTATGTATACTGAGACAGAGGTCTGTATGTATACTGAGACAGGTCTGTATGTATACTGAGACAGAGGTCTGTATGTATACTGAGACAGAGGTCTGTATGTATACTGAGACAGGTCTGTATGTATACTGAGACAGAGGTCTGTATGTATACTGAGACAGAGTCTGTATGTATACTGAGACAGGTCTGTATGTATACTGAGACAGAGGTCTGTATGTATACTGAGACAGAGGTCTGTATGTATACTGAGACAGGTCTGTATGTATACTGAGACAGAGGTCTGTATGTATACTGAGACAGAGGTCTGTATGTATACTGAGACAGGTCTGTATGTATACTGAGACAGAGGTCTGTATGTATACTGAGACAGAGGTCTGTATGTATACTGAGACAGAGTCTGTATGTATACTGAGACAGGTCTGTATGTATACTGAGACAGGTCTGTATGTATACTGAGACAGGTCTGTATGTATACTGAGACAGAGGTCTGTATGTATACTGAGACAGAGGTCTGTATGTATACTGAGACAGAGGTCTGTATGTATACTGAGACAGAGGTCTGTATGTATACTGAGACAGGTCGTATGTATACTGAGACAGGTCTGTATGTATACTGAGACAGAGGTCTGTATGTATACTGAGACAGAGGTCTGTATGTATACTGAGACAGAGGTCTGTATGTATACTGAGACAGAGGTCTGTATGTATAACTGAGACAGAGGTCTGTATGTATACTGAGACAGAGGTCTGTATGTATACTGAGACAGTATACATACAAACCGCTGGCGTGGTTTGATATGGCGCCGTGCCAGGCGCGCTGTGCATATCTACCGTTGTGCACCGTGATTGATTTTATCCTCACACAGTATTAATATCCTTTCACAAAACACTTGCCACATTGTCCTAATGATCGTGACAGAACTCACCTTGGACTTAACGGGTACTTGGCTTGCTGAGAACAGTGTCCGCCTGCTCAATAGGGTGGTGAGGGCTTTGAGAGTGCCCAGCCCGAGGAGAGCGGCAGCGGACATGACAGAGACAAGGGAACAGGGCCGTATGAGGCCGGTCGCCTCCCCCCCGTGTTTCACCACCGTACGGAGCGGGTTGTCCCTCACATCGCCGACGGAGGAAGCCGCAGACACCGGGAAAAGCGTGGCTGGGCTACTCGTGCTGAAGTCGCACTCCCCAGGGTCCCACTGCCACCTAATTTACCTTGCGAACGTTTCAGATCTCTCCCGAACAAGGTCGATGATTCCCCTGAGCCGTATCCGTACCAGCGCGAGGCTCTGGGACCTGCGCAGTGTACTGCCTCAGCGAGACATGAGCTACATCCCAATATCCCGGACTCAGCTGTTCAGCCGCCGGGATTCGCCATTTCCGCTCGGACAGAGAGAAGGAGAGACACAGGAAAATCGAAATGTGGAGGTGTGGAGTTTTTTTAATTAACCAGCCTGTGTGCACTTGACAGTTTTAATTGTAACAAAAAAGCTCTGCTACCCTGGAGTGTCCTGGTATTGAGGATGCCGCCCGTTCTAACTCCCCGAGAATACTCAGTGATTTTTTTAATGTGCTGTATAAATATCATCCTCGGGCAGACTGTACAGCTGCACTGAAGACTTTAGTGACATTTTTGTATAAACAATGAAGCAGCTCACCCCACTGCTGTGAATATAGTTTGGAGGTGATTTAAAACAAATGTAACTTAAAGTCTGTATTACCTAACTTTTATCAGCATGTGAGACAGCCGGACCAGTTGAGCTCACAACCAGGATCACTGCTATTAGTAACTTGAAGGCAGCTTACAGTCCCGTCTCAGACTGCTTTTGGGAAGTCTGACCACTCCGCTGTTTCTCCTTCTTCCTTCTAATACACAGAGGAACAAACGCTAACTCTCTAACTGGCTAACTCTATCTAACTGGCTAACTCTATCTAACTGGCTAACTCTATCTAACTGGCATAACTCTATCTAACTGGCTAACTCTATCTAACTGGCTAACTCTATCTAACTGGCTAACTCTATCTAACTGGCTAACCCTATCTAACTGGCTAACTCTATCTAACTGGCTAACTCTATCTAACTGGCTAACTCTATCTAACTGGCTAACTCTATCTAACTGGCTAACCCTATCTAACTGGCTAACTCTATCTAACTGGCTAACTCTATCTAACTGGCTAACTCTATCTAACTGGCTAACTCTATCTAACTGGCTAACCCTATCTAACTGGCTAACCCTATCTAACTGGCTAACTCTATCTAACTGGCTAACTCTATCTAACTGGCTAACTCTATCTAACTGGCTAACTCTATCTAACTGGCTAACTCTATCTAACTGGCTAACTCTATCTAACTGGCTAACCCTATCTAACTGGCTAACTCTATCTAACTGGCTAACTCTATCTAACTGGCTAACTCTATCTAACTGGCTAACCCTGACGTCAGTCCAGACCAGGTCTCGGTCTTGGGTCCAAGTCCTGAACCTTGGTCTCAGTCTTTTTCGCCACATCACCACTTTTCTGAAAAACACTTTGGAGAAACAGGAAGCAAACGTTCCCTATTTTGTCTACTGTCATTACTTTAAACTCTTGACATTTTAGTTTCTGTCTGTGACGGACCGTCCACATGTCTGAGTCCAGCACAAAAACATATCAAACAACGTAGTTGTTAGTTCATAAAATCACTGATGATAAATGGTGATTTATTTTTTTAATGGACCGAACATACTGGAAAATGTGAATTTTAAGACTTTAACATGCAAAAAATATTCCAATAATTTACACATTTTGTATGGATTCCTAGTCCTAATGATTAAGATGCTTAAACCGATGGATTATCACACTGTTGTTCAAAGAAAAGTCCACCTTCATTGAATTTCTCCTAAATACAAATACTCTTTTTTGAGCGTGTCTAACAAAACTGCACATGTCGCTCTAAAGACACAGAAGAAAGTGAAACAACACTTGTGCGTTTATTGTGTGGTCTGATATTCCTCGTGGCTTCCAAAGTGTCCTTATTGTGTTGACAGACTTGGACTCTCGTCTGGGACAGAAAAGCCCTGTTCTTTTGTAGTCTCTTGTGTGGCTGCTCTCTCTGGTTTCCCGGAGCTGCATTAGCCTAAGTGCAAAAGAGCTGAAATGAAGCCGGATTTGAGACCAAAGACCCCCCATGGATCCTTGGTCTCACCCACAAACCTTTTCTCTTTTCTTTCCTTTTCCTCTCGTTCAGACCCAATTATAAAGATCGTATTTTTTGCACTTATGTGTTCATTGTGGGACTTTCTTTTTGAGACTATTTTCTTTGGCAACTCATGTTTTAGAGAGTGAAAAATAGATTTCTAAACTACTAACACTTTTGAATTTTTTGTCATCACTCTTCACTCTCACTGCTCCGTCCCCCAGACACAGGGAGAACATGCAAACTCCCCACAGTGAAATTAACAAGCAACCCTTTATTGTTCACTCTTTTGTTAATTTTCGGAGAATTAAGAACACGGGAGGAGGCCCCAGGGAAGACCCAGGACACAGAGGGACTATGTCTCTCAGCTGGCCTGGGAACGCCTTGGGGTCCCCCCGGACGAGCTGGAGGAAGTGTGTGTGGATAGGGAAGTCTGGGCGTCTCTGCTTAGACTGCTGCCCCCGCGACCCGGCAACGGATGAAGCGGAAGAAAATGGATGGATGGACAATCATACAAGGCATAAATAATCACAGAGTTAAATTAAAAAGAGTAAAGATTAAATCCCTCAGTTGTCTTTACCAAGCCCCGGTGATCCAAGATGGCGCCCTATTCAAATGAACGCATGTTCATTTGAACATGCCCATATTTGGGCATGTTCAAATGAACATGCCCAAATATGGGCATGTTCATTTGAACATGCCCATATTTGGGCATCATCTGGTCCTCCCGGTTCTGCACAGCGGACGAGCTCCCATGATGCATTGCGCCAGCTTTGTGTAAGTGGCTCTCATGCACGTTGACAGAGGGGCACCAATCAGAGCTGCTGATCAGAGCGGAGTCAGAGCGAGAGACGATCAAGCAGAGTTTGTGGCAGTAAAGTGTGGATTTAAAGAAAACCGAAGGATTTAAGAAAAGTTCAGGACGACAAGGGACACTAACATCCACACATAATCTGATCTTTATGAAAGCTGTAGGTTCTCTGTCAGGTTCTCTGTCAGGTTCTCTGTCAGGTTCTCTGTCAGGTTCTCTGTCAGGTTCTCTGTCAGGTTCTCTGTCAGGTTCTCTGTCAGGTTCTCTGTCAGGTTCTCTGTCAGGTTCTCTGTCAGGTTCTCTGTCAGGTTCTCTGTCAGGTTCTCTGTCAGGTTCTCTGTCAGGTTCTCTGTCAGGTTCTCTGTCAGGTTCTCTGTAGGTTCTCTGTCAGGTTCTCTGTAGGTTCTCTGTCAGGTTCTCTGTCAGGTTCTCTGTAGGTTCTCTGTCAGGTTCTCTGTCAGTTTCTCTGTCAGGTTCTCTGTCAGGTTCTCTGTCAGGTTCTCTGTCAGCTGAGGTCAAGCTGTTTTAGTTTACATTGAGTTCTATGGGACTATTTTCTGCGTAGCCCTCGTGAATTTAGTCTGCAGTACCACAGCGCCCCCTGTGGCCATGGGTGGTAATACACTATCCAGTTATTATTATAGATCCATGGTATGCACGGCTAAACAGAACCTAGATTTGAGATTCAGAGAAGAAGCCCTTCTCACACTTTCAGGAAGACTTACAGATTTTGGCAGCATGAATCTGAAACGCTGCCTCCCCAATTACCAAAAATTACAAATCTTTCACCCTCCTATAAATCCTGTGACTATAGAGACCTGTGCATAAACATTGTTGTTCTCAATAGCAGGAAAAAAACAACACATATTTGCCACGGCAGATAAGATCAATTATTCTGTTGTGTGAGTCATTCAAGCCAAACTTGGTCATATTTTGTTTATTCTGATGTGGAAGCGTTGAGTCATCGGCCATTAGAGCGATGCATTCATTTCAACTTGGCACAAAACTCAACACTATTGTCTGTTTAATGTCGGCAAGCTTGTGGTGATGCGTGAGGTTAAATCATGGCACAAGACTCCAGTATCCCGTACATATATAAACGGCCTAATTTCCTTGATGCATATATAAATACACTGCAAAAAATGATACATTATGGTAAGATAACAACAGTGGTAAATCCAGTATTTTTTTTATTCAGTCTGACAAAGCCATTCGATCTTAATTCAGGAACTTTTGCTTCATTTTCTAATTCCAAGGGACACATTTCTTGTATCTTTTTAAAACACGATAATTGTGCTCGCTGATTGGTCGGATGGAATACAACCGAGGTAACTGCAGCCACTAGGATCAGACCGAGACGTACAAGGAAATAATTGACCAGAGTTTACGGATGACTAAGGCCAGGCTAATGCTGATGTGAACTCCTCCTTTTCTGTTGAGCGCTTCTCCCACTCTCTGACGTGTCCTTGGACTCAGCGGGGGGCATTGGGCAAACAGCAGCACTAAGAGAGTCTTTAAGAGCTCAAAGAGATTTAAAGCAACATTCATTATCGCAGCAGCATGTCTCTGGTTATCAGCAAACAGAGCCATCAGGCATCACAGCAGCAGTGTTTGGATTCCTCACATTCTCCGAGGAACTCACAGAAAGAGTCATTTAACGAAGGCTTTAACAGATTATTCTGTTTTTATCTCAGATTTCTGGAGGCAGATAACACCGTCTTGGCCCCGAATGTTTCACCTGAGGCAGCTCCTCAAGGTAAACACTGCATTTTTCCTATTGATGTAAAACAGTTAGCACGCCATGTTAAAGAAGCAACATGTAAGATATTCAAGTCAAGTCATCATTAAAGGACCTAATCTGTCATCATTAAAGGCCCTAATCTGTCATCATTAAAGGGCCCTAATCTGTCATCATTAAAGGGCCCCAATCTGTCATTAAAGGGCCCTAATCTGTCATCATTAAAGGGCCCTAAAGGATCTAATCTGTCATTAAAGGGCCCTAATCTGTCATCATTAAAGGGCCCTAATCTGTCATCATTAAAGGCCCTAATCTGTCATCATTAAAGGGCCCTAATCTAATCTGTCATCATTAAAGGGCCCTAATCTGTCATCATTAAAGGGCCCTAATCTGTCATTAAAGGGCCCTAATCTGTCATTAAAGGGCCCTAATCTGTCATCATTAAAGGCCCTAATCTGTCATCATTAAAGGGCCCTAATCTAATCTGTCATCATTAAAGGGCCCTAATCTGTCATAATAATAAACATGTTCTTTTCCAATCCTTCTTTAACTGATAACAGTCGTTCAGAGATATTTGAATTTCTAAATTACTTTTCCAGCCTCTAAATCTTGTTATTGTTTTCATTTTGATGTCCCGCCCTCCACCGTTTCACCAATCAGAAAGTCTGTGATCCGGGCGCCAGAACTCACCGCGTGGAGATAATCTCACTGGTAAAGTACCATGTGGAGCTAATCTCACTGGTAAAGTACCATGTGGCGCAGAACTAAAAAAAGGTCTCGTTATGATTCTCAAATCATTAACGACAAAACAAGGAATAAAACCAGGATTTCTATCTTTGTGAAAAAGGTGTTGGTTATAGATTTGTTGTTGACAAAACTCTTGTCTATTCAGCTGTTATGGTCCCAGCTGGATTCGTCTGCATATCTGGCAACCTGAGTCAGGGACAGTGGGAGAGGCTGCAGTACCACTTTTGGCCACACGTTTACAAACTGCTCCTTTAAATGAATGAAAGATATAAAGAAAAAATACACATTGAGAATTTAAACTCATCATTTATATGTTGTTACATTTTGTGTTATATTTCTGAAACAAATTTCAGTTGTTCAGAATGTAAATATGTGAACAACTGCCAAGTTAAAGTGGACCCGCCCTTGCACTGTGGACTTTTAGTAATTTAATTTTCTTTTTAGACAAATAATTTTTATTTGGGCATTTCTCTTACTGTTTTTATTTAGTTTTTTTTTATATATTAAAATTGTATTGTTGAAATGGTCTGAAATGGTTCCCTTGGCAACCCCTTAAGTGTGTTCACACCAGATTTACCACTTTACATTTCAATAACTTCTGGTTCAAACCAATTCCACATAGTCTCCATTACAAAAAATAATAATTCTATTAATTATGGGCAAATATATAGAAATCAATATCAACAAAATAGATTTACTCATCCACAAAGTGACTACAGCACGAGCGAAGCTGAAACTATTGTTGTTTTGAGTTTTAGAATTGTTTTTTTTTCTACCTGTAAATGTTGCTGTAGTTCATGGTTTTACACTGGTCCAGACCAGAGCAGAGAGGATTCATGGTTTTACACTGGTCCAGACCAGAGCAGAGAGGATTCATGGTTTTACACTGGTCCAGACCAGAGCAGAGAGGATTCATGGTTTTACACTGGTCCAGACCAGAGCAGAGAGGATTCATGGTTTTACACTGGTCCAGACCAGAGCAGAGAGGATTCATGGTTTTACACTGGTCCAGACCAGAGCAGAGAGGATTCATGGTTTTACACTGGTCCAGACCAGAGCAGAGAGGATTCATGGTTTTACACTGGTCCAGACCAGAGCAGAGAGGATTCATGGTTTTACACTGGTCCAGACCAGAGCAGAGAGGATTCATGGTTTTACACTGGTCCAGACCAGAGCAGAGAGGATTCATGGTTTTACACTGGTCCAGACCAGAGCAGAGAGGATTCATGGTTTTACACTGGTCCAGACCAGAGCAGAGGATTCATGGTTTTACACTGGTCCAGACCAGAGCAGAGAGGGTTCATGGTTTTACACTGGTCCAAACCAGAGCAGAGAGGATTCATGGTTTTACACTGGTCCAGACCAGAGCAGAGAGGATTCATGGTTTTACACTGGTCCAGACCAGAGCAGAGAGGGTTCATGGTTTTACACTGGTCCAAACCAGAGCAGAGAGGATTCATGGTTTTACACTGGTCCAGACCAGAGCAGAGAGGATTCATGGTTTTACACTGGTCCAGACCAGAGCAGAGAGGATTCATGGTTTTACACTGGTCCAGAGCAGAGCAGAGAGGATTCATGGTTTTACACTGGTCCAGACCAGAGCAGAGAGGATTCATGGTTTTACACTGGTCCAGAGCAGAGCAGAGAGGATTCATGGTTTTACACTGGTCCAGACCAGAGCAGAGAGGATTCATGGTTTTACACTGGTCCAGACCAGAACAGAGAGGATTCATGGTTTTACACTGGTCCAGACCAGAGCAGAGAGGATTCATGGTTTTACACTGGTCCAGACCAGAGCAGAGAGGATTCATGGTTTTTCACTGGAGTTGCCTTTTATTCTTTCTTTGAATATATTTAATTTCTCTTTGTGAGAAATGCTGTGACATTCTCAAAGTGGCTGAGAAGTTATCACTCTCGCTTCTCAGCAAGAAGGTCCTGGGTTCAAATCCTGGTCAGAATAGGGTCTCTCTGAGTGGAGTTTGCATGTTCTCCTCGTGTTTGTGTACCCTCCAGGTTCCCCATCACTAAAAACATGTGCAAAGGTGTGGCATGTGCCTCTCTGTGGAGCCAGAGCAAATCCCCACGATGGTAAAGTGCTTTGTGCCTACGGTCTGTGAAGGCGCTATATAAATAAAGATTACTCATAAAATCAGTACTAATACTAAAGTCGAAGTCTCTCACCTGCTGGAGGCTGTGGTCCGTCAGTCTGAAGGTTCCTCTGAGTCTGAAGGTTCCTCTGAGTCTGAAGGTTCCTCTGAGTCTGAAGGTTCCTCTGAGTCTGAAGGTTCCTCTGAGTCTGAAGGTTCCTCTGAGTCTGAAGGTTCCTCTGAGTCTGAAGGTTCCTCTGAGTCTGAAGGTTCCTCTGAGTCTGAAGGTTCCTCTGAGTCTGAAGGTTCCTCTGAGTCTGAAGGTTCCTCTGAGTCTGAAGGTTCCTCTGAGTCTGAAGGTTCCTCTGAGTCTGAAGGTTCCTCTGAGTCTGAAGGTTCCTCTGAGTCTGAAGGTTCCTCTCGGATCCTCCTCGACCTCGCTCTGGAGACACTCGCAGCATGACTCACATTCTCGACTCTTTGGCTTTGACAGACGCAGATTTCTCTTGGAGCCCGAGTGAGTCGTTAGCATTTAGCATTTAGCCTAGCCATCTGGTTTCTTGATAGAACCAGACCAGATTATTCACATTCTCCACCATTGCCAAACTACATACAGTACAGACAGTACATACAGTACATACAGTACATACAGTACAGACAGTACAGACAGTACAGACAGTACATACAGTACAGACAGTACAGACAGTACAGACAGTACAGACAGTACATACAGTACATACAGTACAGACAGTACATACAGTACATACAGTACATACAGTACAGACAGTACAGACAGTACATACAGTACATACAGTACAGACAGTACAGACAGTACATACAGTACAGACAGTACAGACAGTACATACAGTACATACAGTACAGACAGTACAGACAGTACATACAGTACATACAGTACATACAGTACAGACAGTACAGACAGTACATACAGTACATACAGTACAGACAGTACAGACAGTACAGACAGTACAGACAGTACAGACAGTACATACAGTACAGACAGTACAGACAGTACATACAGTACATACAGTACATACAGTACAGACAGTACATACAGTACATACAGTACATACAGTACATACAGTACAGACAGTACATACAGTACATACAGTACATACAGTACAGACAGTACAGACAGTACATACAGTACATACAGTACATACAGTACAGACAGTACAGACAGTACAGACAGTACATACAGTACATACAGTACAGACAGTACAGACAGTACATACAGTACATACAGTACATACAGTACAGACAGTACAGACAGTACATACAGTACATACAGTACATACAGTACAGACAGTACAGACAGTACAGACAGTACATACAGTACAGGCAGTACATACAGTACATACAGTACAGACAGTACATACAGTACATACAGTACATACAGTACAGACAGTACAGACAGTACATACAGTACATACAGTACATACAGTACATACAGTACAGACAGTACAGACAGTACAGACAGTACATACAGTACATACAGTACAGACAGTACATACAGTACATACAGTACATACAGTACAGACAGTACAGACAGTACAGACAGTACATACAGTACAGGCAGTACATACAGTACATACAGTACAGACAGTACATACAGTACATACAGTACATACAGTACAGACAGTACAGACAGTACATACAGTACATACAGTACATACAGTACAGACAGTACATACAGTACATACAGTACAGGCAGTACATACAGTACAGACAGTACATACAGTACATACAGTACATACAGTACATACAGTACAGACAGTACAGACAGTACAGACAGTACAGACAGTACATACAGTACATACAGTACAGACAGTACAGACAGTACATACAGTACATACAGTACAGACAGTACAGACAGTACATACAGTACAGACAGTACATACAGTACAGACAGTACAGACAGTACATACAGTACAGACAGTACATACAGTACATACAGTACATACAGTACAGACAGTACAGACAGTACATACAGTACATACAGTACAGACAGTACATACAGTACAGACAGTACAGACAGTACAGACAGTACATACAGTACAGACAGTACATACAGTACAGACAGTACATACAGTACAGACAGTACAGACAGTACATACAGTACATACAGTACAGACAGTACATACAGTACATACAGTACATACAGTACAGACAGTACAGACAGTACATACAGTACATACAGTACAGACAGTACAGACAGTACATACAGTACAGACAGTACATACAGTACAGACAGTACAGACAGTACAGACAGTACATACAGTACATACAGTACAGACAGTACAGACAGTACATACAGTACATACAGTACAGACAGTACAGACAGTACATACAGTACAGACAGTACATACAGTACATACAGTACATACAGTACATACAGTACAGACAGTACAGACAGTACATACAGTACAGACAGTACATACAGTACATACAGTACATACAGTACATACAGTACAGACAGTACAGACAGTACATACAGTACAGACAGTACATACAGTACATACAGTACAGACAGTACAGACAGTACATACAGTACAGACAGTACAGACAGTACATACAGTACATACAGTACAGACAGTACAGACAGTACATACAGTACAGACAGTACATACAGTACATACAGTACATACAGTACAGACAGTACATACAGTACATACAGTACAGACAGTACAGACAGTACATACAGTACAGACAGTACATACAGTACATACAGTACAGACAGTACAGACAGTACATACAGTACAGACAGTACAGACAGTACATACAGTACATACAGTACAGACAGTACAGACAGTACATACAGTACAGACAGTACATACAGTACAGGCAGTACATACAGTACATACAGTACAGACAGTACAGACAGTACATACAGTACATACAGTACATACAGTACAGACAGTACAGACAGTACAGACAGTACAGACAGTACATACAGTACAGACAGTACATACAGTACAGACAGTACAGACAGTACAGGCAGTACATACAGTACAGACAGTACATACAGTACATACAGTACATACAGTACAGACAGTACAGACAGTACAGACAGTACATACAGTACAGACAGTACATACAGTACATACAGTACAGACAGTACAGACAGTACATACAGTACAGACAGTACAGACAGTACATACAGTACAGGCAGTACATACAGTACATACAGTACAGACAGTACATACAGTACATACAGTACATACAGTACAGGCAGTACAGACAGTACATACAGTACATACAGTACATACAGTACAGACAGCACATACAGTACATACAGTACAGGCAGTACATACAGTACATACAGTACAGGCAGTACATACAGTACATACAGTACATACAGTACAGACAGTACATACAGTACAGACAGTACATACAGTACATACAGTACAGACAGTACATACAGTACAGACAGTACAGACAGTACAGACAGTACATACAGTACAGACAGTACAGACAGTACATACAGTACAGACAGTACATACAGTACAGACAGTACATACAGTACATACAGTACATACAGTACAGACAGTACAGACAGTACAGACAGTACAGACAGTACATACAGTACAGACAGTACATACAGTACATACAGTACAGACAGTACAGACAGTACATACAGTACAGACAGTACAGACAGTACATACAGTACAGACAGTACATACAGTACATACAGTACAGACAGTACAGACAGTACATACAGTACAGACAGTACATACAGTACATACAGTACATACAGTACATACAGTACATACAGTACAGACAGTACATACAGTACATACAGTACAGACAGTACAGACAGTACAGACAGTACAGACAGTACATACAGTACAGACAGTACAGACAGTACATACAGTACAGACAGTACAGACAGTACAGACAGTACATACAGTACATACAGTACAGACAGTACAGACAGTACATACAGTACAGACAGTACATACAGTACATACAGTACAGACAGTACAGACAGTACATACAGTACAGACAGTACATACAGTACATACAGTACAGACAGTACATACAGTACAGACAGTACAGACAGTACATACAGTACAGACAGTACATACAGTACATACAGTACATACAGTACAGACAGTACAGACAGTACATACAGTACATACAGTACATACAGTACATACAGTACAGACAGTACATACAGTACAGACAGTACATACAGTACATACAGTACAGACAGTACAGACAGTACATACAGTACAGACAGTACAGACAGTACATACAGTACAGGCAGTACATACAGTACATACAGTACAGACAGTACATACAGTACAGACAGTACAGACAGTACATACAGTACATACAGTACAGACAGTACATACAGTACAGACAGTACAGACAGTACATACAGTACAGACAGTACATACAGTACATACAGTACAGACAGTACAGACAGTACATACAGTACATACAGTACAGACAGTACATACAGTACAGACAGTACATACAGTACATACAGTACATACAGTACAGACAGTACAGACAGTACAGACAGTACATACAGTACATACAGTACAGACAGTACATACAGTACAGACAGTACATACAGTACAGACAGTACATACAGTACATACAGTACAGACAGTACATACAGTACAGACAGTACAGACAGTACATACAGTACAGACAGTACATACAGTACATACAGTACATACAGTACAGACAGTACAGACAGTACATACAGTACAGACAGTACAGACAGTACATACAGTACAGACAGTACAGACAGTACATACAGTACAGACAGTACAGACAGTACAGACAGTACAGACAGTACAGACAGTACATACAGTACAGGCAGTACATACAGTACATACAGTACAGGCAGTACATACAGTACATACAGTACAGACAGTACAGACAGTACATACAGTACAGACAGTACAGACAGTACATACAGTACATACAGTACAGACAGTACATACAGTACAGACAGTACAGACAGTACATACAGTACAGACAGTACATACAGTACAGACAGTACAGACAGTACATACAGTACATGATGACTGAGCGGAGTGAACGGATGGCTAAGGCCAGGCTGGTTCTGTTCTAACGTTTCTAGGGATTTTATCTTCACTTTTTATGAACTCTCATTATTGAATGCCTTGTGACTGTCTCTATCTTGTTTTGTTCAACAAAACAAATAAACTTGCCTAATTAAGGAAGTAATCTTTATTTATATACCGCCTTTCACAGAGTCACAAAGCGGTTTACAATTGTTATTTTTGGGCATTTGTCTCTCACTCCACACAGAGATAGGAGCGAGGCCAGTCCTATTATGCAGACACAGGGAGAACATGCAAACTCCACTCAGAAAGGCCCTGGTCCGACCAGGATTTGAACCCAGGACGTTCTTGCTGAGAGGCAAGAGTGCCACCTCTTCAAAAAGGTAAATAGCTTTGATACAACATGATATTTTTCCCTGATTCCTTCCTATCTCCTCGGAGCAGGAGGGGGCCGGGCGGAGGCTGTGCAGAGGTGTCGAGTTTCAGTGGGACATGGGCCTCACTCCTGCACTGAAGCTGCTTTGTTAAACCTGCCCCCTCCACTCTCTCTCTCTCTCTCTCTCTCTCAGAGCAGTGGGCCGGGGCAACAAGCAAGTCTGAGTTTGCCTTTTGCAGGACGCACCAGTGTGGACCCTTCCTCCTCCACATGCACTGGACGTCTTTAACCTCCTCCAAGAATGACTCCCCGGTAAATGAAACCTCTGCTATTTCCGCCACATCTTTGCTTCTAGCTTCTAAAAAAATGTGACCCTAAACCTGTTGTGCCTTTTGTACAGATTGGTTCCTTGGGTTTTTGTGGGATTATTTCTGCTCCGCTGCGGACGGTGCTTCCTGCAGCTGGACGGTATGTGGACCTTCTCTGGTGTTTACATTCTGGATTTGAATGCGGTCGCCCAAGATGCTGCTGAGTTGCTGATTTATGAATGGATAAATCGTTGCTAGGCTTCAGAGAGTTCACAGTGAGAGAGATGGATGCTAATTTGAGGAAGGTGTGGAGTCCTGACATTGCATAAATATTGGATGGCCTGCTTTGCTGTTGCACTTTCAGCCAATTTAGCCAATCTCCTGTGTGTTTATTTGGTTTCAAAGTTTAAAGGCTGGATGTTTTCTTCTGTTGGAAATAAGTTCACACAAGATAGAACTATGCAGACTTGTTTCCCAGTTGGAGGTTTTTGGTTCCCAGGTTTTGCATTGTGCTGATTGTACCTTTGTACGAGAGTTTCCAAAGAAAACCAGATTTTACAAAGAGTTGATGAGACAACATTTAAGATTTTAAGAACTTTGCCTGGCTATAGGCTCTTTTTCAATTTGTACTTAAAATACCTTAGATACAATAGATATCTTTGTCACTTTTTAACATGTTTTCTGCTTTTGCACATTTCTTGCTTTTGCACATTTCTTGTTTTCGCACATTTCTTGCTTTCGCACATTTCTTGCTTTTGCACACCTGAGTGGTCCTATTGATGCCAAATGTAACAGTCACATTTCTCGACTGTGAGATCAGTAAATTTTGAACTTATTTGAACTTTTCTATAAAAAAACACTTTAGTAACAAGACCAGAATTTCCCTGAGGCTTAGATTATAAAAACAATTCTGACTGAAGTCGGGCCGTTCCTACTTTATCCAATGAGACATGTCCATACTGATTCACATTCGATGGAGCTGAAGTGGGCTGAATGACAAATGTTTATATTTTCTCACATTAGCATTATTGACGCAATTTTGTGCCACAATGGTACGTATGTAGCAGTGGGGGCGGGTCCCGGATCCAAAGTGGCCAAAATGACGTGCGCTGACATGCTGCAGTACCACCCCGGGCCTGTGGGGGTGGACCCGGAATAAGAATTAGCCAATTCTAACATATAGCATCTCCTTACCTCTGGAAAACGTCTTTAGAGGATGGTCCAAAAGTCGGCTCTTGGCCCAAAGCTCCGTTCCACATGTGTGTCAATGCTGAGTGTTCTGGACCAGTCTAGTTTAGTCGCTGTGGACTTTAGAAGTCTCTCCTTTAAATGAATGGAGCTCGTGCAGCTGACGCATGCACAGATGTGTTTTTTCACAATTTTCTTGTAGGCGGGACCACTCCCGGCCTTTTTGGATAGCTCCAGTAGAGCAATATTTTTGGCCCATTAGTTAGAACAGCGGAGATATGCGTGACTGTCTGTTAATATTTACAGTCTATGGTCTAACTAAAGTTGATGACATTGCAGAGGTTCTGAGCTTCACAATGAGCTACAGTTCTGGGGGGCTCGATTTCCGCTCCAGGCCTTTCTGTGTGGAGTTTGCATCTTCTCCCTGTGTCCGCGTAGGTTTCCTCCGGGTGCTCCAGTTTCCCCTACCATTAAAAACATGTGAATGGATGGAGTAGGTTGGAGGCTTTGATGCAATGGAGAAAATTGTAAAGCCCTTTGACCTTGGTCGGTATAATGCGCTATATAAATAAACATTCCTAAATTACTTACAACATATATATATTGGGGGAGCTGAAGTTGGCTGGATGACACACTCAACTTGCCATATGGTTATTTTCAATGCAATGAATGAAACCACCCTGAGAATGTGTTTTAAAGCTGAGACTGTGAGGCTTCTCTGCAGCAGTGTCTGGGGTCGAGTCTTTTTTATCAGTGTGAAATTCCAGACTGCAGCGTCACGCAATTATTGAGTAAACTCCTCTTGTTTGTGTTTGTGATTGGTTTTGGGTTTTAGCACACTTCCTGTTTTCATTCACCGCAGGAGAGAGTTAATGTAAGCAAACAAAAGGTGATTTTTAAGCCTGATAAATTTTTCAAAAGAACAATAAATGTATTTCTGACTTTTCACAGATTTCCTCCATGTTGCAGTTCTTTTACCTTCCATTTTAGAATCTGTGAAATGTGAGAGAAAAAACTGCTGATTGCTGTTTTGATCCGTGGTCTGATCAGAGATAGTAGGACTTTTGACTTTCTTACTAAACTTTTTGCTGACATTGCAGAAAGTGAATTTTTAGAGACTGAAATGCAAAGACAAAAATTACTCAAACAAGTTTTTTCATGATTAAAAACTTCAAATGGAAAAGGTAATTTTATAATTCAAATTGGGATAACACAAAACATCTTCCATAGTTTTTCCAAACATACTGTTGCTGAGTGTTGTCTTAGCCCCGTGTTGGACGTGTCTTCTCTGGGAGCATCACGGTGAAGCTTGTAAACCCGGTCTGTGTTTATATCTGAGGATCGCAGGAGTCGACCGACCTCCGTCTGACTCGTCCCAGAATCCTCTTTTCTCTGCGGCTTCTGTGCAGAGCCATCATCGTGTTGTTGCAGCTTAAACTCGTCAATTTCCTTAGAATTAATGAATCGGACGAAACGCTGATGTGTTTCCAATTAAGGTCCGAGAGAAGAGGAGAGTTGCTTTTCCGTGGCTTTTGGAAGACTTCCCGCACAATCAGTTCTGAGGGGAACTTTAGGGAAAGAAAATAGCAACGTCTTTATATTTTCCAGTGTTGTTTTAGAGTCGAGAAAGCGATTAGATTGAGGGAGCTCTTCAGTTTTAATGACGATAATCAGGGGCTTGTGGTGAACCGACGTGATTACAACATGTTCCATGGGTTTGCGAGCAGTAGGCCATCAGAACGTTAGTGTGAGTACATCGTTAACATTCATTGATGGATCTCTGAGATGGATTTAGAAAGAATTTATGTCATAGCCTGTAAAGTATAGCAGCGGACACACAGTCAGTATTAAGTGATCTTTATTGATTCTTCGATGGAGAAATGGTAATCATTTAGCTTTTTACAGATGTGTGATAACTATGGCAACTTTAAGATATGTTTATTCCTGTTGTTGTGCATCCAGCATCCACAAACATGACAAAGTGGAGATGACTTCCATGTAGCTATAAAAGGTATGACATTTTTACTGGATTCATGGATATGCTTTACTTGCTGGTAGAGAAAAACGTTTTGGCTCACTGAGATTTCTGTAGTTAATCTCTCATGCATTTTCCCCATAGATCCTCAGAGTAGGTTTGACACAAGTCTAAACAACCAACAATGATGTGGTTAGATTCAACGCAACAAAAAAACATGAAAAACTTCAAATATTAGTGTAAATATGTGTCACTACAATGTTTAAAGTTTATAAAGCTTTGGGCAGATATGCATTTCTATAATTATTGGTCATGAGATAAAAAGCATGTCTGTGTAGGTTTGAGTCTGTGAATGGACATGCTCTGGTCGTGGGTGGTCACTGTGAAAGTCCAGAATGTTTAAATCCTAAAGTCAATTTCATATTTCTCTTTCACAGACTTAAAACATCTGTGTGAAAGTATTCCATCCAAAGTTGTCTCTGGTAATGGCCGAATAGAGAATTGCCTTTTCCCGTCATAACTCTTGTGTTTTGGGGAGAGGCCAATAGAAATTCCTGTCCCCGCTTCTTTCTGTCGGAGCGGCGATGGAGCACACTGCCTCCTTATTCTCTGGCAATAAATCAAAAATGAATCACGGCGGATTATTGAGATGGTAAAGACGCCGCGGTCTCAGTGTGAATGAACCCTGCCTTCTCCACCCATTTCCACACAAATGCTACTTTTGTGTGTGTCATTTTCCAGCCTTTGCCACTGGAAAAGTTTAAGGACACTGTTTGAGGTTTTGTGAAGACTTTGGTATTCCATAGTTTAGCATTTATATTATGTTTAGATCTGTCACTACTGGTTATTGCCTATGGTACCTGGTGCACTTGTATATTGTGGTAATTTTAGTATGTCTCATTTCTAAATACTAATGCTAGGAAGACTTTTTTACTCTTACACTGCACAGAGTGATGCACAATAAGTCAAACATTTCTCAAATTTGGTTAAATCTATATTAATTCAAGCATATTTTGCCTGCTTTAAAACAAAGACTGCCAATAGGACATACAAAATGGTGATGAAAAGATACAACAAAATACACAAACAGTTCTCAAAATCAGACTAAATGGCATTGTCTCATTGGCAAATCTTCAGAATGTGCTCAAATTAAGATAAAATCCTTCTCATGTTTAGTGTCGTCCTAAACAGATTGTTACTACTACTAGTTTGTGACTTCCCGTTACTTTTAATGACAATACAAATAATTCTGATTCTGAGAAGGAAGCCTGTTTGGCAAAAGTCAACCTAGATATTTGAGCAACGCTGAAGCCACCTTCCAGGCTGTGTCTGGAGTAATGTTACAAATTGTTGGCATTATTTGAACCAGAAATCTTGTACATCAGAACTATTCTTTCATTAAATCTCTGAACGTTGTACGACTGAAGCTGTGCATGCGTTCAAACAAACAATTTCAAAAGCAGGATATGAGAAAAGTGGGTGGACGAGCAGCGATTTCATTATAAAACCCTATTCATTTGTAAAGTTATGACCCCAGAGCGGACTTGGCCAGAAACGGTTTGACATATTGTTTTAAAGAAGACATATTATGCATCACTTTTGGCCATTGAATACAAAAAAGAGACCATTTACTTTGGTTAACATACAGTATCTATCGACTTACCTTATCACTATCACAGGGGAACTATGACATCACACTATTACAGAACTAAGGCTTTCAGACAGAAGGGGCGGAGCTACACGGGTTGTGCCAGAAGTTAGTACTATCTAAAAACATCTCAAATCAATTTGTTATCTCAGAGGACTTTACAAAACCGTCAAATTCACAGATCATAGAATCAATTAAAACCAGTGGGGGTGGGTTTTGGCTCAAAAGTGTCCAAAATGACGTGGTATGACATGCTGCAGTACCACCCCGGGCCTGTGGGGGGGGACCCAGAAGTAGAATTAGCCAATGCTAACATATAGCATTGGCAGACATCTCGAAAACGTCTTTACAGGATGGACCAAAAGTTGTCTCTTGGCCCAAAGCTCCGTTCCACACAACAGAGTTACACAGTCTGTGCCATAAGCTCCTGTTATTATTGATAAAACTAAAGGTTTGTAACATTAGTTTTAAAAGAAAAGGTTGCGTACGACACCTTTAAGACATTCACAGTAACATTATGCGCCTGTTTTGAACTATGTCGTATACTGTCTTTTGATCCCACAACATGTAAACAATGTAAATGTGTTTTTCATTGTTGGGAAATGTTCTGAAAGTGAATGTCTCTGGGGGAGTCCTTCAGATGTTGCTAACGAGCTGCATGTAAAACAAACACAGAGAAGGAGAGAAGCCCTGGTCTCTCTCATCTCCATCTGCCGCAAACATGTGTCCTTTAACGAGCGATCGCTTTAATTAGAGCTGAGATTTAAAACACACCAGAGATACGACCGCGCCTCGATGTTCGCTTTAAAGATCCTACACTCGGGGCCGTAAACTAACTTTACAGCCAAAGAAACATTACGGTACATGCTTTTGTGGCTGTCTCTGTGCGGAAAGAGCTGCATGTGACATCACAACATGACAACAACAAGAGCCTATAGTTTAAAATAGCAGTGGAGGGCAGCTGGAAACATTTACTGGTAACTATGGTAACGGTCAAAAACAGATATCATGGAAAACATAGATCTGTTTTGTTGTTTTTTTTGAAAGTTAGGTAACCCAGCTTTAACCATAGCACTGTTTCCATCAGCCTACGTAATCCTACTCTACCCTACCCTACCCTACTCTACCCTACCGTACTCTACTCTACCCTACCCTACCTTACCCTACCCTACTAAGGTGGGGTAGGGTGATCATTTGACCCTCAACACGTTACTTTCTCCAACAAATCAAATTAGACGAGAAAAGTTGTGTGCGTCTCTTCAGGTTTAGCCGCTGTGTTGTGATTGGTCAGATCTGCCCCTCAGTGTGACCTCCTCCGACGATCTGCGGCCGCATTCGTGTTGCCTTTTGTTTGGTATTTCAACTATTTGGTAAATCTCAGAGTAGAAAAAGCCAATCGCTCAACCGGCAACTCATGGGAACGCAAAGAAATTACTAGGTAATAATAATAAGAGGACAACTATTATTTGTATAGTGCTTTTCCTTCACAAAGCCACACAAAGCCACACACCCGTATCACAAAAGGCATACATTGTAAACATTAAAATCTGCATAAACATTAAAAATACAATTAAAATCCCAAAGGGCATTTAAAAAACACAATAAAACATAAATAGCCAGAGTTAAATCATGTTGTTGTATACACAGGTGACAGAAATGTTTTTAACCTAGACTTGAAGCCTGTCTCACATCCTCAGGAAGACTGTCCCAAATCCTAGCCGCAAAAATCTGAAATGCAGATCCTCATGTTTAGTTCTGACACATTTACACTTTAATGTGCATGATTCCACGTAAGTAACATTTAGCAGCAAATAGAGAATGTGGAAACACTGTTTTAAGCTGCAATACAAAGTTATAGCACATTGTTCAGCAGCGATTCCCACAGAGTCTGATCCGACAGCAGAGGTTCTGGAGACACAGAGAGCAGAGGTTCTGGAGACTCAGAAAGCAGAGGTTCTGGAGACTCAGAAGGCAGAGGTTCTGGAGACTCAGAAAGCAGAGGTTTTGGAGACTCAGAAAGCAGAGGTTCTGGAGACTCAGAAAGCAGAGGTTCTGGAGACTCAGAAAGCAGAGGTTCTGGAGACTCAGAAAGCAGAGGTTCTGGAGACTCAGAAGGCAGAGGTTCTGGAGACTCAGAAAGCAGAGGTTCTGGAGACTCAGAAAGCAGAGGTTCTGGAGACTCAGAAGGCAGAGGTTCTGGAGACTCAGAAAGCAGAGGTTCTGGAGACTCAGAAAGCAGAGGTTCTGGAGACTCAGAAAGCAGAGGTTCTGGAGACTCAGAAGGCAGAGGTTCTGGAGACTCAGAAGGCAGAGGTTCTGGAGACTCAGAAAGCAGAGGTTCTGGAGACTCAGAAAGCAGAGGTTCTGGAGACTCAGAAAGCAGAGGTTCTGGAGACTCAGAAAGCAGAGGTTCTGGAGACTCAGAAAGCAGAGGTTCTGGAGACTCAGAAAGCAGAGGTTCTGGAGACTCAGAAGGCAGAGGTTCTGGAGACTCAGAAAGCAGAGGTTCTGGAGACTCAGAAAGCAGAGGTTCTGGAGACTCAGAAAGCAGAGGTTCTGGAGACTCAGAAAGCAGAGGTTCTGGAGACTCAGAAAGCAGAGGTTCTGGAGACTCAGAAGGCAGAGGTTCTGGAGACTCAGAAGGCAGAGGTTCTGGAGACTCAGAAAGCAGAGGTTTTGGAGACTCAGAAAGCAGAGGTTCTGGAGACTCAGAAAGCAGAGGTTCTGGAGACTCAGAAAGCAGAGGTTCTGGAGACTCAGAAAGCAGAGGTTCTGGAGACTCAGAAAGCAGAGGTTCTGGAGACTCAGAAAGCAGAGGTTCTGGAGACTCAGAAAGCAGAGGTTCTGGAGACTCAGAAAGCAGAGGTTCTGGAGACTCAGAAGCAGAGGTTCTGGAGACTCAGAAAGCAGAGGTTCTGGAGACTCAGAAAGCAGAGGTTCTGGAGACTCAGAAAGCAGAGGTTCTGGAGACTCAGAAAGCAGAGGTTCTGGAGACTCAGAAAGCAGAGGTTCTGGAGACTCAGAAAGCAGAGGTTCTGGAGACTCAGAAAGCAGAGGTTCTGGAGACTCAGAAGGCAGAGGTTCTGGAGACTCAGAAAGCAGAGGTTCTGGAGACTCAGAAAGGCAGAGGTTCTGGAGACTCAGAAAGCAGAGGTTCTGGAGACTCAGAAAGCAGAGGTTCTGGAGACTCAGAAAGCAGAGGTTCTGGAGACTCAGAAAGCAGAGGTTCTGGAGACTCAGAAAGCAGAGGTTCTGGAGACTCAGAAAGCAGAGGTTCTGGAGACTCAGAAGCAGAGGTTCTGGAGCTCAGAAGGTTCTGGAGACTCAGAAGGCAGAGGTTCTGGAGACTCAGAAAGCAGAGGTTCTGGAGACTCAGCAAGCAGAGGTTCTGGAGACTCAGAAAGCAGAGGTTCTGGAGACTCAGAAAGCAGAGGTTCTGGAGACTCAGAAGGCAGAGGTTCTGGAGACTCAGAAAGCAGAGGTTCTGGAGACTCAGAAAGCAGAGGTTCTGGAGACTCAGAAAGCAGAGGTTCTGGAGACTCAGAAAGCAGAGGTTCTGGAGACTCAGAAAGCAGAGGTTCTGGAGACTCAGAAAGCAGAGGTTCTGGAGACTCAGAAAGCAGCAAGGTTCTGGAGACTCAGAAAGCAGAGGTTCTGGAGACTCAGAAAGCAGAGGTTCTGGAGACTCAGAAGGCAGAGGTTCTGGAGACTCAGAAAGCAGAGGTTCTGGAGACTCAGAAAGCAGAGGTTCTGGAGACTCAGAAAGCAGAGGTTCTGGAGACTCAGAAAGCAGAGGTTCTGGAGACTCAGAAAGCAGAGGTTCTGGAGACTCAGAAAGCAGAGGTTCTGGAGACTCAGAAAGCAGAGGTTCTGGAGACTCAGAAGGCAGAGGTTCTGGAGACTCAGAAGGCAGAGGTTCTGGAGACTCAGAAAGCAGAGGTTCTGGAGACTCAGCAAGCAGAGGTTCTGGAGACTCAGAAAGCAGAGGTTCTGGAGACTCAGAAAGCAGAGGTTCTGGAGACTCAGAAGGCAGAGGTTCTGGAGACTCAGAAAGCAGAGGTTCTGGAGACTCAGAAAGCAGAGGTTCTGGAGACTCAGAAAGCAGAGGTTCTGGAGACTCAGAAGGCAGAGGTTCTGGAGACTCAGAAAGCAGAGGTTCTGGAGACTCAGAAAGCAGAGGTTCTGGAGACTCAGAAAGCAGAGGTTCTGGAGACTCAGAAGGCAGAGGTTCTGGAGACTCAGAAGGCAGAGGTTCTGGAGACTCAGAAAGCAGAGGTTCTGGAGACTCAGAAGGCAGAGGTTCTGGAGACTCAGAAAGCAGAGGTTCTGGAGACTCAGAAAGCAGAGGTTCTGGAGACTCAGAAGGCAGAGGTTCTGGAGACTCAGAAAGCAGAGGTTCTGGAGCCTCAGAAGGCAGAGGTTCTGGAGACTCAGAAGGCAGAGGTTCTGGAGACTCAGAAAGCAGAGGTTCTGGAGACTCAGCAAGCAGAGGTTCTGGAGACTCAGAAAGCAGAGGTTCTGGAGACTCAGAAAGCAGAGGTTCTGGAGACTCAGAAGGCAGAGGTTCTGGAGACTCAGAAAGCAGAGGTTCTGGAGACTCAGAAAGCAGAGGTTCTGGAGACTCAGAAAGCAGAGGTTCTGGAGACTCAGAAAGCAGAGGTTCTGGAGACTCAGAAAGCAGAGGTTCTGGAGACTCAGAAAGCAGAGGTTCTGGAGACTCAGAAAGCAGAGGTTCTGGAGACTCAGAAAGCAGAGGTTCTGGAGACTCAGAAAGCAGAGGTTCTGGAGACTCAGAAGGCAGAGGTTCTGGAGACTCAGAAAGCAGAGGTTCTGGAGACTCAGAAAGCAGAGGTTCTGGAGACTCAGAAAGCAGAGGTTCTGGAGACTCAGAAAGCAGAGGTTCTGGAGACTCAGAAAGCAGAGGTTCTGGAGACTCAGAAAGCAGAGGTTCTGGAGACTCAGAAAGCAGAGGTTCTGGAGAGACTCAGAAGGCAGAGGTTCTGGAGACTCAGAAGGCAGAGGTTCTGGAGACTCAGAAAGCAGAGGTTCTGGAGACTCAGCAAGCAGAGGTTCTGGAGACTCAGAAAGCAGAGGTTCTGGAGACTCAGAAAGCAGAGGTTCTGGAGACTCAGAAGGCAGAGGTTCTGGAGACTCAGAAAGCAGAGGTTCTGGAGACTCAGAAAGCAGAGGTTCTGGAGACTCAGAAAGCAGAGGTTCTGGAGACTCAGAAAGCAGAGGTTCTGGAGACTCAGAAAGCAGAGGTTCTGGAGACTCAGAAAGCAGAGGTTCTGGAGACTCAGAAAGCAGAGGTTCTGGAGACTCAGAAAGCAGAGGTTCTGGAGACTCAGAAGGCAGAGGTTCTGGAGACTCAGAAAGCAGAGGTTCTGGAGACTCAGAAAGCAGAGGTTCTGGAGACTCAGAAAGCAGAGGTTCTGGAGACTCAGAAAGCAGAGGTTTTGGAGACTCAGAAAGCAGAGGTTCTGGAGACTCAGAAAGCAGAGGTTCTGGAGACTCAGAAGGCAGAGGTTCTGGAGACTCAGAAAGCAGAGGTTCTGGAGACTCAGAAAGCAGAGGTTCTGGAGACTCAGAAAGCAGAGGTTCTGGAGACTCAGAAAGCAGAGGTTCTGGAGACTCAGAAGGCAAAGGTTCTGGAGACTCAGAAAGCAGAGGTTCTGGAGACTCAGAAAGCAGAGGTTCTGGAGACTCAGAAAGCAGAGGTTCTGGAGACTCAGAAAGCAGAGGTTCTGGAGACTCAGAAGGCAGAGGTTCTGGAGACTCAGAAAGCAGAGGTTCTGGAGACTCAGAAAGCAGAGGTTCTGGAGACTCAGAAAGCAGAGGTTCTGGAGACTCAGAAAGCAGAGGTTCTGGAGACTCAGAAAGCAGAGGTTCTGGAGACTCAGAAAGCAGAGGTTTTGGAGACTCAGAAAGCAGAGGTTCTGGAGACTCAGAAGGCAGAGGTTCTGGAGACTCAGAAAGCAGAGGTTCTGGAGACTCAGAAAGCAGAGGTTCTGGAGACTCAGAAAGCAGAGGTTCTGGAGACTCAGAAAGCAGAGGTTCTGGAGACTCAGAAAGCAGAGGTTCTGGAGACTCAGAAAGCAGAGGTTTTGGAGACTCAGAAAGCAGAGGTTCTGGAGACTCAGAAGGCAGAGGTTCTGGAGACTCAGAAAGCAGAGGTTCTGGAGACTCAGAAAGCAGAGGTTCTGGAGACTCAGAAAGCAGAGGTTCTGGAGACTCAGAAAGCAAAGGGGAAGGGCGAGGAAGTGAGGATGTGTCCTTTGTAAACTGACTGTTACACTTTCAGAATCACAAAAACACAAAACTTCTTTTGTGAGTGAAGAAGAAACAAATTACAATCTGTGTGGAATCCATGATGGAATTATGAAACTGAGACTTTAGGACGACAGCCTTGGGCCATTTGGAAAGATTACCTTGAAATGCTGCCAGAACAAAGAAGCTTTT
This sequence comes from Knipowitschia caucasica, assembly GCA_964034765.1. Taxonomy (NCBI): domain Eukaryota; kingdom Metazoa; phylum Chordata; class Actinopteri; order Gobiiformes; family Gobiidae; genus Knipowitschia; species Knipowitschia caucasica. The sequence goes on from OZ035843.1 coordinate 321,550, forward strand.
TATCAGAATCAGAAGTTATTTGTAACAAGAAGTCGCAGGATATAAAGTTACTTTGGTTTATGGAGCAAACAAACAGATAACATTCTAATATATATGTGTGTTTCAGCCTTGTCTCCTCATCAAAAACAAACCTTGTGTTTTGTTTAGCTCCATCCATGCTATAATAATAATAATAATAATAATAATGATAATAATAATAATTATAATAAGAATAATAATTATAATAATAATAATAATTATAATAATAATAATAATAAATGAAACTTGTGTTTTTGGGACACTCAAAGATGCTTCAGAAAACATACAAAATGAACATTGAAGATCAAAATTAAGGAAAGACGAGGTCAAACAGTTGGTTTTTTTTAAAGTGTTTTAAAATTCTGTAGTGAGTCGATGTCTCATATAAAGCTTTATATGAAGTGGAACAAAGACACAGTGGACTATTGCACATGTTTTTAGTGGCAGGAGAAACCGGAGCACCTGGAGGAAACAGGGAGAACATGCAAACTACACACAGTGGAGATGGAACCGAACACAGCTGTGAAGGTCCTGAAGCTAACCACTGCACAAACTCTCAATGTGTGTCAACGAGTTCAGTGAGCACTTCCCTCTTGCCGAGACAATCCACCCGCCCCCGCTCTCCTTAGACAGTTTCTCTCATGGAAAAGGAAAAGACCCTCAAAACAAGATCTGCTTTTTAAAGTTTTCCATGCGTATATCAGTGGCTCCAAAAGGTCCATGAACATGTGTGCTGTAATCTCATTCTCACTCCGGGTTGGTGGGGGTGTACCCGGAAAGAGAATTACCCAATGCTTTTGTATGGCGTCTTCTTTCCTCTTGAAAAGGTCTTTTTAGGACGGTCCAAAAGTCGCTCTTGGCTCAAAGCTACATTCCAGATGTTGTCAATGCTTAGGGGGATATTTTTTGTTTTTTTGGACCAGTCTAGTTTAGCTGCTGTGGACTTTTGAATGATGGGGATTGTGCCGGCTAACTCATGCACAAAAAAGTAGTTGAGTATTAGAACAGTTAGTACAGTTGGTAGAGCATTGGAGATTGACGCTGAAGGTTGTGAGTTTGAAACCACCACGATACCTTCTTCAATGATATCTGCTATCGTTGTGTCCTTGGGCAAGGCACTTAACCCACTTTGTCTATAGGCGCGCGGAAGTGATATTCGCTGCATGCCTTGATGTGTATTCATCAAACTGAAATGTCCTCACTGTGGGATGATTAAAGGACCTTCTTCTTCTTCCTCTACAGTCTATGGTCTGTACACACCAGGGAACAGCAGCACTCAAAAATCACATAACTTTATACAGTGGCCGTAAAGTCGAGTTTATGTGGACATCGGGCGGCACGGTGGCTGAGTGGATAGCACTCTCGCCTCTCAGCAAGAAGGTCCTGGGTTCGAATCCCGGTCGGACCAGGGCCTTTCTGAGTGGAGTTTGCATGTTCTCCCCGTGTCTGCGTAGGTTTCCTCCGGGGACTCCGGTTTCCCCTACCACTAAAAATATGTCCAATAGTTCTGGCATGTGCCTCCTGTACTGGCGACCGCTCCCATCTCTGTGTGGAGTGAGAGACAAATGCCCAAAAATTAACAATTGTAAACCGCTTTGAGACTCAGATCTGCAGTGAAAAGGCGGTATATAAATTAAAACTTACTTACTTACTTACTTACATCCATATTCAATTCTATATTACTCAGATCTTTCTCACTGATACTGGTCCAGTTTCATGTGGGTCATTTGGTCCGGTCCCAAAAGCAGGTTTTTCGTCCAGACTTTATATCAAAACCACGGATCTGCAACACTCTCCTGTCCATGAGCTCAGTCCACTCTTGTTTTATCGACAATGACATATTCTTCAAAATAACATCCACTTATTGCATTTATACCGTGATGTAATTCAGAACTGTCAAACTGTACATAAAACACACATGTTTATTCAGCATTGAGTAACTGCAGTGCTATAAGACATATGTTTTCTATAACTTTGACCCAGAAAAAGTCTTGAATTTTAGAAATAATTGAAAGTTATTTGGGAAATTCACTTGCCACCTCTTAAATGACATGTTGGATTCGTCTCTGTATCGTCTCCATTACGCCTTGTTTATTGTTCTGAATTATGTTGGAAATTCTGGCTGAAGTCACATAAACAAACATTACAAGTTTCCTGTTGAAAGGTTATCTCGCTTTTGGAGCAGGTTGTGAAATAGAGTCTATCGGAAAAGTGTGTGTGTGTGTGTGTGTGTGTCATTGTTTTAGAGTTTGTGTTGAGGTAAAAGCCACATGTTTTGTATTATGTGCAGTGTGTCAAAATGTGGACAGTCCGAGTGATGCGGTCTTGAAAAACATGACTTAAACATGCAAAAGTTCCTCATAAAACTCTTGAGAAGGAGGAAAAAAGCTGGTAGTGAGGCACATGTAGTGGTTTCTGGTGCAGTGTATGAAAGAATGAGGATTTGAGACATTTATGGTCATCCCCCGGACAAATGCATCCTGTGTGTTTGTTTTATTATTGCATTTCTTGTGTTTGATTTGACTTGAATTTATTTTGGGAAAGCCCTTTGAGATGCAGCATGTCTTTTTTGAGAGGGTCCCATGAACATATAACAAACACAATAATACAATACAATACTAACAACATTTAACACACACAGGTTTGCTACGATCCCACTCCAGCCCCCACGATAATACTACATTCAGTATAATAATACTACATACAGTATAATAATACTACATACAGTATAATAATACTACATACAGTATAATAATACTACTACAGAAAATATACATCTTTACAATATACAAAAAGTCAGATACAGTCTTTACAGCAGCAGGTAGTTAATACAACTTAAAACAGCAGCAGGTAGTTTATACAACTTAAAACAGCAGCAGGTAGTTTATACAACTTAAAATGTACATACAGGTATTTACAAAAGAAAATAAAATAACAAAAAATTGAAAACAGCTAGTAACATGAACAGGGTTGTAAGGTATCTAGATAAATGGGATTTAAATAACCCAAAGGAGGTGTTACAATGGTTTGATTCTCTGATATATTGACACTTTTTATTGTACATAATATATCCTGCATTTAACATGTTTTCGTATTTCTTACTTTTGCACAGTCTGAGTGTTTCTTTCCAATCCAGATGTGTCCATTTCTAATCTGTGAGATCAATAAAGTATATCTTATCTTATCTTATTGTTTGTGAATCAACATTCTTGTAAATTCCTCTAAAAAGTTATTCTAATGCTGCATGTATGAAAACAATTTTATTCAGAATCACAGTTTGGAGATGTGATGAGGCCACATGTGGGACCACAGCGATCAGAGCACCGCCAAACAGGGTCTATTTTCAGATTCATTTCCTTTGCCATTTGCAGTAAAACCTTATTTGAATACACAAACGAGCCCATTGTTGCACTGAAAATGTACATAAGTAAAACAAGGTAAAAAGTACAGGAATACAACAACAATAAAGTGCAGTAAACATTATCTTTATGCTTTTTGTTAATACTCAAAGAGAATGTTGCAAAAGTCAGGGCACTTTCAGACTTTCAGACTTTCTGCAGCTCAGACTCAGCGAACTCAGACTGAATAATCTCTGGTGTGTAGCACGTGTTTGTAGTCTCTGTTTTTTCCTGTTTGCTGATGTGGTTCAAATATATGAATACTTTCCTTCGCCCTCGGCTTCTGCTTCTGCACAGATGTGTAGAGTCAGCACGGCGCAGATGGACAGAACTGGAGTTGTTTGCTAACAATAAAACAGGACAACATTAAAGTCATTTTAAATAGGCTCAACTTTAACCAATGTGTCTTTAGTTTGATCCCAGTTCAGCGTGTTCGAGACTTAAGAAAAGCAAGGGGAAGAGGACAGAAATGATGAAGTTTTAATATGTTTTTACACAAACTACAATTTCTAAATCATAACAAAAATAACCTGCTTTTGTCTGTGTGGTTTTCATGATGGAGTAACAGAAATAAACTTTGTAAGGACTGTCCATTAGAAAAACTACCTCGCAATACTGTGAGAACAGAGACATTTTAGTTGATTGTATGCTCAGGAAGCCTTTTTTAAATGTTCTCACTACCTTAAGTCGCTATCTTCATCATTCATGAGAAAATTGTTCACTTATAAAACATTAAGGTGGTCAGAATGTGCTAGAATTAAGATGTGTGTTTCCAAATTTGAGCTATTTTTGACCCTTTTCATCACTCCCTCACCCTTCACTCTCTCGCCTCTTGCATGTCCAACAGATTATTTCACTACAATGAAGTTAAGTCCTCAAAACCACTCAACATTTACCGCCCTGCCCCCAGCCCCGGCCTCCTGCCCCCCAGCCCCTGCCTCCCGCCCCCTGCCTTCTGCCCCCTGCCCTGGGTCCAGATTTAGACCTGAGCCCACCTCTGGCCTTAAACTAACAGGTCTGCATCTTTACAGAGGCCAAAGATCAGCGTCTGCCCCTGAGCTCTATAAAGAGGGGCAGATAATGGCTTCCTAATGGCCGCAGTGTTTTTTCAGCCGGTGTGAGTGACCCGCACTGGGCCAACTGCCTGTTGTTCTAGTTTATGAGCCAGTAGGAAAATATTGTTGCAAACTGAATTTATGACTATAGTCCTTTCATTGATGCTGTGTTAGTTTGATACATGTATAGTGTACTTGCTGCAGTCCAAAATGAGTTGCTTTAGCATTTCAAAGGCTGTTTGTGTATTTGTACACGGTTGGTAGTGAGTGGAGGTCTGGCATTCCTCTGCAGCTCTAGTATTTATTTTAATTTCTATCTATTTTCTTTCCTGTTTGTTCTCTTTAGGCTAATTATGATTTACTAGTGCTTTTGGCACTGGGTGAGCTGTGGGGTAGGGGTGTTGGATCAGAGAGAGTTTGGGCTTGTGTGTGTCTATGTGTGTGGGTGTGTGTGTGTTGTATCTATTTGGTGCCTATTTCTCTGAGACAGACAGATCCAAGCGATCCCACTCACCAGATTCAGACCAAGCAATGTGTGTGAAGTGTTTTGCCAATTTAGAGCCACTACCGTCCCACTTTTGAGCCAGGTCTCTGCTACACTCTCCCATCCAAACTAACCCACCTTGCACTGCTTAGCTTTAAAGATACGGCCACAGATATGATTTCAAATGACAACCTATAGCTGCAATGAACCACACAGACATCTAGCCCTTCCATTCAACTTTATTCTTAAAAAAAACAACTTAAAATCACATGTTTCCACTACATTTCTGCCTGTAGAAAGACGAGCTGATTGATCGTCTCTGGTTGTGATCAAACTTTCTGGGAGGAGAAAACAATGTGGCAGTTTCTAAGCATCTCCAGACGTCCCTTGGAGCCAGAACAGAGTCGGATTCTGCTATTGTTGAATATCTGCTGACATAACATTTTGTATCAAGCTGCGCCGCACTCACAAACTCCCCACGGCTGCATCTGACAATAATCTACAATAATCTACAATAATCTACAATAATCTACAATGATCTACAATAATCTACAATAATCTACAATAATCTACAATAATCTACAATAATCTACAATAATCTACAATAATCTACAGCACGACCAGCTCCAAAAACGCTGCCAAAAGTCCTCTTTGAGCAAAGGGGCAAAAACAGGAATGAAACTAAATCGAGCCCAAACCAAAAAGATATTTCTGTGTTTCCAAAGAGCAGGAAGTGTGTCGTGACTTATGACCTTTGTTTGTTCGTATTTTTACTCGGTAAAGGGTTCGCAGGACCACACACAACCAAAACACTTCTCAGTATACATACCTCTGTCTCAGTATACATACATACCTCTGTCTCAGTATACATACAGACCTCTGTCTCAGTATACATACATACCTCTGTCTCAGTATACATACAGACCTCTGTCTCAGTATACATACAGACCTGTCTCAGTATACATACAGACCTCTGTCTCAGTATACATACATACCTCTGTCTCAGTATACATACATACCTCTGTCTCAGTATACATGCAGACTCCTGTCTCAGTATACATACAGACCTCTGTCTCAGTATACATACATACCTCTGTCTCAGTATACATACAGACTCCTGTCTCAGTATACATACATACCTCTGTCTCAGTATACATACAGACTCCTGTCTCAGTATACATACAGACCTCTGTCTCAGTATACATACATACCTCTGTCTCAGTATACATACAGACTCCTGTCTCAGTATACATACGTAACCTCTGTCTCAGTATACATACAGACTCCTGTCTCAGTATACATACAGACCTCTGTCTGAGTATACATACAGACTCCTGTCTCAGTATACATACAGACCTCTGTCTCAGTATACATACAGACCTCTGTCTCAGTATACATACAGACTTCTGTCTCAGTATACATACATACCTCTGTCTCAGTATACATACAGACCTCTGTCTCAGTATACATACAGACCTGTCTCAGTATACACACAGACCTCTGTCTCAGTATACATACAGACCTCTGTCTCAGTATACATACAGACCTCTGTCTCAGTATACATACAGACCTCTGTCTCAGTATACATACAGACCTCTGTCTCAGTATACATACAGACTCCTGTCTCAGTATACATACATACCTCTGTCTCAGTATACATACAGACCTGTCTCAGTATACATACAGACTCCTGTCTCAGTATACATACAGACCTCTGTCTCAGTATACATACATACCTCTGTCTCAGTATACATACAGACCTCTGTCTCAGTATACATACAGACCTCTGTCTCAGTATACATACAGACCTCTGTCTCAGTATACATACAGACCTCTGTCTCAGTATACATACAGACCTGTCTCAGTATACATACAGACCTCTGTCTCAGTATACATACATACCTCTGTCTCAGTATACATACAGACCTCTCCTGTCTCGGTATACATACAGTACCTCTGTCTCAGTATACATACAGACCTCTGTCTCAGTATACATACAGACCTGTCTCAGTATACATACATACCTCTGTCTCAGTATACATACAGACCTCTGTCTCAGTATACATACATACCTCTGTCTCAGTATACATACAGACTCCTGTCTCAGTATACATACAGACTCCTGTCTCAGTATACATACAGACCTCTGTCTCAGTATACATACATACCTCTGTCTCAGTATACATACAGACTCCTGTCTCAGTATACATACATACCTCTGTCTCAGTATACATACAGACTCCTGTCTCAGTATACATACAGACTCCTGTCTCAGTATACATACAGACCTCTGTCTCAGTATACATACAGACCTGTCTCAGTATACATACCTCTGTCTCAGTATACATACAGACCTCTCCTGTCTCGGTATACATACAGTACCTCTGTCTCAGTATACATACAGACCTCTGTCTCAGTATACATACAGACCTCTGTCTCAGTATACATACATACCTCTGTCTCAGTATACATACAGACTCCTGTCTCAGTATACATACAGACCTCTGTCTCAGTATACATACATACCTCTGTCTCAGTATACATACAGACCTCTCCTGTCTCGGTATACATACAGTACCTCTGTCTCAGTATACATACATACCTCTGTCTCAGTATACATACAGACCTCTGTCTCAGTATACATACAGACCTCTGTCTCAGTATACATATAGACCTCTCCTGTCTCAGTATACATACAGTACCTCTGTCTCAGTATACATACAGACCTCTGTCTCAGTATACATACAGACCTCTGTCTCAGTATACATACAGTACCTCTGTCTCAGTATACATACAGACCTCTGTCTCAGTATACATACAGACCTCTGTCTCAGTATACATACAGACCTCTGTCTCAGTATACATACAGTACCTCTGTCTCAGTATACATACAGACCTCTGTCTCAGTATACATACAGACCTCTGTCTCAGTATACATACAGTACCTCTGTCTCAGTATACATACATACCTCTGTCTCAGTATACATACAGACCTCTCCTGTCTCAGTATACATACATACCTCTGTCTCAGTATACATACACACCTCTGTCTCAGTATACATACAGACCTCTCCTGTCTCAGTATACATACAGTACCTCTGTCTCAGTATACATACATACCTCTGTCTCAGTATACATACAGACCTCTCCTGTCTCAGTATACATACAGACCTCTGTCTCAGTATACATACACACCTCTGTCTCAGTATACATACAGACCTCTGTCTCAGTATACATACAGACCTGTCTCAGTATACATATAGACCTCTGTCTCAGTATACATACAGACCTGTCTCAGTATACATACAGACCTCTGTCTCAGTATACATACAGACCTCTGTCTCAGTATACATACATACCTCTGTCTCAGTATACATACAGACCTCTCCTGTCTCAGTATACATACAGACCTCTGTCTCAGTATACATACACACCTCTGTCTCAGTATACATACAGACCTGTCTCAGTATACATACAGACCTCTGTCTCAGTATACATACAGACCTGTCTCAGTATACATACAGACCTCTGTCTCAGTATACATACAGACCTGTCTCAGTATACATACAGACCTCTGTCTCAGTATACATACAGACCTCTGTCTCAGTATACATACAGACCTCTGTCTCAGTATACATACAGACCTGTCTCAGTATACATACAGACCTCTGTCTCAGTATACATACATACCTCTGTCTCAGTATACATACAGACCTCTGTCTCAGTATACATACACACCTCTGTCTCAGTATACATACAGACCTGTCTCAGTATACATACAGACCTCTGTCTCAGTATACATACAGACCTCTGTCTCAGTATACATACAGACCTCTGTGTCAGTATACATACAGACCCCTGTCTCAGTATACATACAGACCTGTCTCAGTATACATACATACCTCTGTCTCAGTATACATACAGACCTCTCCTGTCTCAGTATACATACAGACCTGTCTCAGTATACATACATACCTCTGTCTCAGTATACATACATACCTCTGTCTCAGTATACATACAGACCTCTGTGTCAGTATACATACAGACCCCTGTCTCAGTATACATACAGACCTGTCTCAGTATACATACATACCTCTGTCTCAGTATACATACAGACCTCTCCTGTCTCAGTATACATACAGACCTGTCTCAGTATACATACATACCTCTGTCTCAGTATACATACAGACCTCTGTCTCAGTATACATACATACCTCTGTCTCAGTATACATACATACCTCTGTCTCAGTATACATACAGACCTCTGTCTCAGTATACATACAGACCTCTGTCTCAGTATACATACAGACCTCTGTCTCAGTATACATACATACCTCTGTCTCAGTATACATACAGACCTCTCTGTCTCAGTATACATACAGTACCTCTGTCTCAGTATACATACAGACCTCTGTCTCAGTATACATACAGTACCTCTGTCTCAGTATACATACAGTACCTCTGTCTCAGTATACATACAGACCTCTGTCTCAGTATACATACAGACCTGTCTCAGTATACATACATACCTCTGTCTCAGTATACATACAGACCTCTCTGTCTCAGTATACATACAGTACCTCTGTCTCAGTATACATACAGACCTCTGTCTCAGTATACATACACACCTCTGTCTCAGTATACATACAGACTTCTGTCTCAGTATACATACAGACCCCTGTCTCAGTATACATACAGACCTGTCTCAGTATACATACAGACCCCTGTCTCAGTATACATACAGACCTGTCTCAGTATACATACAGACCTCTGTCTCAGTATACATACATACCTCTGTCTCAGTATACATACAGACCTGTCTCAGTATACATACAGACCTCTGTCTCAGTATACATACAGACCTCTGTCTCAGTATACATACAGACCTGTCTCAGTATACATACAGACCTCTGTCTCAGTATACATACAGACCTCTGTCTCAGTATACATACAGACCTGTCTCAGTATACATACAGACCTCTGTCTCAGTATACATACAGACCTGTCAGATTCAGATTCATTTTATTGGCCATGTGGAGTAAAACTACATTGGAAATACATGCAAAAAGAGGTACTCTGTGTGCACCGACAGAATAAAAAGCACGATACAATGTAATATAAATACACATACACTGAATATGAAATAATAAATAATAAAAAAACAGCTGACACTGTGGCACCGATCGACAAAACAATACAAGGGGTAAAAGCAGTTTAAAAGCAGGTAAAAGCAGGAATTAAAATGCTCTGTTTAGGCACCTAACAGCCTGTGGAAAGAAACTGTTAGCATAGCGAGATGTCTTGCATCTCAGTGACCGGTATCTTCTGCCAGAGGGAAGAAGCTGGAACATGGCTTTCCCAGGGTGGCCAGAAGAGTCACCGATGATTTTAAGAGCTTTGTTTAAAAGTCTGGATTTGTAAAGAACCTCCAGAACAGGAAGCTCACAGCCCACGGTCCTCTTTGCAGAGCGGAGCACCTTGTTTAAAGCTCTCTTTTCTTTATCTGTGATGTTTCCAAACCACACAGACACAGAACCAACAAGTAAACTCTCAATGGTGCAGCCATAAAAGTTCAGCAGAATCTTAGAGTTAGTGGTAAATTCTCTAAGTTTCCGCAGGAAGTAAAGACGCTGACGGGCTTTCTTTACGACCCGGTCAGTGTTTTTAACCCATTTCAGGTTAGACAGAGTTAAGCCCAGGAACTTGCACTCCTCTACGATCTGCACCTGGGAGTTGTCAATAACAACAGGAGTGTGAGAACTGCTATGACTGAAGTCAAAGACAAGTTCACATGTTTTTGCAGTGTTCAGCTGGAGATTGTTTACTTTACTCCACTGAAAAACATGTTCGATCTCTGCTCTATAAGAGGATTCATCAGTGTCACTGATGAGACCGATGATGGTGGTGTCATCAGCATATTTGATGATCAGATTTGAGTCAGAGGAGGACACACAATCGTGAGTGTACAAAGTAAAAAGCAAAGGACTCAAAATACATCCCTGAGGAGAACCAGTGCTCACAGAAACAACATCAGAAAAACAGTCATTGATTTTTACTCTCTGAGATCTGTCAGTTAAAAAGCTAAAAATCCATTTACACATGGCAACATTCAGACCAAGGGACATTAGTTTTTCAACCAATATGCTTGGGACAAGACAATTAAAAGCAGAGCTATAATCAATGAACAGCATTCTCGCGACAGATTTACTAGTGTCCAAATGAGTGTAGACAGAGTTCAGAGCAAAGGAGATGCATCCTCCACACTCCTGTTCTGTCTGTAAGCAAACTGGAGCGGGTCAACACTCACAGGGTTCTGGCTCTTAATAAACTCCAGCACGAGCCGCTCAAAAGTCTTCATAAGAACAGACGTGAGAGCCACAGGGCGGTAGTCATTGAGACATGTCACTGGAGACTTCTTAGGAACTGGAATAATGGTGGACCTTTTAAAGCTCACCGGCACCGTACAGCTCCTGAGTGACAAGTTAAAAATGTCCGTTAAAACAGGGGCAAGTTGCTCGGAGCACAGTTTCAGGACGCGGGGAGGAATGCAGTCCGGGCCTGCGGCTTTCCGAGCTGTGGTCCTGGACAAGACCCGCCGTACTTCCTCCTGAGTCACTGTGAAGGCACCCTGACATTCGGGGAAGACAAAAGGCAGGGGATCAGCAGATTCAAAGCGGCAGTAAAAGTCGTTGAGCTCGTTTGGCAGAGTTTGGCCAGCAGCAATTTTCCCTGCACTTGGTTTCCAGGACGTGATAAGACTGATCCCCTTCCACATGCGTCGGGGGTCCTCTTCCCCAAAGAAGCCCTCTAACCTGTCCCCATAGCAACGCTTAGCAGCTTTTATAGAGCGTTCCACAGCGTAGCAGGACAGCTTGTAAGCGCCCTCGTCACCGGATTGAAACGCCAGTGTCCGCTCATTCATTCTCACTTTGACGTCAGTGTTCATCCAAGGTTTTTGGCCGGAGTGTTCTTTAATAACTTTATAGGGGACACAACAGTCAATGCAAAATTGTATGTATCCTGTCACAGCCTCACAGAATTCATCAATATTCTCAGAGTTAAAAACAGACCAGTCTGTGGCATCAAAGCAGCCCTGCAGCTTCATGTTAGCCTCCTCAGACCAGCACTGCACAGTGCGGGAAGTAGGTTTGTGCTGTTTGTTCCTCTGTGTATAAGAAGGAAGAAGGAGAACAGCGGAGTGGTCAGACTTCCCAAAAGCAGGTCTGAGACTGGACCTGTAAGCCGCCTTCACGTTACTATAGCAGTGATCCAGGATGTGAGCTCCCCTGGTAGGCTGACTCACATGCTGATAAAAGTTCGGTAATACAGACTTTAAGTTACATTTGTTAAAATCACCACCAACTATAATCACAGCATTGGGGTGAGCAGCTTCATGTTTATGCAAAATGTCACTTAAGTCATTCAGTGCAGCTGTACAGTCAGCCCGAGGATGAATATATACAGCACATAAAAAAATCACTGAGAATTCTCGGGGAAGATAGAACGGGCGGCATCTCAAAACCAGACACTCCAGGTTAGCAGAGCATGTTTTGTTAACAATAAAACTGTCAGTGCACCAGCGCTGGTTAATTAAAAAACACACACCTCCACCTTTCGATTTTCCTGTGCTCTCCATCTCTCTGTCCGAGCGGAAAATGGCGAATCCCGGCGGCTGAACAGCTGAGTCCGGGATATTGGGATGCAGCCACGTCTCGCTGAGGCAGTACACTGCGCAGTCCCGAGCCTCGCGCTGGTACTGGATACGGCTCAGGAGATCATCCGACTTGTTCGGGAGAGACTGAACGTTCGCCAGGTAAATAGGTGGCAGTGGGACCCTGGGAGTGCGACTCCGCACGAGAAGCCCGCCACGCTTTCCCCGGTGTCTGCGCTTCCTCCGTCGGCGAGAGACACCCGGCTCCGTACGGTGGTGAACACGGGGGAGGCGCCCGGCCTCATCGCCCTGTTCCCTGTCTCTGTCACTGTCCGCACGCCGCTCTCCTCGGGCTGGGCACTCCTCAAAGCCCTCACACCTAAGAGCAGGCGACACTGACTCACAAGCCAAGTCCCGTAAGTCCAGGAGAGTCTGTCGATCATATGCCACAGTGGCAAGTGTTTTGTGAAAGGATAAAAACAGTGAGAGGATAAAAACAATCACGGTGCACAACGGAGCTCTTGCAGCGGCGCCCTGGCACGGCGCCATCTCAAACACGCCAGTGTATGTATGTATACTGTCTCAGTATACATACATACAGACCTCTGTCTCAGTATACATACAGACCTCTCCTGTCTCAGTATACATACAGACCTCTGTCTCAGTATACATACAGTACCTCTGTCTCAGTATACATACAGACCTCTGTCTCAGTATACATACAGACCTCTGTCTCAGTATACATACAGACCTCTGTCTCAGTATACATACAGACCTCTGTCTCAGTATACATACAGTACCTCTGTCTCAGTATACATACAGACCTCTCCTGTCTCAGTATACATACATACCTCTGTCTCAGTATACATACATACAGACCTCTGTCTCAGTATACATACAGACCTCTCCTGTCTCAGTATACATACAGTACCTCTGTCTCAGTATACATACAGACCTCTGTCTCAGTATACATACAGTACCTCTGTCTCAGTATACATACAGACCTCTGTCTCAGTATACATACAGACCTCTGTCTCAGTATACATACAGACCTGTCTCAGTATACATACAGACCTGTCTCAGTATACATACAGACCTGTCTCAGTATACATACAGACCTGTCTCAGTATACATACAGACCTCTGTCTCAGTATACATACAGACCTCTGTCTCAGTATACATACAGACTGTCTCAGTATACATACAGACCTGTCTCAGTATACATACAGACCTGTCTCAGTATACATACAGACCTGTCTCAGTATACATACATACCTCTGTCTCAGTATACATACAGACCTGTCTCAGTATACATACAGACCTCTGTCTCAGTATACATACAGACCTCTCCTGTCTCAGTATACATACAGACCTGTCTCAGTATACATACAGACCTGTCTCAGTATACATACAGACCTCTGTCTCAGTATACATACAGACCTGTCTCAGTATACATACAGACCTGTCTCAGTATACATACAGACCTGTCTCAGTATACATACATACCTCTGTCTCAGTATACATACAGACCTGTCTCAGTATACATACAGACCTCTGTCTCAGTATACATACAGTACCTCTGTCTCAGTATACATACAGACCTCTGTCTCAGTATACATACAGACCCGTGTCTCAGTATACATACAGTACCTCTGTCTCAGTATACATACAGACCTCTGTCTCAGTATACATACAGACCTCTGTCTCAGTATACATACAGACCTGTCTCAGTATACATACAGACCTGTCTCAGTATACATACAGACCTGTCTCAGTATACATACAGACCTGTCTCAGTATACATACAGACCTGTCTCAGTATACATACAGACCTCTGTCTCAGTATACATACAGACCTCTGTCTCAGTATACATACAGACCTCTGTCTCAGTATACATACAGACCTGTCTCAGTATACATACAGACCTCTCTCAGTATACATACAGACCTGTCTCAGTATACATACAGACCTGTCTCAGTATACATACAGACCTGTCTCAGTATACATACAGACCTGTCTCAGTATACATACATACCTCTGTCTCAGTATACATACAGACCTGTCTCAGTATACATACAGACCCCTGTCTCAGTATACATACAGACCTGTCTCAGTATACATACAGACCTGTCTCAGTATACATACAGACCTGTCTCAGTATACATACATACCTCTGTCTCAGTATACATACAGACCTGTCTCAGTATAACATACAGACCTCTGTCTCAGTATACATACAGTACCTCTGTCTCAGTATACATACAGACCTCTGTCTCAGTATACATACAGTACCCTCTGTCTCAGTATACATACAGACCTCTGTCTCAGTATACATACAGACCTGTGTCAGTATACATACAGACCTCTGTCTCAGTATACATACAGACTCTGTCTCAGTATACATACAGACCTGTCTCAGTATACATACAGACCTGTCTCAGTATACATACAGACCCTGTCTCAGTATACATACAGACCCTGTCTCAGTATACATACAGACCTCTGTCTCAGTATACATACAGACCTGTCTCAGTATACATACAGACCTGTCTCAGTATACATACAGACCTGTCTCAGTATACATACCAGACCTCTGTCTCAGTATACATACAGACCTCTGTCTCAGTATACATACAGACCTCTGTCTCAGTATACATACAGACCTCTGTCTCAGTATACATACAGACCTGTCTCAGTATACATACAGACCTCTGTCTCAGTATACATACAGACCTCTGTCTCAGTATACATACAGACCTCTGTCTCAGTATACATACAGACCTGTGTCAGTATACATACAGACCTCTGTCTCAGTATACATACAGACCTCTGTCTCAGTATACATACAGACCTCTGTCTCAGTATACATACAGTACCTCTGTCTCAGTATACATACAGACCTGTCTCAGTATACATACAGACCTCTGTCTCAGTATACATACATACCTCTGTCTCAGTATACATACAGACCTCTGTCTCAGTATACATACATACCTCTGTCTCAGTATACATACAGACCTCTGTCTCAGTATACATACAGACCTGTCTCAGTATACATACAGACCTGTCTCAGTATACATACAGACCTCTGTCTCAGTATACATACAGACCTCTGTCTCAGTATACATACATACCTCTGTCTCAGTATACATACAGACCCTGTCTCAGTATACATACAGACCTGTCTCAGTATACATACAGACCTCTGTCTCAGTATACATACATACCTCTGTCTCAGTATACATACAGACCTCTGTCTCAGTATACATACAGACCTCTGTCTCAGTATACATACAGACCTCTGTCTCAGTATACATACAGACCTCTGTCTCAGTATACATACAGACCTCTGTCTCAGTATACATACAGACCTCTGTCTCAGTATACATACAGACCTGTCTCAGTATACATACAGACCTCTGTCTCAGTATACATACAGACCTCTGTCTCAGTATACATACAGACCTGTCTCAGTATACATACAGACCTCTGTCTCAGTATACATACAGACTCTGTCTCAGTATACATACAGACCTCTGTCTCAGTATACATACAGACCTGTCTCAGTATACATACAGACCTCTGTCTCAGTATACATACAGACCTGTCTCAGTATACATACAGACCTCTGTCTCAGTATACATACAGACCTGTCTCAGTATACATACAGACCCCTGTCTCAGTATACATACAGACCTGTCTCAGTATACATACAGACCTGTCTCAGTATACATACAGACCCCTGTCTCAGTATACATACAGACCCCTGTCTCAGTATACATACAGACCCTGTCTCAGTATACATACAGACCTCTGTCTCAGTATACATACAGACCTGTCTCAGTATACATACAGACCTGTCTCAGTATACATACAGACCCTGTCTCAGTATACATACAGACCTGTCTCAGTATACATACAGACCTGTCTCAGTATACATACAGACCTCTGTCTCAGTATACATACAGACCTCTGTCTCAGTATACATACAGACCTCTGTCTCAGTATACATACAGACCTCTGTCTCAGTATACATACAGACCTGTCTCAGTATACATACAGACCTCTGTCTCAGTATACATACATACCTCTGTCTCAGTATACATACAGACCTCTGTCTCAGTATACATACAGACCTCTGTCTCAGTATACATACATACCTCTGTCTCAGTATACATACAGACCTCTGTCTCAGTATACATACAGACCTGTCTCAGTATACATACAGACCTCTGTCTCAGTATACATACAGACCTCTGTCTCAGTATACATACAGACCTCTGTCTCAGTATACATACAGACCTCTGTCTCAGTATACATACAGACCTCTGTCTCAGTATACATACATACCTCTCCTGTCTCAGTATACATACAGGAGTAACTCCCCTAAGTGAATGAGTGATAGTATTCAGGCTTATCCAGCAGACAAGAAAACTGTAAAACTGTTGAAGAAACATTAACTTCATTTAAAGCTCAGGTACTTAACTTTGAAACCACCGAAATAAATGCTTGGCAATAAACTCTCTGGCTCTCTAGACAGTTTCCACATTCATGAGTCATTGGTCTCTATCACATTTTTAGATCCGCTTTTCAATCAGCCATCCTGCTCTCAGCCCAAAGAATCACATCGTGACTCACAGGGATCTTTCTTTGTGAGGAGAGAGGAAGGAAGAACCCAAACTGATGATTCATCATAAATAAACAAAAGTGAGAGAAAAAAGAAAGACAGGAAGACAGACTAACATACAAGGAGAGCACAGGTACATATAGACACAGACACAGGTACATGCAGACACAGACACAGGTACATGTAGACACAGACACAGGTACATGTAGACACAGACACGGTACATGTAGACACAGACACAGGTACATGTAGACACAGACACAGGTACATGTAGACACAGACACAGGTACATGTAGACACAGACACAGGTACATGTAGACACAGACACAGGTACATGTAGACACAGACACAGGTACATGTAGACACAGACACAGGTACATGTAGACACAGACACAGGTACATGTAGACACAGACACAGGTACATGTAGACACAGACACAGGTACATGCAGACACAGACACAGGTACATGTAGACACAGACACAGGTACATGTAGACACAGACACAGGTACATGTAGACACAGACACAGGTACATGTAGACACAGACACAGGTACATGTAGACACAGACACAGGTACATGTAGACACAGACACAGGTACATGTAGACACAGACACAGGTACATGCAGACACAGACACAGGTACATGCAGACACAGACACAGGTACATGTAGACACAGACACAGGTACATGTAGACACAGACACAGGTACATGTAGACACAGACACAGGTACATGTAGACACAGACACAGGTACATGTAGACACAGACACAGGTACATGTAGACACAGACACAGGTACATGCAGACACAGACACAGGTACATATAGACACAGGTACATATAGACACAGGTACATGTAGAGAGAGACACAGGTACATATAGACACAGACACAGGTACATGTAGACACAGACACAGGTACATGCAGACACAGACACAGGTACATGTAGACACAGGTACATATAGACACAGGTACATGTAGACACAGACACAGGTACATGTAGACACAGCGACACAGGTACATGCAGACACAGACACAGGTACATATAGACACAGGTACATATAGACACAGGTACATGTAGAGAGAGACACAGGTACATATAGACACAGACACAGGTACATGTAGACACAGACACAGGTACATGTAGACACAGACACAGGTACATGTAGACACAGACACAGGTACATGTAGACACAGACACAGGTACATGTAGACACAGACACAGGTACATGTAGACACAGACACAGGTACATGCAGACACAGACACAGGTACATGTAGACACAGACACAGGTACATGTAGACACAGACACAGGTACATGTAGACACAGACACAGGTACATGTAGACACAGACACAGGTACATGCAGACACAGACACAGGTACATATAGACACAGGTACATATAGACACAGGTACATATAGACACAGGTACATGTAGAGAGAGACACAGGTACATATAGACACAGACACAGGTACATGTAGAGAGAGACACAGGTACATATAGACACAGACACAGGTACATATAGACACAGGTACAGAGACACTGGTACATATAGACACAGGTACAGAGACACTGGTACATATAGACACAGAGACACAGGTACATGCAGACACAGACACAGGTACATATAGACACAGAGACACAGGTACATGCAGACACAGACACAGGTACATATAGACACAGGTACATATTGACACAGGTACATATAGACAGAGACACAGGTACATATAGACACAGACACAGGTACATGTAGACACAGACACAGGTACATGTAGACAGAGACACAGGTACATATAGACACAGGTACATATAGACACAGGTACATATAGACACAGGTACATATAGACACAGGTACATATAGACACAGGTACATATAGACACAGGTACATATAGACACAGGTACATATAGACACAGGTACATATAGACACAGGTACATATAGACACAGGTACATATAGACACAGGTACATAGACAGAGGTACATATAGACACAGGTACATATAGACACAGGTACATATAGACACAGGTACATATAGACACAGGTACATAGACAGAGGTACATATAGACACAGGTACATATAGACACAGGTACATATAGACACAGGTACATAGACACAGGTACATATAGACACAGGTACATATAGACACAGGTACATAGACACAGGTACATATAGACACAGGTACATAGACAGAGGTAATATAGACAGAGGTACATATAGACACAGGTACATATAGACACAGGTACATATAGACACAGGTACATAGACAGAGGTACATATAGACACAGGTACATATAGACACAGGTACATATAGACACAGGTACATATAGACACAGGTACATAGACACAGGTACATATAGACACAGGTACATATAGACACAGGTACATATAGACACAGGTACATAGACACAGGTACATATAGACACAGGTACATATAGACACAGGTACATAGACACAGGTACATATAGACACAGGTACATATAGACAGAGGTACATATAGACACAGGTACATATAGACACAGGTACATATAGACACAGGTACATATAGACACAGGTACATAGACACAGGTACATAGACAGAGGTACATATAGACACAGGTACATAGACAGAGGTACATATAGACAGAGGTACATATAGACAGAGGTACATATAGACACAGGTACATATAGACACAGGTTCATATAGACACAGGTTCATATAGACACAGGTACATATCTTTCTTTCACACGTTGTTTTCTTTTGAGGGAACTTTGGCATGTCGTGGTCTCTTTTCTCTGTTGCTTTCTATTAGCACAAACAATATTTACAATGAGAATCCCAGCTTTAACAGTCTCAGTACATTTCCTTGGATGAGAAATAAGTTCCTTCATTCTCTGCGTCATTGAATATTAGGCTCAGAAAACATGGAAGCCGCTTGTGGAACAGTGACCCCAGTGTGCAGCGAGTGGAGCATCATCAAAAAGCTGTTTTTATTTGTGGTGGAGACAGACTTCCTGACCTGGAGCATGGACGTGTTTACGGAGGAAAACATGGGCTTTATAATGAAGTGGAACAAGAGATGGAACGCTGACGTCCCGGAGAGTGTGAACCCGGTCTGCTGGCGCTCACACAAGCAACTGCTGTTTTAGGGAGGTGTTAATGGAGGAAAGTTTCACACCCAGTAAAGATGTCTGTAAAGTAGTGTAAAATCCTTCTTTTAATGTTGGGAGTTACTGTAAAGCTGGGGTACCTGACTTTAAAACAACCAATGTAATCTGCACACCTCATGATATTCACAGGGGTGGGAATCTATACGTTTTTGCTTCCTCCTGCTCCTTTTCGAGTTTGAATCATGTGCAATATCGTAATAAGTAATTGCTAACGATACGTTTCACAATTCTATGTACTGACATGTCCTTTGAACTCAAAATAAATAAACACTCAACTCAATGTAATGTAATAAACTATAAGAATTTCACATTCATGTGTTCTTCGGCCTTTGTCACATCTTTGGAGCATGTTTTTCAGACAGAAAAGTGAAAAATAGAAGACCACCTTCACTCAGCCAATCAGCTCTCAGCCCAAAGAGTCATAAAGTTACACATGGAGTTACACATGGAGTTCCACAAGGCGCTGTTCTTGGACCTGAACTGTTTATAACAGATGGAAGAAAATCAATATTTTTTTTTTTTTTTTTGGGGGCGACAGTAGCTCAGTGTGTAGAGCATTGGCCTTTGAGCCTGAAGGTCGTGGGTTCGAGTCCACCACGAGACCCATTTCATGACTCCCACTGATGACTGCTGTCATTGTGTCCTTGGGCAAGACACTTAACCCCACTTTGCCTGAAGCCCCCATAGAAAGATCTCAGCTCCTGTGGACTCACCACCTGCAGGAGGATCAGTGAGGGGCTGGTGCTCTGTGAACTGGGTGCAGCTCTGACTGAGACCCCCCCCACCCAGAAATGGATGGATGGAAGAAAATCAAAAAGACAGAGGTCTGGGATTGCGTCACAACAGAAGACGTTTTATTGTTGGTGAAAGACATGACCGGAGTTTTGCAGCGTGCACATGGTTTCGGACTAGCATCCTCTTAGCATCTGCCGCGGCGCCAACAGATATGTTAGCATCGACCTTCAGACTCAAACATCAAGTGCAAAATCACTGGCGTCTACAGACTGTCAAAAGTCTCATCAAAGATTCATAATATGTTAATGATAAACTCAATTGTATTCTATAACCCAGACACATAAAGACCCCCTCACTCAGCCCAAAGCCTCAAATAGTGACTCACAGGGCTCTATCTTACAAGTTGAAAGTCCACAAACTACTATTACTATGACTATTATGTCGGGGGAAACAAATCGTTATTATACAACATTTCTAGTGTTAGTGATGATTAACGACAGTTAGGGTACACCAGCTTTAAACACACAGAGTAGAGTTAGAACTACACTAATCTTTAGTATTAAATATCTTTAGTTTAGTTGATTTGTACATTTTGCAGCAGTGGAACAAGATATGACATTGAAATCTGGTAGCACTTTCTCCCTAACAGACGGTGGAAGGAAGGTGAGGCAAACAGGCAGAAAGTGTGACCGTGTTTAACTTTAAAATAAGATCTTGAAAATGCAATAAAGCACGTGTGAAAAAACGCTGGATGAGTGTAGTTAGAGAATCAAAGAGGTGTGTTGACGAGATCAGATGTGAGGATGTTCGAGCCAGTGTGGACTTGTTTTAATGACAGAGCAGACACTGGACGGATTTAGGGAGAAATAAAAAATGTATTTGGTCATTCACAAAGGTCCCCATGGATGAAACATGGGGAGATGTCAGTGTTGCCGTGCATTTAGCGACAGGAAGAAAAGGATCAATCAAACAAGGAGAAAGAGGAAAACAGAAAGAAAAGCTTCAAGTCCTGGACGACAGGCAGCAAACGTTTCACACATTTACAAATGATCAAAACAGTTTCATGCCAATCAGGACGTCTCCAATTCTCTCAAACTTGACTCTAAAAAACATTCAATGAAATAAATTCTGTTCGGTCCCAGTCGTTTTGCGACCCGCTCCATGTCGAAGGAGCCGAGGATGAAAGGCCCAGTTCTGTGCAAAAGTAAGAACCATTTAGGGTCATTTCCATAAACTCCACCTAAACTATTTCTCTACATCTGGGATTCCAGTTTCTCTTTGCGAGCGGAGGAAACATTTCGGCTACTTCTTGGTGTACGATAACAAACACAAGCAGATCTAAAAAAACAGTGATATTCTGTGGCTGTTGCCTCTGCCCTGGCCCTGAACTCTCCCTGTGTGTGGTTAATGGATGACGGTTCATTGGTTCAGATCCTGGACACACTCTGCAAACAGCGGCCTGTTGTCTCAGCTCTCCATCTCAGAAACTTGACCCTAAATCTGTGTAAAGCTGTGTTTGAACAGCCAGCTTCTGTTTGTCGTGTCGCTGGCCTCACATCGGCACCTCTCCACTTCGCAGCAGGGCTAAACGTTTGGTTTGGCAAAGTCACTGAAAGAAACATTTTAGCAACAGCTCTCGGTAGAATAGGACAGGGCAACTCCTTCACTGCTAAAAGTGACGGAAAATAAGTCCACAAAATATCCAAAGAAATGCAATTAATACATTCAGTTTCGTTAACAGTAACTGGCTTGACTTAATTGCGTCAATTAGACAAGTTTCTACACTGGAAAAAACAGCGTTACCTCATATAAGGCATTTATTACCTTATATGAGGTAATAAATGCTTGAATTGAGAGTGGTTTTTTATCTTAAAACGAGATCTTCCATTTCTCATTCCAAGGATGACATTTGTTGAATATTTAAAACAAGATAATTTTGTTAGTCCCAAAGGCAGGCAAAATGTAAAAACTGTTAGTAAATTTAGCAAAATGTTTGCAATTCTTGACTTATTTTGAATCCCTTTTTGCACTGTAAGTTATGGTGCTCATGTTTAACCAATTTCACTCTAAGAGGCATTTTGGCACAAACTGAGTAAATAATTCAGATCCTTGTCCTGATGATCTATAGTGAAAGGTCTTAGGAGATGAGATGGAGGCTTTGACGCACGTTCACTAAATATCAGCTGCATGAGTTTAGTCAATCTGACGTCCTGCTGCGTTGGGGAAACGCAGGAAAGAAGTGGTGGGTTCTTTTGTATCAGAGAAAACGTTAGCATCACTTGTTTACAGTAGAAAGTCAACTCAGGGTGAAGACATATGTTCACGAGCGCCGTGTCCCCCATTGTTGGCCCTGGTTTAGTCCTGGTTTAGTCCTGGTTTAGTCCTGGTTTAGTCCTGGTTTAGTCCTGGTTTAGTCCTGGTTTAGTCCTGGTTTAGTCCTGGTTTAGTCCTGGTTTAGTCCTGGTTTAGTCCTGGTTTAGGTCCTGGTTTAGTCCTGGTTTAGTCCTGGTTTAGTCCTGGTTTAGTCCTGGTTTAGTCCTGGTTTAGTCCTGGTTCAGTCCTGGTTTAGTCCTGGTTTAGGTCCTGGTTTAGTCCTGGTTTAGTCCTGGTTTAGTCCTGGTTTAGGTCCTGGTTTAGTCCTGGTTTAGTCCTGGTTTAGTCCTGGTTTAGTCCTGGTTTAGCTCCTGGTGTGTTCATTTTCCTGTTTGGACCGGCACCTATTGACGTGACCACTGCGCTGCTCTCTGAGGGTTGCTGAACCAATGGAGCGAGGATTTCCATCTCGCTGCTGTACCCACTGCAGACAGCTTTAGAGCAGAAAAACTACTCCTGCAGCTTTAAACCTGGAAGTCAGTGGAGTCGCTTGTTGTTTTAGATCATCACTTCTGCCCAACTGTGGGACAATCTTTGCAGAGAATGAAAAACAAGAAACTCCAGAGGGAGGTTGAGAGAAGCAGATGTTCAGCAGCCGTTAGTGCAGAGACAACACAGTGTGAGACCTGAGTCGTAATTACAACTGAAGTGAAGACAGTGTTACCAGACTGTACAGATGTGGAACACCTGTGCACAGCTCTGATGACATCACTCTGTGTCCACAGGTGCATCCACTGAAAAGTACACTCATATGCACTTTATTTGTTCTCTTTTGGCGTGGTCTGAGTTCTGTTACTCTAGTATGTCTTGGTTTGGAACGTGAAAGGATTTCTTACTTAGAAAATGGTGAATGTACAATGGACAACATACAATACTCCCATCTGCTCCTGGTCAAAGAATAAAACTACATCCTGCTATTTTAACATCAAACATTGTGTGCAGCATGTTCTAGACTTCTATTTCAGTTGGAGCAGGTGCCAAGAATACAACTCTGAGTCCAAATGTTTAACAGATCATTATTTGATATATATATAAATATATAAAATACAAACCTGCATAATGCACAGACTTTGCTTTGAAACTCGCCGCTGCATGATCCGGTCTAAACACACGATAAAACTTTGCCTTTGTGCATATGTTGTTGAATATTGTCACCAGACATATTTTCTCATAAATAGAGACATATCTATGAAAAGATAATTAGACCATAGTTGATATGTGCGAACAAAGAAGATGTAGATTATGATATCTATGGATTAGAATTATTATTATTTTTGTACAATAATGGCCTCCATCCCCACAGTTTAAGTCACTTATTGTCGACAATGAAGAAATGAGAGTAGAACATTTACAAAACGTATTCGGAGGCATTGCTTTTCTTAAAGGCTCAATAAGAATGGCTTTGCCGTTTATTTAGAATTGATTTTCTCAAATGACTGTTTATTGATGAAAGACCGTAGCATGTCTCTTTTAAAGATGGATTACCAAACGTTATTGCTTTCCTGAATAGCTAAAGAGTCATGAACCCACAACATCCTGTCTCCATCTCAATAGAAAAGTGTTATTTTGCAGATTTGTGGAGAAAGAGCCTCATGAGTCATTATTTGATGCTTTGGGCTCAGAGCTGATGTAAAGGTTGTCCTGTTTCACTTTTCGACAGAGGCCTAAAATACATGCATTTGAAAACTAGACTGCCTTAAAACAAGATTGTATTTAAAATATACAAAACACGTCTCCCTTGGAGTGAGAAAATACAACAACAGTTCTTGAAATAAGACTAAATGGATTTGTCCCTTTGGCAAATCATATTTTAATATTTGCCAAAGAGTGTGGATTTGTTATCCTGTCTGTACTGTGTACTGTTTAAAGTAAAGTGCCCTGACTTGAAGGGCTTATTTGTACATTTTCACGGTAAAGAACATTCACAACATGAAAAGATCTGATTACGTTGTCTTTTGAAACCACGATAATCCCCCTCTTCACTCGAGCGCATCCCAAAACAAAACTGCTTTCTTTCCCTTTAGTCTCGGCTCAAAGCGACTTGTCAACATCCAGTGCTTAAGCTAAGACTCAGTGGATCTTCGTTCTCTGCTCTTTTCCACAGTCTTTGACCAAAGTGAGAAATAACACAAGCGCTAATTCTCTCGCCGCAGCTCTCAGCAGCTCTTTGGTCAGCCCTGTATTCACACCGTCACCGGGAGGCTGCAGGTTTACCAGGATTTTCACGGGCGTTTGGAGAGAATGAAAAGAGGTCTTGGCTTTATTGGACTTGAGCAGGATCGGAGCGCTTTACAGGAACCGGGAAAACAAGGTGGATTATTAAGAGGCTACTTCACGACTCCCACTGATGTCTGTAAGACACGTAGCCCCACTTTGCCTGAATCACCCGCTGAAAGATCAAGGCAGAGCAGCATCCTCCTGTGGATGGATGGACCGTTGACAGTTTCTCATTGCTGCGGGTAAAAAACTTTCTAAAAATGAAGTATAAATATGAATAACTTGTCCCACACATAATAGTCTGACTTATTCTACTACATCTCATTTGATTAAATAAGACGTAGCACTAAATCCAAACATGAAACAGAAAAGCCATGTGACATCACAAGGCTTACAAGGCTTTGGTCTGTAGAATATAGACCAAAGTGGCTCAGTAGAAGTGGCTCAGTGGTGAAGTGTGGGCGGCAGATTGAGTTTTTCTCTGCTGTAACACTCGTCGGTCCTGGCACTGACACACGGAAGCTACGGTTTTGACTTTGTCCAAAATCGTGTGATTTATAGTTTACTACTGCGAGTTCTTGGATTACAGACTTTTCTCTCTCTCCCTCGACCCGTGGGTCTACAGCCTCAGTCCTGGGTCTACAGCCTCAGTCCTGGGTCTACAGCCTCAGTCCTGGGTCTACAGACTCAGTCCTGGGTCTACAGCCTCAGTCCTGGATCTTACAGCCTCAGTCCTGGATCTACAGCCTCAGTCCTGGGTCTACAGCCTCAGTCCTGGGTCTACAGCCTCAGTCCTGGGTCTACAGCCTCAGTCCTGGGTCTACAGCCTCAGTCCTGGGGCTACAGCCTCAGTCCTGGGTCTACAGCCTCAGTCCTGGGTCTACAGCCTCAGTCCTGGGTCTACAGCCTCAGTCCTGGGTCTACAGACTCAGTCCTGGGTCTACAGCCTCAGTCCTGGGTCTACAGCCTCAGTCCTGGGTCTACAGCCTCAGTCCTGGGGCTACAGCCTCAGTCCTGGATCTACAGCCTCAGTCCTGGGTCTACAGCCTCAGTCCTGGGTCTACAGCCTCAGTCCTGGGTCTACAGCCTCAGTCCTGGGTCTACAGCCTCAGTCCTGGGTCTACAGCCTCAGTCCTGGATCTACAGCCTCAGTCCTGGATCTACAGTCTCAGTCCTGGGTCTACAGCCTCAGTCCTGGGTCTACAGCCTCAGTCCTGGATCTACAGCCTCAGTCCTGGATCTACAGCCTCAGTCCTGGGTCTACAGCCTCAGTCCTGGGTCTACAGCCTCAGTCCTGGGTCTACAGCCTCAGTCCTGGGTCTACAGTCTCAGTCCTGGATCTACAGCCTCAGTCCTGGATCTACAGCCTCAGTCCTGGGTCTACAGCCTCAGTCCTGGATCTACAGCCTCAGTCCTGGATCTACAGCCTCAGTCCTGGGTCTACAGCCTCAGTCCTGGGTCTACAGCCTCAGTCCTGGGTCTACAGCCTCAGTCTTGGGTCTACGGCCTCAGTCCTGGGTCTACAGCCTCAGTCCTGAGTCTACGGTCTCAGTCCTGGGTCTACGGCCTCAGTCCTGGGTCTACAGCCTCAGTCCTGGGTCTACGGTCTCAGTCCTGGGTCTACGGCCTCAGTCCTGGGTCTACAGCCTCAGTCCTGGGTCTACGGCCTCAGTCTTGGGTCTACGGCCTCAGTCCTGGGTCTACAGCCTCAGTCCTGGGTCTACGGTCTCAGTCCTGGGTCTACGGCCTCAGTCCTGGGTCTACAGCCTCAGTCCTGGGTCTACAGCCTCAGTCCTGGATCTACAGCCTCAGTCCTGGGTCTACAGCCTCAGTCCTGGGTCTACAGCCTCAGTCCTGGGTCTACAGCCTCAGTCCTGGGTCTACAGCCTCAGTCCTGGATCTACAGCCTCAGTCCTGGGTCTACAGCCTCAGTCCTGGATCTACAGCCTCAGTCCTGGGTCTACAGCCTCAGTCCTGGGTCTACTGCCTCAGTCCTGGATCTACAGCCTCAGTCCTGGATCTATAGCCTCAGTCCTGGATCTACAGCCTCAGTCCTGGGTCTACAGCCTCAGTCCTGGGTCTACAGCCTCAGTCCTGGGTCTACGGCCTCAGTCTTGGGTCTACGGCCTCAGTCCTGGGTCTACAGCCTCAGTCCTGGGTCTACGGTCTCAGTCCTGGGTCTACGGCCTCAGTCCTGGGTCTACAGCCTCAGTCCTGGGTCTACGGTCTCAGTCCTGGGTCTACGGCCTCAGTCCTGGGTCTACAGCCTCAGTCCTGGGTCTACAGCCTCAGTCCTGGGTCTACGGCCTCAGTCTTGGGTCTACGGCCTCAGTCCTGGGTCTACAGCCTCAGTCCTGGGTCTACGGTCTCAGTCCTGGGTCTACGGCCTCAGTCCTGGGTCTACAGTCTCAGTCCTGGGTCTACAGCCTCAGTCCTGGGTCTACAGCCTCAGTCCTGGGTCTACGGCCTCAGTCCTGGGTCTACAGCCTCAGTCCTGGGTCTACAGCCTCAGTCCTGGGTCTACAGCCTCAGTCCTGGGTCTACAGCCTCAGTCCTGGATCTACAGCCTCAGTCCTGGATATACAGCCTCAGTCCTGGGTCTACAGCCTCAGTCCTGGATCTACAGCCTCAGTCCTGGGTCTACAGCCTCAGTCCTGGGTCTACAGCCTCAGTCCTGGGTCTACAGCCTCAGTCCTGGGTCTACAGCCTCAGTCCTGGGTCTACAGCCTCAGTCCTGGGTCTACAGCCTCAGTCCTGGGTCTACAGCCTCAGTCCTGGGTCTACAGCCTCAGTCCTGGGTCTACAGCCTCAGTCCTGGGTCTACAGCCTCAGTCCTGGGTCTACAGCCTCAGTCCTGGGTCTACAGCCTCAGTCCTGGATCTACAGCCTCAGTCCTGGGTCTACGGCCTCAGTCCTGGGTCTACGGCCTCAGTCCTGGGTCTACGGCCTCAGTCCTGGGTCTACAGCCTCAGTCCTGGGTCTACGGCCTCAGTCCTGGGTCTACGGCCTCAGTCCTGGGTCTACGGCCTCAGTCCTGGGTCTACAGCCTCAGTCCTGGGCTCCTGAGATGTGTCGAGATGAGGCTTTCCCGCTTTGACAAATGTCAGGGATTCTATGGGATTTCAACACAACTGCTCAAAAGTGTTTTTGAGGTGTTTCTGTACTTTTCCGTTGTAATTACCCACTTCAGCCTGAGTCCTTGTGCAAAGTGCCGGTGACAGAGCAGCTGTTTTAGTTCAAGGACCAGGGGATTGTTACAGCGACGCCCGAAAGATGAGCGTTTGAGATCGGGGCGTGAAGAAGTGATGTCACCGCCGCAGCTGTGGAGCCATTTTGTTTGTGTCATTATCTGTCGAGTCGAGGTGTTCTTTCCACCGCGGCTTCAGAAAAGTCAAGAGCGACTTGAGTACGTTCATCTTCAAACCAGAGTTTCTACTTTTGTTTATTCCTCATCTGTTTGAATCTCATGTAATCATGGATCTTTTTTGTTTCTGTATTTCTTTCTTGCTTGAAACAAAAACAGATTCACGGATGGAGCCAGTAATGTTCAAAGCACTGCGTCTTTTTAGTCCTCGTTCCAACCAAGTCTTTTTTGTCTTTTTTTGTCTTTTTTGATATGAAGTATTTACTCGTTTTCATGAAGTATGGAGAAGCAAAGGTGGAAGAGGGATTGAGCACAGTATAATTCTACACATGACACCCACATACACACACACACATCAGGCACATGCACATTACATATGAGCGTGCATGTGAAGAAGGGGCATGGACAAACAGGATGCAGGGTTTTAGTGACATCATGCAATTAGCAAGTATAACAAGTTAAATACTACCAATCTTTAAGGGAGAAAAAGTACAGAAATACAAAAGAATAACGATTAAAAAATACAAATGATCTACCTCAGTTCTACTACACCCTCAAAAGTAAATATTTAAAGTTAGAATCTACTCAATATTAAAAAGAACACTAAAAACAAACTTGAAAATACAAGGCCTGTAAGTGTGAGATCATTTAGTTTATCCATTAATGTTCTAAATAATAAAGATTGCACTAAATAAAACACAAAATGCCATAATTAAAAGTACGTGTAAGGGCCTAAATGAACACAAATGAGTTATATATCTTCAAGACGTTCCTCTGTCCTCATCCACCACTCGCCCTCGTAACCATTGACTCTAACAGGCTTTTGTGGTCACTTAGAATTTCTACCACAGTTGCCATGACCACAGTGATGTCACACAATCGTCCATTTGGACTGAAGCAAAGTCTTAAAGACCTTATGACGGGTTTTTTTAAAAAAAATAGTGGATATCAAAATTGCATGACAATGTCAATTTGAAAGAGATTCCGGCAAAAAAAATCCTATATTTTATAAAAAGAACGTGTTTTTCATGAATTTAAGTTGTCTATGCTCTAACCTGTGTGTGACGTCACAGCGGGTTACGCCCATGCATTGAAAACCATGGATCTATGCCACAGGACTGTCTTTTCTCTCTTCTCTCCACTGAGGCCCAACACAATACTGCCCTCTACAGGTGACAATTGCTCACTACACATAAATAGCCGTTTTGAGAGTGAAAAAGTGTCTGAGGTGGGATTTGAACCCCAGTATCTGGATTGGCAGTCCATTGACACAACCACTGGACTATCTCAGTGACAACAAAATGTTACATTCTAGTATTTATGTCACACTCGCTGTACACGGCCTTGTCATCTTGAATATCCGCGAAAAAAGAACGAATACCAAATTGGAAACAACTTACAGCGTTGAAACGTACCCACTCTGACGTCACCAAGGGCTGTGAAGTTTTTTCGTTTCTAAGGGCGTTGCTATGGGGTTATTTCGATTTGGGGGGATCAGACAAAAAAAACAACAACAGATTTTGAAACCTTTAGTAGTTCTCTTCTAATATAAAATGGTATTAAAACTGTATTTCTAAATAAATCAAACCCGTCATAAGGTCTTTAAACATCTCCAACTGTCGGACTAAAATGTGAAAGAGACGAAAGAAGAAAAAGACATGAGCAATTTTCAGCTCGTCACGGAAGAACTGTAGCAAGACTCAGACACGCCATGGATTAATTTTATATTTTTATTTTAGTGCTAATGCCAGTCAGAATTTAGGGATCTGTAGAGAATAGTTTGAATCACATGGTGTTTTGGTTCTTTTGGCACCCCCCCGCTGCTTCATGGATAGCATCACACATGTTGTTAGACCACTCTGAATGGGAGAGTTTTTCATTTCCTTAAGGATTAAAGTTAGGGTTAAGAACAGTTAATTTGGTTCAGATTAGGGAAAACACAAGGATGTAAATGTATTAGTTACATTCATCCCCATAGGGAACTTTGTCCTCTGCATTTGACCCATCCTGATGCCACTATGGCGTGTGTCAGGAGCAGTGGTCGCCGTAGTACAGTAGTTAGTGGTAGTTAGTGGGAGGGAAAACTGGAGCACCCGGAGGAAACCTACACAGACACGGGGAGAACATGCAAACTCCACTCAGAAAGGCCGAAACTGGGATTCGAAGCCTGGAACCTCTTACTGAGAAACAGGAGGGTTGTGTCACCGTGTCGCCCAGCTTACAGTGGAAGGAATACCAAGATTATGATTCCCTGCTCAGTCCTGGGTCTACAGCCTCAGTCCTGGATCTACAGCCTCAGTCCTGGATCTACAGCCTCAGTCCTGGGTCTACAGCCTCAGTCCTGGATCTACAGTCTCAGACCTGGGTCTACAGCCTCAGTCCTGGGTCTACAGCCTCAGTCCTGGATCTACAGTCTCAGACCTGGGTCTACAGCCTCAGTCCTGGATCTACAGCCTCAGTCCTGGATCTACAGCCTCAGACCTGGGTCTACAGCCTCAGTCCTGGGTCTACAGCCTCAGTCCTGGGTCTACAGACTCAGTCCTGGGTCTACAGCCTCAGTCCTGGGTCTACGGCCTCAGTCCTGGGTCTACAGCCTCAGTCCTGGGTCTACAGCCTCAGTCCTGGGTCTACAGCCTCAGTCCTGGGTCTACAGCCTCATTCCTGGGTCTACAGCCTCAGTCCTGGGTCTACATCCTCAGTCCTGGATCTACAGCCTCAGTCCTGGGTCTACAGCCTCAGTCCTAGGGTCTACAGCCTCAGTCCTGGGTCTACAGCCACAGTCCTGGGTCTACAGACTCAGTCCTGGGTCTACAGCCTCAGTCCTGGGTCTACAGCCTCAGTCCTGGGTCTACAGTCTCAGTCCCTGGGTCTACAGCCTCAGTCCTGGGTCTACAGCCTCAGTCCTGGGTCCTACAGCCTCAGTCCTGGGTCTACAGCCTCAGTCCTGGGTCTACAGCCCAGTCCTGGGTCTAACAGCCTCAGTCCTGGGTCTACAGCCTCAGTCCTGGGTCTACAGTCCTCAGTCCTGGGTCTACAGCCTCAGTCCTGGGTCTACAGCCTCAGTCCTGGGTCTACAGCCTCAGTCCTGGGTCTACACCCTTGTCCTCAGTCCTGGGTCTACAGCCTCAGTCCTGGGTCTACAGCCTCAGTCCTGGGTCTACAGCCTCAGTCCTGGGTCTACAGCCTCAGTCCTGGATCACACAGCCTCAGTCCTGGGTCTACAGCCTCAGTCCCTGGGTCTACAGACTCAGCCCTGGGTCTACAGCCTCAGTCCAAGGGTCACTACGGCCTCAGGTCCTGGGTCTACAGCCTCAGTCCTGGGTCTACAGACTCCGTCCTGGTCTAGGGTCTAACGGCGCTCAGTCCCATTGGGGTCTACAGCCACAGTCCGTCCTGAGATCCTCAGTCTCCTGGCCTCATTCCCGTGGTCAACAAAAGCCCTCGTCCTGGGTCTATCCTGTCCTGGGTCTAACAAGACAACAAAGCCCGTCAGTCCCTGGGTCCTACAGACAGGCCTCAGTCCTGACTGCACCTGGGTCTACAGACATAGCCTAGTCTGGGAATCTACAGATTCTAGCAAACAAAGAGCCCTCAGTCCTGGGCTCTACCAGCCTCAGCAGTCCTGCCGCCTGCTGAACGACACAGGAAATCATCAGCCTCTGACCTGCTCCACATGAAAATGATCTTCATTGTGCTAGCATGGAGCCAGTTGAAAAACAAGCCGCTATCATATGCGATTCTTGGCTCTGAGAGAAATGGACAAACGGGGTGGAATAATTTGAGAGTAATTGTGAAAACTGCCTTCTGGAAAAATGCACCGGTGTGATTTGATGTTGTTAGAGCCCCAAGGCAAAACGTAAACTCCTCAACGGAGAAGGCATTATTATATTATGAGTTCCAGAGGTGGATTGAAGCGCGCTAGAGACGGCACATACAATCAGAGTCCCCCGAGGACCATTTAGGTTACAGTTACAGTTACAGCTGTGACTATTCTCCAATCGTGTAAACCTGAAACCAAAAATAGACCGGAGCTCATCCCTGAAGTGCCTGGAATCTTCCTTAAATCTGGTCAAATATCTGGATTACATGACCGCAGGTTTTAGGAATCTGACGAGGGTCAAAAGATCACCAGTCAACTTTGAAGGACAAACGCGTGGCTGAAAGTCTGGTCCACAGATTATTGTCAGAAACGTTGAGAAAATGTATGCCATTAAATTTTAGTATTAGGTCCGGCCATTTTGTCCTTTTTACCTGCATTTGACCCCCTTATTGTCAAGAGGGAAAGCCTGTGGAGGTCTGCCTGGTCTGCAGCGGCAGGATTTGGCCCCAAACAAGTGTCAAAGATGAGGGAAATAATGCACCAGGACCTCATGAACATTTATCTGTCCGTCTACTGGCGGCACGGTGGCTGAGTGGAAAGCACTCTCGCCTCTCAGCAAGAAGGTCCTGGGTTCGAATCCCGGCCGGACCAGGGCCTTTCCGAGTGGAGTTTGCATGTTCTCCCGGTGTCTGCGTAGGTTTCCTCCGGGTGCTCCGGTTTCCCCTACCACTAAAAATATGTACAATAGGTCTGGCATGTGCCTCCTGTACTGGCACCCCTGCTCCCAAAAATAACAATTGTAAACCGCTTTGAGACTCCGATGTGCAGTGAAAAGGCGGTATATAAATAAAGATTACTACTATTACTACTACTACGGGAGAAAAACTGACACCATGATGTGCACAAATGACTCAATGTTGAGGAGGTTGAACTTATAGTTTTGAGAACTTCAAGTCGGATGTGAGAAATGCACCAGAGCGACTGAGAAAAACTGTCATTCTTTTCTTTTTCTGACAGTGTATTTGTGCAGTTTTTAGCTAATGTCTAATGTGTGATGCTAACATAGTCTTTACAGAGTCTACCATAGTTCACGTGCCTTTTTCTCTTGTGAGTTTGAAAAGAGGCAACAAAAGTTGCATAATCCGGGCTTTGCACATCGGGAGGACTACGGCAGAGGGGGGGGGGGGGGGGGGGGCGTAAACTCAGACCTGGTAAATGTGGTGCTGGAGGGAGACGATGGGCGGAAGCCCCAGATTATGGTGTCCTTATATCTGAAATACAATAATACTCTTTTGCCACAAAAGAGTATTATTGAAATATTTCAGAAGCCGAGCTTCGAGCTTGGAAGGCTTTAGAATCATGAAGATAACAATATGGCTAAACAAGGACCAAGAAGGACTTCAGTATTCAGGTCGACAGTTTGGGAGCTCTAGCGTCGTAAAAGAGTTTCTTGTAATCCAATCAATAACTCAGCATCATGATGTGGCCTAAAAATGTCCCAAGAATCTGCCCCTCTGGGCCGTCAGGCTCTACAGTGGCCAGCGCTAGCTTAAAGGCAATGAAAACAAACCCAGGGAATCAACCAATCAGTGTCAAGTCTCCTACTGCGTGTCTCCTGATTGGACACGAGACTGTCAATTATAGACAGTGGTTGGCAAGACCATTAGAAGGGACAGGACCATAGACGGACCAGACCATAGACGGAACACAGATACACCAATAGACGGACAGACCATAAGACGGACACAGCCATAGACGGACAAGACCATAGACGGACAGCAACCATTAGACCGACAACCCCCATGAGACGGACAGAGAGCCATAAGACGGACCAACACACATAGACGGACAGACCATAGAGGGACAGACCCATAGACGGACACACCATAAGCGACGGGACACACCACTCTGACGGACGAGACCAATAGAAGGGACAGACCATGAAAGACAGACGGACCATAGATCAGACAGAAAACCACTAGACGGACACCACCATAAGACGGACAGACCATCAGAGCAGGAGCAGACCATAGAACCGGACACACCATAGAACGGAACACACCATAGACGGAACCAGACCATAGAAGGACAGACCATAGACAGACAGACCATAGACGGACAGACCATAGAAGGACAGACCATAGACAGACAGACACATAGACGGACAGACCATAGAAGCACAGACCATAGACAGGACCAGACCCCATAGAAGGACACAGAGCACCATAAGACAGACGGACCATAGACAGACAGACCATAGAGGGACAGACCATAGAAGGACAGACCATATGTGTAGCACGACAACTTGTTTTAGTTTTTCAACCCTCTACGGCTAAAGGAGGTGAATACATTGTTCTGGTAAATAGTTAGAACGCCTTTCTCAAGAAGAACAGAGACAGAGGGACCAGGAGAGCCAGGACCAGGAGAGCCAGGACCAGTAGAGCCAGGACCAGGAGAGCCAGGACCAGGAGAGCCAGGACCAGGAGAGCCAGGACCAAGAGCCAGGACCAGGAGAGCCAGGACCCAGGAGAGGCAGGACCAGGAGAGCCAGGACCCAGGAGAGCCATGGACCAGGAGAGCCAGGACCAGGAGAGGCCAGGACCAGGAGAGCCAGGACCCAGGAGAGCCAGGACCAGGAGAGCCAGGACCCAGTAGAGCCAGGACCAGGAGAGCCAGGACCCAGGAGAGCCAGGACCAGGAAGCCAGGACCAGTAGAGCCAGGACCAGGAGAGCCAGGACCAGGAGAGCCAGGACCAGGAGAGCCAGGACCAGGAGAGCCAGGACCAGGAGAGCCAGGACCAGGAGAGCCAGGATTTTCGCCCCTGGGAGTTTGTCAAAAAGCTAACCTGTGGAGCTAGGCTAATGCAGAAGACACAGCACCGCGTCCTGCCTCACCCCCGGTAAGGAAACAACATTTAAACTCCAAATAATACTTATATTGTAGTTGGACTTTCCCACATTCATGCTCAAAACTGTCCTGAACGCTCGTGTTGCAGTCGGTCATGTTCTCAGAGAAGAAAGAAACATTGTGCGTCATGTGTGTGTGTGCAAACTACAGCGATGTGTCTTCTGGTGTCTGTGGCATTAAAAATGTTAGGACATTACTGCAGGCGCAGGCCTGAAGTGCACAGACCGCCACTGACTTTGAGATCATCAAACATGGAACTGGCAAAATGTTGAAGCAATACTTTTGGTTTAAAAAGTTTGAAAACAGCTTCAAGGATTTGTCATATAATATACCAAGTTTAAGACATAGACCTTTTATACCAGGGCTGTCCACACATTTTATCCAGAGGGCCACACTTTAGTGTAGTATAGTAGTTGCATATTTGGTCATGTGCAATAAATTTAAAAAAAGAAAGGAAGCCGAAGCAGATAAAGGGAGAACTTGCAATCTCTATGCAGAAATCCCAGCGTCGCTCAAGCCTTAAACCTTTTTGCTGCCAAAAAATAATTTTGCTAAATCCATCCTTGAAAGCTGTTAATATCTCCACTTTTCCAAAAGTTAGTCTTCATGTGGAGATTACAGGATCAGAGGTTTTCTCGCAGCTTCAGGAGCAGAATGTGAAAACGTCTTGTGATTGAGGCTCCGGTCTGAGCCTAAAAACCATAAAAACTCTGTTGACTTTTGGTGTTTTCTCAGAGGTCAGTGACGCCTCAGCTCTGAGGCAGTAGCACCTGTGTACACTGCGTCCAATACTACTTCAAAAAGACACGCGTCAGTCTGACCAAACGTCCGGTCGCAGTTACAGGACGTTAGCCGCTCCATAAAGTGTCAGCTGTCCAAAAACTGCCCTTCACTTTGAGGAATGACGGGCAGTTTTTGGGCAACCTTTAGAGAACTACAGTAATTAGTGGTTTCTCAATGATCATATGTAAACATGTGGAATACAACAAGACTGAGCTTCTTGGTACGGTTGCCAACTTGGGAACAGAATAATAAGGATAATTAAAGGCTCTTTAAGGGTAAAAAGTGTCCCAGCTTCAAATTTGCTAAACTTTTGATTCAATCCTTTTGCCATATTCCAAACCCGTCCATGACTCGAGCTCAGATGAACAATCTTAAACATTGACATTAATAATCCAGAGATGAATCCAAACAGTTCCTCAGTGGAAACACATGTGTCCTGCAGAACCGTCCGCTGCACCTAAGCCTCGATAAGAAATCAAAACATTTCAATCTTTTCCATTTGTAGCTCCTGACGTTTCTTTGACTCTAACAGTATTTTCCAGTGGTGTTTTGGAGACGACGAAGGGAGAGAGTTTAAATTAAGTTTAATGGAGACGGGGCTTTTGGTTGGAGAGTGAAGAGAGTTCAAATCAGCAGAGCGAAGGAGAGAGAGCGAGAGAGAGAGAGAGAGAGAGAGAGAGAGAGAGAGAAGGAGAGAAGAGAGAGAGGAAGAGAGAGGAGAGAGAGAGAGAGAGAGAGGAGAGAGGAGAGATGAGAGAGAGGAGAGCAAGGAGAGAGAGAGAGAGAGAGAGAGAGAGAGAAGTGAGAGAGAGAGAAGGAGAGAGAGAGAGAGAGAGAGAGAGAAGGAGAGAGAGAGAGAAAGGAGAGAGAGAGAGAAGATAGAGAAGGAGAGAGGAGAGAGAGAGAGAAGGAGAGAAGAGGAGAAGGAGAGAGAGAGAGAGAGAGAGAAGTAGAGAGAGAGAGAGCGAGAGAGAGGACAGGACGTAGAGACGAGCCACGAGAGAGAGAGAGAGAGAGAAGGAGAAGAGAGAGCGCAGAGCAGTTGAGCAGAGGACGAGAAGGAAGAGAGAGGAGAGAGAGGAGCAGGAGAAGGCACAAGAGCAGAGAGAGTGAGAGAGAGAGAGAAGAGCAGAGAAAGAGAGAGTGAGGAGAGAAGGGAAGAGAGTGAGAGAGAGAGAAGGAGCAGCAGAGAGAGAGAGAGAAGGAGAGAATGGAGAGAGAGAGAGTGAGAGGAGAGAGAGAGAGGGAGAGAAGAGACAAGGAGAGACAGAGAGAGAGAGAGAAGAGAAGAGAGAGAGAGAGAGAGAGAGAGAAGGGGAAGGAGAGAGAGAAGAGAGAGAAGAGAGAGAAGAGGAGAGAGTCCGAGAGAGAGAGGAGAAGAGAGAGAGAGTAGAGAGAGAGAAGAGAGAGAGATGAGTGAGAGAGAGATGAGAACGAGTGAGAGAGAGAGGAGAGAGATGAGAGAGAGAGAGAAGGAAGAGAGAGAGACGAGAGAGAAGGAGAGAGAGGAAGAGAGAGATAGAGAAGTAGAGAAAGGATGAGAGAGAGAGAGAGAGAGAAGGAGTGAGACTGAAGAGAGAGCGATGAGAAAGGAAAAAAAAATAGGGAGAGAGAGAAAAGATAAGAGAGAGAGAGAGAGAGAGAAGGAGAGAGAGAGAGAATGAGACAGTGATAGAGAGAGAGAGAGAGAGAGAGAGAAGAGAGAGAGAGGAGTGAGGAGAGAGAGAGAGAGAGTGAGAAGAGAGGAGAGAGAGAGAGAGAGTGAGAAGAGAGAGAGAGAGAGAGAGAGAGAAGGAGAGAGAGAGAGGAGAGAGAGAGAGAGAAGGAGAGGTAGAGAGAGAGAGAGAGAAGAGTGATACCTAGAAGGAGAGAGAGAGAGAAGGAGAGAGAGAGAGAGAGAGAGAGAGAGAAGAGATGAGAGAAGAGAGAGAAGGAGAGAAGAGAGAGAGAGAGAGAGAGGAGAGAGAGTAAGAGAGAGAGAGAGGAAGAGAGAGAGAGGAGAGAGAGAATGGAGTGAGACTGAAGAGAGAGAGAGAGAGAAGGAGAGAGAGAAGAGAGAGAGATGATAGAGAGAGAATGGTTAGAGAGAGAGAGTAGAGAGAGAAGGAAGAGGAGAGAGAGAGAGAGAAGAGAGAGAAGAGAGAGAGAGAGAAGAAGAGCGATAGACTGAATATATATGTATAAACTAAATGCATAACATTTTATCCTGGCCTTTGGTTCACAATAAGCTACAGTATAACCTTTTAATATTTCTGAAAAAGTAATACTGACTGGTGAACCAAATAGATCAGATTCAGTCCCATTCTACTCGGCAGGCTCAGAATGCTGACTTGGTCCAATCGGCCCAGAACAAAATCATTGAAAAAGACTGTTCTTTTCCGAGCGACTCAACTTTGGAATGAACTTCAAAGGAAACGAGAGATCAAACTTCTCTATTTTTAAAAGAAAACTCAAATATCAAATATGCAATGTATCATTATAATGTATTATTATAATGTATCATTATAATGTATTATTATAATGTATTATTATAATGTATCATTATAATGTATCATTATAATGTATTATTATAATGTATCATTATAATGTATTATTATAATGTATCATTATAATGTATTATTATAATGTATCATTATAATGTATTATTATAATGTATCATTATAATGTATCATTATAATGTATCATTATAATGTATCATTATAATGTATCATTATAATGTATTATTATAATGTATCATTATAATGTATCATTATAATGTATCATTATAATGTATCATTATAATGTATCATTATAATGTATTATTATAATGTATCATTATAATGTATCATTATAATGTATCATTATAATGTATCATTATAATGTATCATTATAATGTATTATTATAATGTATCATTATAATGTATCATTATAATGTATCATTATAATGTATCATTATAATGTATCATTATAATGTATTATTATAATGTATCATTATAATGTATCATTATAATGTATCATTATAATGTATCATTATAATGTATCATTATAATGTATTATTATAATGTATCATTATAATGTATCATTATAATGTATCATTATAATGTATCATTATAATGTATCATTATAATGTATCATTATAATGTATCATTATAATGTATCATTATAATGTATTATTATAATGTATCATTATAATGTATCATTATAATGTATTATTATAATGTATCATTATAATGTATTATTATAATGTATCATTATAATGTATCATTATAATGTATCATTATAATGTATCATTATAATGTATTATTATAATGTATCATTATAATGTATCATTATAATGTATTATTATAATGTATCATTATAATGTATCATTATAATGTATCATTATAATGTATCATTATAATGTATCATTATAATGTATCATTATAATGTATCATTATAATGTATCATTATAATGTATTATTATAATGTATCATTATAATGTATCATTATAATGTATTATTATAATGTATCATTATAATGTATCATTATAATGTATCATTATAATGTATCATTATAATGTATTATTATAATGTATCATTATAATGTATCATTATAATGTATTATTATAATGTATCATTATAATGTATCATTATAATGTATTATTATAATGTATCATTATAATGTATCATTATAATGTATTATTATAATGTATCATTATAATGTATCATTATAATGTATCATTATAATGTATCATTATAATGTATTATTATAATGCCTTGTGTTGTTTACAGATGTTGACTTGGCAATTGATCTAATTGATCTAATTGATCTATGCTTTTAACATTATGGCAGTGAATTAATGTATTGTATTGAATAATGTACTGTATTAATGAATATATTTATTTTTTGTATTTTATTTTTTGTTTTGTTTTTTGTAATACACTCGTCTTAACTGGGACCCTAACCCTAACCCGGGAAGATTAGCAACCACTTTGGTGGAAGCTAATGGGGATCCCCAATAAACAATGAACAATAAAAAAAAAACCCTGACCCTCACCCCAACCCTCACTCCAACCCTTCTCTGTGAGGACGCCCCAACACAGAGCCTGCTTTTTATCCTCCCTCACCCTCACCCTCACCCCGACCCTGACCCTCACCCCAACGCTATCCCTAAGAATATACTCTCATAACTCTGTAATAGGCCAAATTGTTCCTTACTGAGTTACTTTTTGTTACCCCACTGTTATTAATTTTGTCACATAAAACACATTCTTTCTGTTGGCACAAACATGAAAGTTCAAATCCAGGTACCCGAGCTTTAAATAAGAGACTATATCTGCCCTTGACTCTATTCATGTTTAAACTAACACTAACCCTTATGGCCTCTGTCCTCAGAGCGTTAAGATGTATTAGATGTTTTATATTTTGGGACACGTCTGGCATGTCTTACTGTCGGCTCTTCACCTGTGGCTGCTGCAGACTGCACCTGTTTGTACAATAAGAAGCTTTCAGGGGGAGACTGACAGGAATTATTTTTATTTATTTATTTATTTTTTTTCATGCATGTTAGCAATGCTTTACTTATTTTTATTTTTTGTTGGAAACTATGATGAACAAGAGGTGACTGCTGCCTCATGTGAAATGCCTGAAATGAATAAATAAACAAACAAACAAACAAACAAACAATAATGTACCCATCCCAGTCCTTCACGTTTGCCAATACGCTGCACTTACATTTACTGCCCTGACTCACGTTGGAACTGTCCTCCCTGTTCGAGACCCTCCCTCTTTTGGATTTCACTCTGTTGCATCTTTTCCAAAACGGTGATTCATACAGTTTTCCCACGACTAAAGTCCGTCAGCACAGGACGCTCTGCCAGTCCTCCGCTGAGAAAGTCCCTGTGAGTAATCCTCAAAACTAAAGCTGAAGGTGCTGCACTGGTTTGGCTCTGTTCACTTTGAATGACCTTATTTGTATTGGTCCATTTCTGGTTTTAGAACATTAAATACACAAGTTGAAATTGGCCTAAATCAGAAAGTTGAGATATTGATGTGGAACAAAACCTCCCAAAGCAAACAGGTTTGAATATTCTCTTCACTACAGGGCCGTTTACACGGAGACGCTCCGACAGTGAAGCGATAGTGGAGAATCGGACTGGCCTTTCGTTTACACGGAGATGCTCCGACAGTGAAGCGATAGTGGAGAATCGGACTGGCCTTTCGTTTACACGGAGATGCTCCGACAGTGAAGCGATAGTGGAGAATCGGACTGGCCTTTCGTTTACACTGAGATGCTCCGACAGTGAAGCGATAGTGGAGAATCGGACTGGCCTTTCGTTTACACGGAGATGCTCCGACAGTGAAGCGATAGTGGAGAATCGGACTGGCCTTTCGTTTACACTGAGATGCTCCGACAGTGAAGCGATAGTGGAGAATCGGTCTGGCCTTTCGTTTACACGGAGATGCTCCGACAGTGAAGCGATAGTGGAGAATCGGACTGGCCTTTCGTTTACACTGAGATGCTCCGACAGTGAAGCGATAGTGGAGAATCGGTCTGGCCTTTCGTTTACACGGAGACGCTCCGACAGTGAAGCGATAGTGGAGAATCGGACTGGCCTTTCGTTTACACGGAGACGCTCCGACAGTGAAGCGATAGTGGAGAATCGGACTGGCCTTTCGTTTACACTGAGATGCTCCGACAGTGAAGCGATAGTGGAGAATCGGACTGGCCTTTCGTTTACACGGAGATGCTCCGACAGTGAAGCGATAGTGGAGAATCGGACTGGCCTTTCGTTTACACTGAGATGCTCCGACAGTGAAGCGATAGTGGAGAATCGGACTGGCCTTTCGTTTACACGGAGATGCTCCGACAGTGAAGCGATAGTGGAGAATCGGTCTGGCCTTTCGTTTACACGGAGACGCTCCGACAGTGAAGCGATAGTGGAGAATCGGACTGGCCTTTCGTTTACACGGAGACGCTCCGACAGTGAAGCGATAGTGGAGAATCGGACTGGCCTTTCGTTTACACTGAGATGCTCCGACAGTGAAGCGATAGTGGAGAATCGGACTGGCCTTTCGTTTACACGGAGATGCTCCGACAGTGAAGCGATAGTGGAGAATCGGACTGGCCTTTCGTTTACACGGAGACGCTCCGACAGTGAAGCGATAGTGGAGAATCGGACTGGCCTTTCGTTTACACGGAGATGCTCCGACAGTGAAGCGATAGTGGAGAATCGGACTGGCCTTTCGTTTACACTGAGATGCTCCGACAGTGAAGCGATAGTGGAGAATCGGACTGGCCTTTCGTTTACACGGAGATGCTCCGACAGTGAAGCGATAGTGGAGAATCGGTCTGGCCTTTCGTTTACACGGAGACGCTCCGACAGTGAAGCGATAGTGGAGAATCGGACTGGCCTTTCGTTTACACGGAGACGCTCCGACAGTGAAGCGATAGTGGAGAATCGGACTGGCCTTTCGTTTACACGGAGATGCTCCGACAGTGAAGCGATAGTGGAGAATCGGACTGGCCTTTCGTTTACACGGAGATGCTCCGACAGTGAAGCGATAGTGGAGAATCGGACTGGCCTTTCGTTTACACTGAGATGCTCCGACAGTGAAGCGATAGTGGAGAATCGGACTGGCCTTTCGTTTACACGGAGATGCTCCGACAGTGAAGCGATAGTGGAGAATCGGTCTGGCCTTTCGTTTACACGGAGACGCTCCGACAGTGAAGCGATAGTGGAGAATCGGTCTGGCCTTTCGTTTACACGGAGACGCTCCGACAGTGAAGCGATAGTGGAGAATCGGACTGGCCTTTCGTTTACACGGAGACGCTCCGAGAGTGAAGCGATAGTGGAGAATCGGACTGGCCTTTCGTTTACACGGAGATGCTCCGACAGTGAAGCGATAGTGGAGAATCGGACTGGCCTTTCGTTTACACGGAGATGCTCCGACAGTGAAGCGATAGTGGAGAATCGGACTGGCCTTTCGTTTACACGGAGATGCTCCGACAGTGAAGCGATAGTGGAGAATCGGACTGGCCTTTCGTTTACACGGAGACGGTGTTTCGGGTGAAAAGCAAGTGTTGAGAAATATCCTCCAGAGTGGAACAGAACAGATATGCTTTGAAGAAAATGTGTGAAT
This sequence comes from Knipowitschia caucasica, assembly GCA_964034765.1. Classification (NCBI taxonomy): domain Eukaryota; kingdom Metazoa; phylum Chordata; class Actinopteri; order Gobiiformes; family Gobiidae; genus Knipowitschia; species Knipowitschia caucasica. The sequence continues at coordinate 365,228 of OZ035843.1, forward strand.
TCTTTGCGGCACGTTCATTTGGACATATATTTAAAATATTACATTTACAACAAAGACATTGAAGTTGTTAACATTTTAAAATGTCATGGCAAAGGTTTTGGTTCCTGTTTTCTGTTGTTTTATGCGTCTCTGTGTCTTTTTGAGTTTTACACCTGTGTCTCTCTGTTAAAGTCCCTGTGCTCTCTCTGTTACGGTCCCTGTGCTCTCTCAGTTAAAGTCCCTGTGCTCTCTCTGTTGTCTCTCAGTTAATGTCCCTGTGCTCTCTCAGTTAAAGTCCCTGTGCTCTCTCTGCTGTACATTCAGTTAAAGTCCCTGTGCTCTCTCTGTTGTCTCTCAGTTAAAGTCCCTGTGCTCTCTCAGTTAAAGTCCCTGTGCTCTCTCTGCTGTACATTCAGTTAAAGTCCCTGTGCTCTCTCTGTTGTCTCTCAGTTAAAGTCCCTGTGCTCTCTCAGTTAAAGTCCCTGTGCTCTCTCTGTTACGGTCCCTGTGCTCTCAATGCTGTACATTCAGTTAAAGTCCCTGTGCTCTCTCGGTTAAAGTCCCTGTGCTCTCTCTGCTGTACATTCAGTTGAGTTTTGTTATTATTTTTGCAGCATTGCATTTTGGGTCCTGCTTCTTTTTTGAAACGTGACACCAAAGGGATTAAACTTTGAAACAATATCAATGAACAATGGAAATGAAGTTGATAAAACGCCTCATTTTCTCTTGTTGGGTCAAGTCATTACTTTATCGAGTGTGTTTTCACTGTTCATTTCTCTCTGTAGTGGGTTTTAGTCATGGTTCTAACTTGTGTCTGTTTCCATCACACTTGAGTCTCACCTCTGAAGGATGTGAAAAATGCTTAAGAACATAAACTTAATGAGGACAAAGCTTTTGAACCTCCAATTGCATAGAATTGACTCTTTCATGGTTTTCAATCACAGAAATGCAGCGCCTCCTAAAACCATTTTAGGCAAAGTTCATTCATAAAGAGCAGAGTCTGACCCTAACCCTAACAGGCTCTGCTCCTGTCACTCACCTCAGACGTAAATAGCAGCGTTCCTCAGAGAAGTCCACTCCTTTGTTCATGTTTCATTAGTTTTGAGCTGAAATAACAGCAGCAGGTTTTCAGTGTGAGAGAGAACGTCCCACAACTCAAGGCTCAACAAGAGGAGAGTCTGTTGTGACTCCAACAGACTCCAACAGACTCTAACAGACTCTAACAGACTCTAACAGACTCTAACAGACTCCAACAGACTCCAACAGACTCTTACAGACTCTTACAGACTCTAACAGACTCTAACAGACTCTAAAAGACTCTAACAGACTCCAACAGACTCCAACAGACTCTTACAGACTCTTACAGACTCTAACAGACTCTAACAGACTCTAAAAGACTCTAACAGACTCCAACAGACTCCAACAGACTCTTACAGACTCTTACAGACTCTAACAGACTCCAACAGACTCCAACAGACTCTTACAGACTCTTACAGACTCCAACAGACTCCAACAGACTCTTACAGACTCTTACAGACTCTAACAGACTCTAACAGACTCTAACAGACTCCAACAGACTCCAACATCAGAGGAAAAACTCTAAAACCCAGTGGGAAAAGGTGAGAAACCTCAGTGAGATCCACATGGAGAGAACCACTCGGACGGCCGGGCTAAGGAAGCCTTTAGCTTTGACTTTGGACCAGAGCAGAGAAAATGGTCCAAACCAAGTCTCTGCTGCTGAGACCTGAAGGACTGTTGGGTCTGAACCAAGTCTCTGCTGCTGAGACCTGAAGGACTGTTGGGTCTGAACCAAGTCTCTGCTGCTGACACCTGAAGGACTGTTGGGTCTGAACCAAGTCTCTGCTGCTGAGACCTGAAGGACTGTTGGGTCTGAACCAAGCCTCTGCTGCTGAGACCTGAAGGACTGTTGGGTCTGAACCAAGTCTCTGCTGCTGAGACCTGAAGGACTGTTGGGTCTGAACCAAGTCTCTGCTGCTGAGACCTGAAGGACTGTTGGGTCTGAACCAAGTCTCTGCTGCTGAGACCTGAAGGACTGTTGGGTCTGAATCAAGCCTCTGCTGCTGAGACCTGAAGGACTGTTGGGTCTGAACCAAGTCTCTGCTGCTGAGACCTGAAGGACTGTTGGGTCCGAACCAAGCCTCTGCTGCTGAGACCTGAAGGACTGTTGGGTCTGAACCAAGCCTCTGCTGCTGAGACCTGAAGGACTGTTGGGTCTGAACCAAGTCTCTGCTGCTGAGACCTGAAGGACTGTTGGGTCTGAACCAAGCCTCTGCTGCTGAGACCTGAAGGACTGTTGGGTCTGAACCAAGTCTCTGCTGCTGAGACCTGAAGGACTGTTGGGTCTGAACCAAGCCTCTGCTGCTGAGACCTGAAGGACTGTTGGGTCTGAACCAAGTCTCTGCTGCTGAGACCTGAAGGACTGTTGGGTCTGAACCAAGCCTCTGCTGCTGAGACCTGAAGGACTGTTGGGTCTGAACCAAGCCTCTGCTGCTGAGACCTGAAGGACTGTTGGGTCTGAACCAAGCCTCTGCTGCTGAGACCTGAAGGACTGTTGGGTCTGAACCAAGCCTCTGCTGCTGAGACCTGAAGGACTGTTGGGTCTGAACCAAGTCTCTGCTGCTGAGACCTGAAGGACTGTTGGGTCCGAACCAAGCCTCTGCTGCTGAGACCTGAAGGACTGTTGGGTCTGAACCAAGCCTCTGCTGCTGAGACCTGAAGGACTGTTGGGTCTGAACCAAGTCTCTGCTGCTGAGACCTGAAGGACTGTTGGGTCTGAACCAAGCCTCTGCTGCTGAGACCTGAAGGACTGTTGGGTCTGAACCAAGTCTCTGCTGCTGAGACCTGAAGTACTGTTGGGTCTGAACCAAGCCTCTGCTGCTGAGACCTGAAGGACTGTTGGGTCTGAACCAAGCCTCTGCTGCTGAGACCTGAAGGACTGTTGGGTCTGAACCAAGTCTCTGCTGCTGAGACCTGAAGGACTGTTGGGTCTGAACCAAGTCTCTGCTGCTGAGACCTGAAGGACTGTTGGGTCTGAACCAAGTCTCTGCTGCTGAGACCTGAAGGACTGTTGGGTCTGAACCAAGTCTCTGCTGCTGAGACCTGAAGGACTGTTGGGTCTGAACCAAGTCTCTGCTGCTGAGACCTGAAGGACTGTTGGGTCTGAACCAAGTCTCTGCTGCTGAGACCTGAAGGACTGTTGGGTCTGAATCAAGCCTCTGCTGCTGAGACCTGAAGGACTGTTGGGTCTGAACCAAGTCTCTGCTGCTGAGACCTGAAGGACTGTTGGGTCCGAACCAAGCCTCTGCTGCTGAGACCTGAAGGACTGTTGGGTCTGAACCAAGTCTCTGCTGCTGAACCTGAAGGACTGTTGGGTCTGAACCAAGTCTCTGCTGCTGAACCTGAATGAGGATCACTAAAGTATCTATCCATCTACAGTATCTATTCACTTCAACACATCAGAATCTAAGCAGGACAGGGCCGGGTTAGCACTGTGATGGGAGACCTCTGGGAACAGCAGGTGCCACAGTGGGGCGGCTGCGGCTGTAAAGTCCCACACTGTGGTTGTGTCCTTAGGCAAGACACTTCATGGCGGGCCAGATCTGTACTTTGCAGATCTGTGAGTTTTGTGATGTCGCTAATACAGTGCACTGGGTCAATCTGAGGGACCAATGGCTCCGATTGGCAGCTGTGCTTTCTTCAGTCTTCAGGGCAGCTGTGGCCACAGTATTTTATTACAGCTGTGTGTGAAACATGACATGTGAAGCGTCTGTAAGTGTCAAAAAGAGCAGCATTAAAAACCAATGCATTATTATTATTACATTTGTCACATCACAAACCCTCTGGTATGTGCTTTTTACACACTAATTTACCCTTTGCCTTAAAAACGTGTCAAAATGTTGTATTCCTCTATTTATCAAAGGTTTGGCTGTTGGCAGAAACACATAATGGATTTTCTCCTGAAAAGATGTATTGTCTAAAAAAGACTGACGTGTCCAATTTGATAAAGCAAGATTACAAAGTAACAGTATTTAATTATCTTCACAATCAAATACAAAACTCAGAGCTCCTATCTAACTGGCTAACTCTATCTAACTGGCTAACTCTATCTAACTGGCTAAACATTTTTTTTTTAAATGTGAAAACATGTACAATAAGTACTGTGCAAAATGATGCTTTTTCATGAAAGGCATAAAAGTGAATGAATGAATAACCTTGTGGATTCAAAAATATTAAAGATATGAGTACATAACACTTCTGAAGATGTATTTAAATTAATTTCATCCTGGTTTAATTAGTTTTGATATAAATGACCCACACGTAGAACAAAGGTTATATTGATGCAGAATGAGTAAATTGGATAGAAGGATGTATTTGTTAATTTACTTCCTGTTAAATAATACAATATTACAATATTATACAATACCTTAAATAAGACAATCTAATGATTACCAGCGGAGGAAAACAAAAAACACCACACAACCAACTCGTCTGCACTCTGTAACTAGTAACCAGATAGTTTTTTAGAAATGTAGTGGAATATAAAGTATTATATTGGTTTGTGAAATATAGTGCAGTAAAAGTAATAAGTTGTCAACAAAAATTCTACTCAAGTAAAATACAGATCTTCTAAAACTCTACTTAAGTACAGTACTTACATACATTTACCTTGTTACTGATCACCACTGCCTTACACTTTACCTTTCACTGCATTGATGTACTTCACATCCAGTGTGTCTGTTTTGTCAGTCCTTGACGTAATATGATGAAAGGCATCATGCAGGGGGCTGATCCTTCGTGGCATTTCAAACTTAAGAGAGAAAAAGAGATACATTCTGTGAAGTCAGAATTCTTATCACTGTTTCACAAACTCAATATTGATGGTCTGCATGTATTTGAATCAGTGTCATGGGTATATTTTTTTTAGGAAGCCCTATGTGTTGCGCTCCTGTAAGACCACAATGAAATCGTAACGCATCATTGTGCCTCTTGGTGCTGATTGTCGCTGCCTCATCCAAAGCCTTGTTAAAGGCCAGTTCTTACTCCGTATGTCGCAAGAACTTTATTCTTGCACCATTTTGTTCTTGTAGGTCCTGTTCGGCACTTTTTGCAGCTTGTACTTGCACCAAGGGTCGAGCAGAACTTTGTTTGGCAGCTCCATGCCGAACAAAGCACGATTGGTCAGATTTCAATTTTTGCGTCGGTCCGAATTTTTTATCTAATGTACCGTTGAGTCTAGTGTATAAATAAAGCTACAGAGCGAGTTACATAAACTGATACGATTTAAATGTGCTAGCATTAGCCGATACCTTATCTTGAGCTTTCAAAAGATTAATCATTTCCACATTTTAGCCAAACAACAAATAATCCAGTCAATTTAACGCCGCTGATTAGAATCACTCTGCTCCTGCACTACCTTACCAAAGCAATCAGTTCATTTTTCATTAACTCCTTCATAATTAAATGCGATCATAATGTGAAAATACAGTAAAAATATGTAGTTGTCAATTAGTTTCTGTAATGATTTGAACTAATCGGTTACCCTGCTATCTTGACCTGCTTTTGGTTGAATACTGGTAATTTTTATTCTTTAACAATAACAACAACAACAAAGAAATAAAGAAAAGTCCTTTCGTTTCTATACAGTAACTGAATTACATGTTCCTATACTACATATTATACTAGATACTGAATCTAGCGAAACATTATGTTGCAATCAGTCTATGTGAGAAATTTTAGCTAACACAATTTTATGGTCAAATATGAGTTTCTTTTTTCTATTTATGCTTAAAATGTAATCCTTTACTTTACATAAGCTCCTCATACTGAGTTGCATGCAACTCTACTGTGAAATAACATCAAAATACAAGACTACACTTTCAATACTTTAAGATGATTAGCAAAATAAGCTAAGCTAAATTAATTGTTTATTCATGCAAAACTGTTTACCTTGTGTTTTAATTTTGCTCCCACTTCTTTTGCTGCCATCTTCTTGGCATCTTCTGATGACTCCTTAAATTACCACCTGTTACACCCTTTCGCTGTGAAAATCCATCCATTCGGGGACCAGGAAGTGGGCGGAGAGTATACAAATGTGTGTGTGAAGCAGTGAGTGCAATACCAGCTAAAACCATGTGGGGGAGCTGCTGAGCACAATTTACACATACACAGTGATCAAAAAGCATGCTTTTTGGGCCATTGCTAAAAACTGCATTGGAACATTCAGAGCAGCTCATGTATTGCTTTTTAACGGTTTTCCTCATGGGGACCTGATTTTGGGTCCCCATACCGCATACGGTCCCCATGAGGTGACTGTATACATTTTTTCGTATACATTTTTTCGTGCACTGGTTTTATGAAAACCAGTGCACACACTCTCACACACTCACACACTCTCACACTCTCACACTCACACACTCTCACACTCTCACACACTCTCACACACTCACACACTCTCACACACTCACACACTCTCACACTCTCACACACTCTCACACTCTCACACTCTCACACTCTCACACTCTCACACACTCTCACACTCTCACACACTCACACACTCACACACTCACACACTCTCACACACTCACACACTCACACACTCACACACTCTCACACACTCTCACACTCACACACTCTCACACTCTCACACACTCACACACTCTCACACACTCTCACACACTCTCACACTCTCACACTCTCACACACTCTCACACTCTCACACACTCTCACACACTCTCACACTCTCACACACTCTCACACACTCTCACACTCTCACACACTCACACACTCTCACACACTCACACACTCTCACACACTCACACACTCTCACACTCTCACACTCTCACACACTCTCACACACTCTCACACTCTCACACACTCACACACTCACACACTCTCACACACTCACACACTCTCACACACTCTCACACTCTCACACACTCTCACACTCTCACACTCTCACACACTCTCACACTCTCACACACTCTCACACTCTCACACACTCTCACACACTCACACACTCTCACACACTCTCACACTCACACACTCTCACACTCTCACACTCTCACACACTCACACACTCTCACACACTCACACACTCTCACACACTCTCACACTCTCACACTCTCACACACTCTCACACTCTCACACACTCTCACACACTCTCACACTCTCACACACTCTCACACACTCTCACACTCTCACACACTCACACACTCTCACACACTCACACACTCTCACACACTCACACACTCTCACACTCTCACACTCTCACACACTCTCACACACTCTCACACTCTCACACACTCACACACTCACACACTCTCACACTCTCACACACTCACACACTCTCACACTCACACACTCTCACACACTCTCACACTCTCACACACTCTCACACTCTCACACTCTCACACACTCTCACACTCTCACACTCTCTCACACTCTCACACACTCACACACTCTCACACACTCACACACTCTCACACACTCACACACTCACACACTCTCACACTCTCACACACTCTCACACACTCTCACACTCTCACACACTCACACACTCACACACTCTCACACTCTCACACACTCACACACTCTCACACTCACACACTCTCACACACTCTCACACTCACACACTCTCACACACTCTCACACACTCACACACTCTCACACTCTCACACTCTCACACACTCTCACACACTCTCACACTCTCACACACTCACACACTCACACACTCTCACACTCTCACACACTCACACACTCTCACACTCACACACTCTCACACACTCTCACACTCTCACACACTCTCACACTCTCACACTCTCACAACACTCTCACACTCTCACACACTCTCACACTCTCACACACTCACACACTCTCACACTCTCACACACTCACACACTCTCACACACTCTCACACTCTCACACACTCTCACACTCTCACACTCTCACACACTCTCACACTCTCACACACTCACACACTCACACACTCTCACACACTCTCACACACACTCACACACACTCACACACTCTCACACACTCACACACTCTCACACACTCTCTCACACTCTCACTCTCACACACAAACTAGCAAAAGAAGAATGGATTTTATGACATGTTCCTTTCTTTCACAGCTGCACATCTGAAGTATTTCAAACCTGTTCGGTCTCGTCTCACTCCTGCAGCTCGTGGCACTGGGTCCAGTATCAAGAGGTGATAAAAACAGAACATTGTGTTGATTAAAGCCATAAATATCACACATTCAGCAGAGTCTATTCCTGGGCCCTGACCCTGGATCTGCTTATTCAGCATTTACTTTGATTTACTGATGTCAGTGGTTTGTGCATAAGGCCTTCATAAAACACATCAGTGTCTGCGTTCAGAGCACAGGGACTGGCCTCCTGCTGGGACTCTGAGGAGCACAGGGACCGGACTCCTGCTGGGACTCTGAGGAGCACAGGGACCGGACTCCTGCTGGGACTCTGAGGAGCACAGGGACCGGCCTCCTGCTGGGACTCTGCATTCTTTAAGCAGAACAACTGTGGCTAAAGTCTCCAAGTTTCTGTCTCTGTTTCCTCTTTCACAGAAATACTAATCTTTCATCTTTCATTGACCTCAAAAGCTTTGGTTCCACCTCAAAATCTGGCTCATTGGACGAGAAACGATAAAGTTTTATTTCCCTTTTTTTCCTCGTGCAGTCGATCGATGAGAAAGAGACGTGATCTGCAGAATGTGCTCCAAGAATCATAACGATGTAAAAACACTCAAATACAGAGACCATGTGTAAAGTCATCAAAACAGCTCTCAGTGAGTTAACAGTCGTTCAGAGATATTTGGATTTCTAAATTACTTTTCCAGCCTCTAAATCTTATTGTTTTCATTTCGATGTCCCGCCCTCCACCGTTTCACCAATCAGAAAGTCCATGATCCGGGCGCCAGAACTCACCGCGTGGAGCTAATCTCACTGGTAAAGTACCATGTGGCGCAGAACTAAAAAAGGTCTCGTTATGATTCTCAAATCATTAACGACAAAACAAGGAATAAAACCAGGACTTGTATCTTTGTGAAAAAGGTGTTGGTTATAGATTTGTTGTTGACAAAACTCTTGTCTATTCAGCTGTTATGGTCCCAGCTGGATTCGTCTGCATATCTGGCAACCTGAGTCAGGGAGAGTGGGAGAGGCTGCAGTACCACTTTTGACCACATGTTTACATACTGCTGCTTTAAGATACATTTACCAATTTTGACTTATTTCTCATTACTCTCTACAGTCCAGCTTCCCTCCCTTTCTCTTCTTGTAAATCTGTTTTGAACACTTTCAAACATAACAAGGTGTAATCGCTGCACATTCTGACTGGAAACATATTTTTTAAATCATAAATTTGGCCAAAATGACAGCGAACACATCCCAGAGTTTGAATACGTGACATTACGGGAAAGCCTCTGCTGAAAACAACTTTGAAACGCACCATGACCTTACATCTGGCTCAGAGCGGAGGTTTTCGGACACTTCCTGCGTCTCTGGAGCCTCGTGCGGTGGTGTTGGTGTAACAGTGGAAAGCCCCATTTTCTGAAGCCTTTTCCTGCTGCTCTAACATGATCCAGTTTGTGAAGCCTTTTCCTGCTGCTCTAACATGATCCAGTTTGTGAAGCCTTTTCCTGCTGCTCTAACATGATCCAGTTTGTGAAGCCTTTTCCTGCTGCTCTAACATGATCCAGTTTGTGAAGCCTTTTCCTGCTGCTCTAACATGATCCAGTTTGTGAAGCCTTTTCCTGCTGCTCTAACATGATCCAGTTTGTGAAGCCTTTTCCTGCTGCTCTAACATGATCCAGTTTGTGAAGCCTTTTCCTGCTGCTCTAACATGATCCAGTTTGTGAAGCCTTTTCCTGCTGCTCTAACATGATCCAGTTTGTGAAGCCTTTTCCTGCTGCTCTAACATGATCCAGTTTGTGAAGCCTTTTCCTGCTGCTCTAACATGATCCAGTTTGTGAAGCCTTTTCCTGCTGCTCTAACATGATCCAGTTTGTGAAGCCTTTTCCTGCTGCTCTAACATGATCCAGTTTGTGAAGCCTTTTCCTGCTGCTCTAACATGATCCAGTTTGTGAAGCCTTTTCCTGCTGCTCTAACATGATCCAGTTTGTGAAGCCTTTTCCTGCTGCTCTAACATGATCCAGTTTGTGAAGCCTTTTCCTGCTGCTCTAACATGATCCAGTTTGTGAAGCCTTTTCCTGCTGCTCTAACATGATCCAGTTTGTGAAGCCTTTTCCTGCTGCTCTAACATGATCCAGTTTGTGAAGCCTTTTCCTGCTGCTCTAACATGATCCAGTTTGTGAAGCCTTTTCCTGCTGCTCTAACATGATCCAGTTTGTGAAGCCTTTTCCTGCTGCTCTAACATGATCCAGTTTGTGAAGCCTTTTCCTGCTGCTCTAACATGATCCAGTTTGTGAAGCCTTTTCCTGCTGCTCTAACATGATCCAGTTTGTGAAGCCTTTTCCTGCTGCTCTAACATGATCCAGTTTGTGAAGCCTTTTCCTGCTGCTCTAACATGATCCAGTTTGTGAAGCCTTTTCCTGCTGCTCTAACATGATCCAGTTTGTGAAGCCTTTTCCTGCTGCTCTAACATGATCCAGTTTGTGAAGCCTTTTCCTGCTGCTCTAACATGATCCAGTTTGTGAAGCCTTTTCCTGCTGCTCTAACATGATCCAGTTTGTGAAGCCTTTTCCTGCTGCTCTAACATGATCCAGTTTGTGAAGCCTTTTCCTGCTGCTCTAACATGATCCAGTTTGTGAAGCCTTTTCCTGCTGCTCTAACATGATCCAGTTTGTGAAGCCTTTTCCTGCTGCTCTAACATGATCCAGTTTGTGAAGCCTTTTCCTGCTGCTCTAACATGATCCAGTTTGTGAAGCCTTTTCCTGCTGCTCTAACATGATCCAGTTTGTGAAGCCTTTTCCTGCTGCTCTAACATGATCCAGTTTGTGAAGCCTTTTCCTGCTGCTCTAACATGATCCAGTTTGTGAAGCCTTTTCCTGCTGCTCTAACATGATCCAGTTTGTGAAGCCTTTTCCTGCTGCTCTAACATGATCCAGTTTGTGAAGCCTTTTCCTGCTGCTCTAACATGATCCAGTTTGTGAAGCCTTTTCCTGCTGCTCTAACATGATCCAGTTTGTGAAGCCTTTTCCTGCTGCTCTAACATGATCCAGTTTGTGAAGCCTTTTCCTGCTGCTCTAACATGATCCAGTTTGTGAAGCCTTTTCCTGCTGCTCTAACATGATCCAGTTTGTGAAGCCTTTTCCTGCTGCTCTAACATGATCCAGTTTGTGAAGCCTTTTCCTGCTGCTCTAACATGATCCAGTTTGTGAAGCCTTTTCCTGCTGCTCTAACATGATCCAGTTTGTGAAGCCTTTTCCTGCTGCTCTAACATGATCCAGTTTGTGAAGCCTTTTCCTGCTGCTCTAACATGATCCAGTTTGTGAAGCCTTTTCCTGCTGCTCTAACATGATCCAGTTTGTGAAGCCTTTTCCTGCTGCTCTAACATGATCCAGTTTGTGAAGCCTTTTCCTGCTGCTCTAACATGATCCAGTTTGTGAAGCCTTTTCCTGCTGCTCTAACATGATCCAGTTTGTGAAGCCTTTTCCTGCTGCTCTAACATGATCCAGTTTGTGAAGCCTTTTCCTGCTGCTCTAACATGATCCAGTTTGTGAAGCCTTTTCCTGCTGCTCTAACATGATCCAGTTTGTGAAGCCTTTTCCTGCTGCTCTAACATGATCCAGTTTGTGAAGCCTTTTCCTGCTGCTCTAACATGATCCAGTTTGTGAAGCCTTTTCCTGCTGCTCTAACATGATCCAGTTTGTGAAGCCTTTTCCTGCTGCTCTAACATGATCCAGTTTGTGAAGCCTTTTCCTGCTGCTCTAACATGATCCAGTTTGTGAAGCCTTTTCCTGCTGCTCTAACATGATCCAGTTTGTGAAGCCTTTTCCTGCTGCTCTAACATGATCCAGTTTGTGAAGCCTTTTCCTGCTGCTCTAACATGATCCAGTTTGTGAAGCCTTTTCCTGCTGCTCTAACATGATCCAGTTTGTGAAGCCTTTTCCTGCTGCTCTAACATGATCCAGTTTGTGAAGCCTTTTCCTGCTGCTCTAACATGATCCAGTTTGTGAAGCCTTTTCCTGCTGCTCTAACATGATCCAGTTTGTGAAGCCTTTTCCTGCTGCTCTAACATGATCCAGTTTGTGAAGCCTTTTCCTGCTGCTCTAACATGATCCAGTTTGTGAAGCCTTTTCCTGCTGCTCTAACATGATCCAGTTTGTGAAGCCTTTTCCTGCTGCTCTAACATGATCCAGTTTGTGAAGCCTTTTCCTGCTGCTCTAACATGATCCAGTTTGTGAAGCCTTTTCCTGCTGCTCTAACATGATCCAGTTTGTGAAGCCTTTTCCTGCTGCTCTAACATGATCCAGTTTGTGAAGCCTTTTCCTGCTGCTCTAACATGATCCAGTTTGTGAAGCCTTTTCCTGCTGCTCTAACATGATCCAGTTTGTGAAGCCTTTTCCTGCTGCTCTAACATGATCCAGTTTGTGAAGCCTTTTCCTGCTGCTCTAACATGATCCAGTTTGTGAAGCCTTTTCCTGCTGCTCTAACATGATCCAGTTTGTGAAGCCTTTTCCTGCTGCTCTAACATGATCCAGTTTGTGAAGCCTTTTCCTGCTGCTCTAACATGATCCAGTTTGTGAAGCCTTTTCCTGCTGCTCTAACATGATCCAGTTTGTGAAGCCTTTTCCTGCTGCTCTAACATGATCCAGTTTGTGAAGCCTTTTCCTGCTGCTCTAACATGATCCAGTTTGTGAAGCCTTTTCCTGCTGCTCTAACATGATCCAGTTTGTGAAGCCTTTTCCTGCTGCTCTAACATGATCCAGTTTGTGAAGCCTTTTCCTGCTGCTCTAACATGATCCAGTTTGTGAAGCCTTTTCCTGCTGCTCTAACATGATCCAGTTTGTGAAGCCTTTTCCTGCTGCTCTAACATGATCCAGTTTGTGAAGCCTTTTCCTGCTGCTCTAACATGATCCAGTTTGTGAAGCCTTTTCCTGCTGCTCTAACATGATCCAGTTTGTGAAGCCTTTTCCTGCTGCTCTAACATGATCCAGTTTGTGAAGCCTTTTCCTGCTGCTCTAACATGATCCAGTTTGTGAAGCCTTTTCCTGCTGCTCTAACATGATCCAGTTTGTGAAGCCTTTTCCTGCTGCTCTAACATGATCCAGTTTGTGAAGCCTTTTCCTGCTGCTCTAACATGATCCAGTTTGTGAAGCCTTTTCCTGCTGCTCTAACATGATCCAGTTTGTGAAGCCTTTTCCTGCTGCTCTAACATGATCCAGTTTGTGAAGCCTTTTCCTGCTGCTCTAACATGATCCAGTTTGTGAAGCCTTTTCCTGCTGCTCTAACATGATCCAGTTTGTGAAGCCTTTTCCTGCTGCTCTAACATGATCCAGTTTGTGAAGCCTTTTCCTGCTGCTCTAACATGATCCAGTTTGTGAAGCCTTTTCCTGCTGCTCTAACATGATCCAGTTTGTGAAGCCTTTTCCTGCTGCTCTAACATGATCCAGTTTGTGAAGCCTTTTCCTGCTGCTCTAACATGATCCAGTTTGTGAAGCCTTTTCCTGCTGCTCTAACATGATCCAGTTTGTGAAGCCTTTTCCTGCTGCTCTAACATGATCCAGTTTGTGAAGCCTTTTCCTGCTGCTCTAACATGATCCAGTTTGTGAAGCCTTTTCCTGCTGCTCTAACATGATCCAGTTTGTGAAGCCTTTTCCTGCTGCTCTAACATGATCCAGTTTGTGAAGCCTTTTCCTGCTGCTCTAACATGATCCAGTTTGTGAAGCCTTTTCCTGCTGCTCTAACATGATCCAGTTTGTGAAGCCTTTTCCTGCTGCTCTAACATGATCCAGTTTGTGAAGCCTTTTCCTGCTGCTCTAACATGATCCAGTTTGTGAAGCCTTTTCCTGCTGCTCTAACATGATCCAGTTTGTGAAGCCTTTTCCTGCTGCTCTAACATGATCCAGTTTGTGAAGCCTTTTCCTGCTGCTCTAACATGATCCAGTTTGTGAAGCCTTTTCCTGCTGCTCTAACATGATCCAGTTTGTGAAGCCTTTTCCTGCTGCTCTAACATGATCCAGTTTGTGAAGCCTTTTCCTGCTGCTCTAACATGATCCAGTTTGTGAAGCCTTTTCCTGCTGCTCTAACATGATCCAGTTTGTGAAGCCTTTTCCTGCTGCTCTAACATGATCCAGTTTGTGAAGCCTTTTCCTGCTGCTCTAACATGATCCAGTTTGTGAAGCCTTTTCCTGCTGCTCTAACATGATCCAGTTTGTGAAGCCTTTTCCTGCTGCTCTAACATGATCCAGTTTGTGAAGCCTTTTCCTGCTGCTCTAACATGATCCAGTTTGTGAAGCCTTTTCCTGCTGCTCTAACATGATCCAGTTTGTGAAGCCTTTTCCTGCTGCTCTAACATGATCCAGTTTGTGAAGCCTTTTCCTGCTGCTCTAACATGATCCAGTTTGTGAAGCCTTTTCCTGCTGCTCTAACATGATCCAGTTTGTGAAGCCTTTTCCTGCTGCTCTAACATGATCCAGTTTGTGAAGCCTTTTCCTGCTGCTCTAACATGATCCAGTTTGTGAAGCCTTTTCCTGCTGCTCTAACATGATCCAGTTTGTGAAGCCTTTTCCTGCTGCTCTAACATGATCCAGTTTGTGAAGCCTTTTCCTGCTGCTCTAACATGATCCAGTTTGTGAAGCCTTTTCCTGCTGCTCTAACATGATCCAGTTTGTGAAGCCTTTTCCTGCTGCTCTAACATGATCCAGTTTGTGAAGCCTTTTCCTGCTGCTCTAACATGATCCAGTTTGTGAAGCCTTTTCCTGCTGCTCTAACATGATCCAGTTTGTGAAGCCTTTTCCTGCTGCTCTAACATGATCCAGTTTGTGAAGCCTTTTCCTGCTGCTCTAACATGATCCAGTTTGTGAAGCCTTTTCCTGCTGCTCTAACATGATCCAGTTTGTGAAGCCTTTTCCTGCTGCTCTAACATGATCCAGTTTGTGAAGCCTTTTCCTGCTGCTCTAACATGATCCAGTTTGTGAAGCCTTTTCCTGCTGCTCTAACATGATCCAGTTTGTGAAGCCTTTTCCTGCTGCTCTAACATGATCCAGTTTGTGAAGCCTTTTCCTGCTGCTCTAACATGATCCAGTTTGTGAAGCCTTTTCCTGCTGCTCTAACATGATCCAGTTTGTGAAGCCTTTTCCTGCTGCTCTAACATGATCCAGTTTGTGAAGCCTTTTCCTGCTGCTCTAACATGATCCAGTTTGTGAAGCCTTTTCCTGCTGCTCTAACATGATCCAGTTTGTGAAGCCTTTTCCTGCTGCTCTAACATGATCCAGTTTGTGAAGCCTTTTCCTGCTGCTCTAACATGATCCAGTTTGTGAAGCCTTTTCCTGCTGCTCTAACATGATCCAGTTTGTGAAGCCTTTTCCTGCTGCTCTAACATGATCCAGTTTGTGAAGCCTTTTCCTGCTGCTCTAACATGATCCAGTTTGTGAAGCCTTTTCCTGCTGCTCTAACATGATCCAGTTTGTGAAGCCTTTTCCTGCTGCTCTAACATGATCCAGTTTGTGAAGCCTTTTCCTGCTGCTCTAACATGATCCAGTTTGTGAAGCCTTTTCCTGCTGCTCTAACATGATCCAGTTTGTGAAGCCTTTTCCTGCTGCTCTAACATGATCCAGTTTGTGAAGCCTTTTCCTGCTGCTCTAACATGATCCAGTTTGTGAAGCCTTTTCCTGCTGCTCTAACATGATCCAGTTTGTGAAGCCTTTTCCTGCTGCTCTAACATGATCCAGTTTGTGAAGCCTTTTCCTGCTGCTCTAACATGATCCAGTTTGTGAAGCCTTTTCCTGCTGCTCTAACATGATCCAGTTTGTGAAGCCTTTTCCTGCTGCTCTAACATGATCCAGTTTGTGAAGCCTTTTCCTGCTGCTCTAACATGATCCAGTTTGTGAAGCCTTTTCCTGCTGCTCTAACATGATCCAGTTTGTGAAGCCTTTTCCTGCTGCTCTAACATGATCCAGTTTGTGAAGCCTTTTCCTGCTGCTCTAACATGATCCAGTTTGTGAAGCCTTTTCCTGCTGCTCTAACATGATCCAGTTTGTGAAGCCTTTTCCTGCTGCTCTAACATGATCCAGTTTGTGAAGCCTTTTCCTGCTGCTCTAACATGATCCAGTTTGTGAAGCCTTTTCCTGCTGCTCTAACATGATCCAGTTTGTGAAGCCTTTTCCTGCTGCTCTAACATGATCCAGTTTGTGAAGCCTTTTCCTGCTGCTCTAACATGATCCAGTTTGTGAAGCCTTTTCCTGCTGCTCTAACATGATCCAGTTTGTGAAGCCTTTTCCTGCTGCTCTAACATGATCCAGTTTGTGAAGCCTTTTCCTGCTGCTCTAACATGATCCAGTTTGTGAAGCCTTTTCCTGCTGCTCTAACATGATCCAGTTTGTGAAGCCTTTTCCTGCTGCTCTAACATGATCCAGTTTGTGAAGCCTTTTCCTGCTGCTCTAACATGATCCAGTTTGTGAAGCCTTTTCCTGCTGCTCTAACATGATCCAGTTTGTGAAGCCTTTTCCTGCTGCTCTAACATGATCCAGTTTGTGAAGCCTTTTCCTGCTGCTCTAACATGATCCAGTTTGTGAAGCCTTTTCCTGCTGCTCTAACATGATCCAGTTTGTGAAGCCTTTTCCTGCTGCTCTAACATGATCCAGTTTGTGAAGCCTTTTCCTGCTGCTCTAACATGATCCAGTTTGTGAAGCCTTTTCCTGCTGCTCTAACATGATCCAGTTTGTGAAGCCTTTTCCTGCTGCTCTAACATGATCCAGTTTGTGAAGCCTTTTCCTGCTGCTCTAACATGATCCAGTTTGTGAAGCCTTTTCCTGCTGCTCTAACATGATCCAGTTTGTGAAGCCTTTTCCTGCTGCTCTAACATGATCCAGTTTGTGAAGCCTTTTCCTGCTGCTCTAACATGATCCAGTTTGTGAAGCCTTTTCCTGCTGCTCTAACATGATCCAGTTTGTGAAGCCTTTTCCTGCTGCTCTAACATGATCCAGTTTGTGAAGCCTTTTCCTGCTGCTCTAACATGATCCAGTTTGTGAAGCCTTTTCCTGCTGCTCTAACATGATCCAGTTTGTGAAGCCTTTTCCTGCTGCTCTAACATGATCCAGTTTGTGAAGCCTTTTCCTGCTGCTCTAACATGATCCAGTTTGTGAAGCCTTTTCCTGCTGCTCTAACATGATCCAGTTTGTGAAGCCTTTTCCTGCTGCTCTAACATGATCCAGTTTGTGAAGCCTTTTCCTGCTGCTCTAACATGATCCAGTTTGTGAAGCCTTTTCCTGCTGCTCTAACATGATCCAGTTTGTGAAGCCTTTTCCTGCTGCTCTAACATGATCCAGTTTGTGAAGCCTTTTCCTGCTGCTCTAACATGATCCAGTTTGTGAAGCCTTTTCCTGCTGCTCTAACATGATCCAGTTTGTGAAGCCTTTTCCTGCTGCTCTAACATGATCCAGTTTGTGAAGCCTTTTCCTGCTGCTCTAACATGATCCAGTTTGTGAAGCCTTTTCCTGCTGCTCTAACATGATCCAGTTTGTGAAGCCTTTTCCTGCTGCTCTAACATGATCCAGTTTGTGAAGCCTTTTCCTGCTGCTCTAACATGATCCAGTTTGTGAAGCCTTTTCCTGCTGCTCTAACATGATCCAGTTTGTGAAGCCTTTTCCTGCTGCTCTAACATGATCCAGTTTGTGAAGCCTTTTCCTGCTGCTCTAACATGATCCAGTTTGTGAAGCCTTTTCCTGCTGCTCTAACATGATCCAGTTTGTGAAGCCTTTTCCTGCTGCTCTAACATGATCCAGTTTGTGAAGCCTTTTCCTGCTGCTCTAACATGATCCAGTTTGTGAAGCCTTTTCCTGCTGCTCTAACATGATCCAGTTTGTGAAGCCTTTTCCTGCTGCTCTAACATGATCCAGTTTGTGAAGCCTTTTCCTGCTGCTCTAACATGATCCAGTTTGTGAAGCCTTTTCCTGCTGCTCTAACATGATCCAGTTTGTGAAGCCTTTTCCTGCTGCTCTAACATGATCCAGTTTGTGAAGCCTTTTCCTGCTGCTCTAACATGATCCAGTTTGTGAAGCCTTTTCCTGCTGCTCTAACATGATCCAGTTTGTGAAGCCTTTTCCTGCTGCTCTAACATGATCCAGTTTGTGAAGCCTTTTCCTGCTGCTCTAACATGATCCAGTTTGTGAAGCCTTTTCCTGCTGCTCTAACATGATCCAGTTTGTGAAGCCTTTTCCTGCTGCTCTAACATGATCCAGTTTGTGAAGCCTTTTCCTGCTGCTCTAACATGATCCAGTTTGTGAAGCCTTTTCCTGCTGCTCTAACATGATCCAGTTTGTGAAGCCTTTTCCTGCTGCTCTAACATGATCCAGTTTGTGAAGCCTTTTCCTGCTGCTCTAACATGATCCAGTTTGTGAAGCCTTTTCCTGCTGCTCTAACATGATCCAGTTTGTGAAGCCTTTTCCTGCTGCTCTAACATGATCCAGTTTGTGAAGCCTTTTCCTGCTGCTCTAACATGATCCAGTTTGTGAAGCCTTTTCCTGCTGCTCTAACATGATCCAGTTTGTGAAGCCTTTTCCTGCTGCTCTAACATGATCCAGTTTGTGAAGCCTTTTCCTGCTGCTCTAACATGATCCAGTTTGTGAAGCCTTTTCCTGCTGCTCTAACATGATCCAGTTTGTGAAGCCTTTTCCTGCTGCTCTAACATGATCCAGTTTGTGAAGCCTTTTCCTGCTGCTCTAACATGATCCAGTTTGTGAAGCCTTTTCCTGCTGCTCTAACATGATCCAGTTTGTGAAGCCTTTTCCTGCTGCTCTAACATGATCCAGTTTGTGAAGCCTTTTCCTGCTGCTCTAACATGATCCAGTTTGTGAAGCCTTTTCCTGCTGCTCTAACATGATCCAGTTTGTGAAGCCTTTTCCTGCTGCTCTAACATGATCCAGTTTGTGAAGCCTTTTCCTGCTGCTCTAACATGATCCAGTTTGTGAAGCCTTTTCCTGCTGCTCTAACATGATCCAGTTTGTGAAGCCTTTTCCTGCTGCTCTAACATGATCCAGTTTGTGAAGCCTTTTCCTGCTGCTCTAACATGATCCAGTTTGTGAAGCCTTTTCCTGCTGCTCTAACATGATCCAGTTTGTGAAGCCTTTTCCTGCTGCTCTAACATGATCCAGTTTGTGAAGCCTTTTCCTGCTGCTCTAACATGATCCAGTTTGTGAAGCCTTTTCCTGCTGCTCTAACATGATCCAGTTTGTGAAGCCTTTTCCTGCTGCTCTAACATGATCCAGTTTGTGAAGCCTTTTCCTGCTGCTCTAACATGATCCAGTTTGTGAAGCCTTTTCCTGCTGCTCTAACATGATCCAGTTTGTGAAGCCTTTTCCTGCTGCTCTAACATGATCCAGTTTGTGAAGCCTTTTCCTGCTGCTCTAACATGATCCAGTTTGTGAAGCCTTTTCCTGCTGCTCTAACATGATCCAGTTTGTGAAGCCTTTTCCTGCTGCTCTAACATGATCCAGTTTGTGAAGCCTTTTCCTGCTGCTCTAACATGATCCAGTTTGTGAAGCCTTTTCCTGCTGCTCTAACATGATCCAGTTTGTGAAGCCTTTTCCTGCTGCTCTAACATGATCCAGTTTGTGAAGCCTTTTCCTGCTGCTCTAACATGATCCAGTTTGTGAAGCCTTTTCCTGCTGCTCTAACATGATCCAGTTTGTGAAGCCTTTTCCTGCTGCTCTAACATGATCCAGTTTGTGAAGCCTTTTCCTGCTGCTCTAACATGATCCAGTTTGTGAAGCCTTTTCCTGCTGCTCTAACATGATCCAGTTTGTGAAGCCTTTTCCTGCTGCTCTAACATGATCCAGTTTGTGAAGCCTTTTCCTGCTGCTCTAACATGATCCAGTTTGTGAAGCCTTTTCCTGCTGCTCTAACATGATCCAGTTTGTGAAGCCTTTTCCTGCTGCTCTAACATGATCCAGTTTGTGAAGCCTTTTCCTGCTGCTCTAACATGATCCAGTTTGTGAAGCCTTTTCCTGCTGCTCTAACATGATCCAGTTTGTGAAGCCTTTTCCTGCTGCTCTAACATGATCCAGTTTGTGAAGCCTTTTCCTGCTGCTCTAACATGATCCAGTTTGTGAAGCCTTTTCCTGCTGCTCTAACATGATCCAGTTTGTGAAGCCTTTTCCTGCTGCTCTAACATGATCCAGTTTGTGAAGCCTTTTCCTGCTGCTCTAACATGATCCAGTTTGTGAAGCCTTTTCCTGCTGCTCTAACATGATCCAGTTTGTGAAGCCTTTTCCTGCTGCTCTAACATGATCCAGTTTGTGAAGCCTTTTCCTGCTGCTCTAACATGATCCAGTTTGTGAAGCCTTTTCCTGCTGCTCTAACATGATCCAGTTTGTGAAGCCTTTTCCTGCTGCTCTAACATGATCCAGTTTGTGAAGCCTTTTCCTGCTGCTCTAACATGATCCAGTTTGTGAAGCCTTTTCCTGCTGCTCTAACATGATCCAGTTTGTGAAGCCTTTTCCTGCTGCTCTAACATGATCCAGTTTGTGAAGCCTTTTCCTGCTGCTCTAACATGATCCAGTTTGTGAAGCCTTTTCCTGCTGCTCTAACATGATCCAGTTTGTGAAGCCTTTTCCTGCTGCTCTAACATGATCCAGTTTGTGAAGCCTTTTCCTGCTGCTCTAACATGATCCAGTTTGTGAAGCCTTTTCCTGCTGCTCTAACATGATCCAGTTTGTGAAGCCTTTTCCTGCTGCTCTAACATGATCCAGTTTGTGAAGCCTTTTCCTGCTGCTCTAACATGATCCAGTTTGTGAAGCCTTTTCCTGCTGCTCTAACATGATCCAGTTTGTGAAGCCTTTTCCTGCTGCTCTAACATGATCCAGTTTGTGAAGCCTTTTCCTGCTGCTCTAACATGATCCAGTTTGTGAAGCCTTTTCCTGCTGCTCTAACATGATCCAGTTTGTGAAGCCTTTTCCTGCTGCTCTAACATGATCCAGTTTGTGAAGCCTTTTCCTGCTGCTCTAACATGATCCAGTTTGTGAAGCCTTTTCCTGCTGCTCTAACATGATCCAGTTTGTGAAGCCTTTTCCTGCTGCTCTAACATGATCCAGTTTGTGAAGCCTTTTCCTGCTGCTCTAACATGATCCAGTTTGTGAAGCCTTTTCCTGCTGCTCTAACATGATCCAGTTTGTGAAGCCTTTTCCTGCTGCTCTAACATGATCCAGTTTGTGAAGCCTTTTCCTGCTGCTCTAACATGATCCAGTTTGTGAAGCCTTTTCCTGCTGCTCTAACATGATCCAGTTTGTGAAGCCTTTTCCTGCTGCTCTAACATGATCCAGTTTGTGAAGCCTTTTCCTGCTGCTCTAACATGATCCAGTTTGTGAAGCCTTTTCCTGCTGCTCTAACATGATCCAGTTTGTGAAGCCTTTTCCTGCTGCTCTAACATGATCCAGTTTGTGAAGCCTTTTCCTGCTGCTCTAAACATGATCCAGTTTGTGAAGCCTTTTCCTGCTGCTCTAACATGATCCAGTTTGTGAAGCCTTTTCCTGCTGCTCTAACATGATCCAGTTTGTGAAGCCTTTTCCTGCTGCTCTAACATGATCCAGTTTGTGAAGCCTTTTCCTGCTGCTCTAACATGATCCAGTTTGTGAAGCCTTTTCCTGCTGCTCTAACATGATCCAGTTTGTGAAGCCTTTTCCTGCTGCTCTAACATGATCCAGTTTGTGAAGCCTTTTCCTGCTGCTCTAACATGATCCAGTTTGTGAAGCCTTTTCCTGCTGCTCTAACATGATCCAGTTTGTGAAGCCTTTTCCTGCTGCTCTAACATGATCCAGTTTGTGAAGCCTTTTCCTGCTGCTCTAACATGATCCAGTTTGTGAAGCCTTTTCCTGCTGCTCTAACATGATCCAGTTTGTGAAGCCTTTTCCTGCTGCTCTAACATGATCCAGTTTGTGAAGCCTTTTCCTGCTGCTCTAACATGATCCAGTTTGTGAAGCCTTTTCCTGCTGCTCTAACATGATCCAGTTTGTGAAGCCTTTTCCTGCTGCTCTAACATGATCCAGTTTGTGAAGCCTTTTCCTGCTGCTCTAACATGATCCAGTTTGTGAAGCCTTTTCCTGCTGCTCTAACATGATCCAGTTTGTGAAGCCTTTTCCTGCTGCTCTAACATGATCCAGTTTGTGAAGCCTTTTCCTGCTGCTCTAACATGATCCAGTTTGTGAAGCCTTTTCCTGCTGCTCTAACATGATCCAGTTTGTGAAGCCTTTTCCTGCTGCTCTAACATGATCCAGTTTGTGAAGCCTTTTCCTGCTGCTCTAACATGATCCAGTTTGTGAAGCCTTTTCCTGCTGCTCTAACATGATCCAGTTTGTGAAGCCTTTTCCTGCTGCTCTAACATGATCCAGTTTGTGAAGCCTTTTCCTGCTGCTCTAACATGATCCAGTTTGTGAAGCCTTTTCCTGCTGCTCTAACATGATCCAGTTTGTGAAGCCTTTTCCTGCTGCTCTAACATGATCCAGTTTGTGAAGCCTTTTCCTGCTGCTCTAACATGATCCAGTTTGTGAAGCCTTTTCCTGCTGCTCTAACATGATCCAGTTTGTGAAGCCTTTTCCTGCTGCTCTAACATGATCCAGTTTGTGAAGCCTTTTCCTGCTGCTCTAACATGATCCAGTTTGTGAAGCCTTTTCCTGCTGCTCTAACATGATCCAGTTTGTGAAGCCTTTTCCTGCTGCTCTAACATGATCCAGTTTGTGAAGCCTTTTCCTGCTGCTCTAACATGATCCAGTTTGTGAAGCCTTTTCCTGCTGCTCTAACATGATCCAGTTTGTGAAGCCTTTTCCTGCTGCTCTAACATGATCCAGTTTGTGAAGCCTTTTCCTGCTGCTCTAACATGATCCAGTTTGTGAAGCCTTTTCCTGCTGCTCTAACATGATCCAGTTTGTGAAGCCTTTTCCTGCTGCTCTAACATGATCCAGTTTGTGAAGCCTTTTCCTGCTGCTCTAACATGATCCAGTTTGTGAAGCCTTTTCCTGCTGCTCTAACATGATCCAGTTTGTGAAGCCTTTTCCTGCTGCTCTAACATGATCCAGCTGACTCTCATCACCCTCTCACCTAATCCGACCCATAACTCCCCAACGCTGAGCTGGGCGTGTTAAAGGCAGTGGGCCACAGGCTGCGGATCAGACGATGTTAGAAACAGACTCTGAGCAGAGCAGAGGAACACGTTTGCATCACGTCTCTGATAAATATTTTGTGATTGGCCAATAACCCAGTATGTGTTGAAACAGTCAACGTAAAAGAGCCACTGTCATATTCCACTCATACAAATGTTGTAGAGCTGGTTGTTTTGTGCTCCGGTGCTAGCGAAGGCGCTACACTTTGCTGCTATTCTAGTTTTCAGATGTATAATCAAGATGCTGCTATACTCTTGTCACTCCATCCATCCATTTTCTTCCCCTTAATCCATGTCTGGGTCTGGGGGGTGGCAGTCAGAGCTGCACCCAGCCGTCATCCGTTTGCCACTAGCTAGCCACTGAGCTAGTGGCAAACGCTTTCTCGCTGCAGACTTTAGGAGATCACCATGGCAACACAGCTGTATAATGTAAATATAAAATGTGGAAATGGATTGCATACATAATTATTTGTTTTTGTTTTATTATTTAGTTTGTCGTTCAGTTAAGTGTGTGTTTTAACCAGATCCTCCTTTTAGATTGCTATCAAAAGGTGGCTATCCACTCGGCCGCGTTTGGCTTATCACTGCGTTTGCATCCCGGTCGGAACAGGCCATTTCTGAGTGGAGTTTGCATGTTCTCCTCGTGTCTGTAGGTTTCCTCTGAGTGCTCCGGTTTCCCCAGCACTAAAAACATGTACAATAGGTCTGTGCCTCCTGTAGGTGACCTCGCTCCCATCTCTGTGGAGTCAGAGACTACGTCCCTCTGTGACGCAGGTCTGTGAAAGGCGCTATATAAATAAACATTACTTACTTACTTGTATCAGGTTTGTGAAACAGAAACAGCAGACCCGTCCAGGAAATACTCCTCTTAAAGCCTCAAGAAGTGGACCACTCGCTGACCATATATGGGCGTGTCTGGACCGGAGCGTCTAAGTTCAGTGGTTTTAACTTTCACAAACATGTTTTAACTAATGTGATGTTATCGAGCTGATGGTTATAATTCATGACAGTTTTATTCTGCTTTGACAGACCATAAATCCTGCATACTATCCTCAAAACAAGCTCCTATTGCCTTTTATGTCCGTGTTGTGTTTTCTTCCTCTTGTGTGAAGACTGTTGTAATTGTGCTATACAAAAAAACTTGACATTGACATTTAACATGGATGTATAATGCTGCATGTAAACAATAACAATAAGCTTGGATTAAAGGGGATGTCAGTGACTGCAGTTAACCAATGGGGAGAGAGCTTGTTGTGAAGGATCTGAATTTGTCCAATCAGGAAGCAGGAGCATTAATTAATCGGCTCTCAGATGGTGACTCACTGACCAATCGGCTCTCAGATGGTGACTCACTGGCCAATCGGCTCTCAGATGGTGACTCACTGGCCAATCGGCTCTCAGATGGTGACTCACTGACCAATCGGCTCTCAGATGGTGACTCACTGACCAATCGGCTCTCAGATGGTGACTCACTGGCCAATCGGCTCTCAGATGGTGACTCACTGACCAATCGGCTCTCAGATGGTGACTCACTGACCAATCGGCTCTCAGATGGTGACTCACTGACCAATCGGCTCTCAGATGGTGACTCACTGGCCAATCGGCTCTCAGATGGTGACTCACTGGCCAATCGGCTCTCAGATGGTGACTCACTGACCAATCGGCTCTCAGATGGTGACTCACTGACCAATCGGCTCTCAGATGGTGACTCACTGGCCAATCGGCTCTCAGATGGTGACTCACTGGCCAATCGGCTCTCAGATGGTGACTCACTGACCAATCTGCTCTCAGATAAAACTCACTGGGTTTTTTCTTACAAGTCTGTTACAAATAAGTTTTCTGATAAGATGAGGAAAACATGTGACCTGAAATGTTAGGTATCCCAGCTTTAAGTGTTTGCATTGGTGGCATCCGTCTCCTCTGTGACTGGTTCTGTCTCTGTGACTGGTTCTGTCTCTGTGACTGGTTCTGTCTCTGTGACTGGTTCTATGTCTCTGTGACTGGTTCTGTGTCTGTGACTGGTTCTGTGTCTGTGACTGGTTCTGTCTCTGTGACTGGTTCTGTGTCTGTGACTGGTTCTGTCTCTGTGACTGGTTCTGTCTCTGTGACTGGTTCTGTGTCTGTGACTGGTTCTGTCTCTGTGACTGGTTCTATGTCTGTGACTGGTTCTGTCTCTGTGACTGGTTCTGTCTCTGTGACTGGTTCTGTCTCTGTGACTGGTTCTGTCTCTGTGACTGGTTCTGTCTCCTTCAGGATCAATAACATTAAACAGATGAGCAGAAGCCTGTTCTTTACTTGATCCAAACTAATGTCGAGAAATGAGGACAATGCAGCAGCGCAAAGGCAAAGCTGCCCCTTTAACCCGGTTTATTTTGGAGCACTTCCAGATCAAACAAAAGGAGACAAAGCTTTTAATATGATTTGAATCAATGTGCATAAGAACAGAGACGTTAATTCCCAGGACAGGAACTTCTGATAATTGGGGAAAATTATCGTAGAGTCGGGGTTTGTAAAATACAATCCTTTTTCTGAGAGCGGCTTTGCCAAATTATGTCCTAATTGACATGTTCTGTATCTACGGTGTACTTGGGGCGACTGTGGCTCAGTGTGTAGAGCATTGGCCTCTGGGCCTGAAGGTTGTGGGTTCAAGCCCACCATAAGACCTACTTCACGACTCCCACTGATGTCTGCTGTCGTTGTGTCCTTGGGCAAGACACTTAACCCCACTTTGCCTGAAGCCCTCGCTGATAGATCTCAGCTCCTGTGGACTCAGCACCTGCAGGAGGATCAGTGAGGGGCTGGTGCTCTGACTGCCACCCCGACCCAGACATGGATTAAGGGGAAGAAAATGGATGTATGGATGGATATATCTCTACTGTATCTGTATATATTCATATTTCATTTTACGCAGTAAAGTATTAGAGGTGGGGATTGAGACTGACATGTTGTTAAATCTACAGCCGTTAAATCTACAGCCGTTAAAACTACAGCCGTTAAAATTACAGCCATTAAATCTACAGCCGTTAAATCTACAGCCGTTAAAACTACAGCCGTTAAATCTACAGCCGTTAAAACTACAACCTTTAAAACTACAGCAGTTAAAACTACAGCCGTTTAATCTACAGCCGTTAAAACTACAGCCGTTAAAACTACAGCCATTAAATCTACAGCCGTTAAAACTACAGCCGTTAAATCTACAGCCGTTAAATCTACAGCCGTTAAATCTACAGCCGTTAAAACTACAACCGTTAAAACTACAGCCGTTAAAACTACAGCCGTTAAATCTACAGCCGTTAAAACTACAACCGTTAAAACTACAGCCGTTAAAACTACAGCCGTTAAAACTACAGCCGTTAAAACTCTCGACTGAACTCTGACTGGTGTTTCGGCCCCGGAGCCAAAACCATCAGATGCACTCATCTTTCCCGTATCGTGTTCCCGTCCTCGGAGCAGCTGCTGTGGAGGGGATACACTGTACAGAGGAGGGGGTTTCAAACTGGGGTGAATGGGACGTCTGTCTGAAGTAGGAAATGACAGGAAGAGCTCTGTCACTGTGGGGTCACAGGTTTTAAAGCTGGGGTACCTAGCTTTAAATCTTCAAAGGCCTCTGTCCCATTGGGTGAAGATGTATCAAAAACAACAGGATGCAAACTGACGTATGGACAGTATTCATGTTTAAAATCTAATGAAACGGACAAATACATATTTAATACAAATAAAATCCAGTTTGGTGAACAGCACTTGCTTCTCAGTTCAAAACACTTTTTCTTAAACACATTTTTAATGAACATTGTCCATATTTTGACTAAAACTTTTTCCCATCCACTGACAGCGTTCTCGCGGTATATGAGATAGATTTGGACATGGATCATGTTTGGTTTCTCTCGACAAGGAACAGTTTAAAAACCTCTGAATCTTTAGTCACGGTTTGTGTTTCACTGAGTGGTTAACGACTGTGTGGTGTGGAGGTCTCAGGTGAGGAACGCGATACACACACACATGTACACACACACACACACACCGGGGTAGGGAAGTCTGCGATGAATGGCTTTTGTCCAGGTCTGTTCTTTCACACTGTGTTGAGGAGCTCGAGCTGAACCGACAGAAGACACAGTAAGTTACTTAAAAAATGGAGAATGTGACACAAACAGTAACTGAGTAATGTTCAATCCACTTTATTTACAAAGCATAAACATATATATATATATATATATATATACATACATATATGTTTGTATATATAAATACAAATATATAGCGTTCCACAGCTTTGGCCCAGGTTTAATGTAAGTCAAAAGGAGCCAGTCCAGCCACAGTCTGTCTCCTAATGTAGTGTCATCAAAGCCTGTTGTTCCACATGCTGCCACTAGAGAGCGCTAATGTTTACAGAAGCAGAAGTACTTATTGTACTGTCCTTACAGTTCCAACTTTTTGCTCTCAAACGATTTCCTTTTCACTTTTATCGTATCTCGGTTTACTATAAATGTATGTATATATTTTTATTTATCTGATGTGTGTCTTCATGTATTTCTCTGTGAAAAGGCTCTAAACAATTGATTATGTCTAAAATTGGCCAAATGCCAAAAGAAAATAGTAAAATACAAAAACACAAAGTTCAGTGTTTCTTTGTCAAATTTCAAATCCAGCTTTTCAACGACAACTGAGAGAAAATGAATCAAAACTGAGTTATGTGTGTGTTTGTATGTGTGTGTTTGTGTGTGTGTGTGCGTGTTTGTGTGTGTTTGTGTGTGTGTGTGTTTGTGTGTGTGTGTGCGTGTTTGTGTGTGTGTGTGTGCGTGTTTGTGTGTTTGGTGTGTGTGTGTGTGTGTTTGGTGTGCGTGTGTGTGTTTGTGCATATTTGGTGTGTGTGTGTACGTGTTTGTGTGTTTGTGTGCGTGTTTGGTGTGTGTGTGTACGTGTTTGTGTGTGTTTGTGTGTGCTTATTTGGTGTGTGTGTGCACGTGTACGTTTGTGTACATGTGTGCGTATGTATGTGTGTTTGATTTGTGTGTTGGCAGTTTGTGTGTGTATGTGTTTGGTTTGTGTGTTTGTCAGTGTGTGTGTGTGTTTGATTTGTGTGTCAGTGTGTGTGTGTGCATGTTTGGTGTGTGTGTGCATGTGTTCGTCTGTGTGTGTGTGTTTGGTTTTGTGTGCGTGTGTTTGGTGTGTGTGCGTGTGTCTATTTTCATTGAGACCATCAAAACACAATTCAACACAATACAACACAACACAAAGCAACACAATTGGGCGATTCCTGAGTCCATGAGACCGAGAGGAAAAACTGAGTAAAACAACGGAGAAAAAGGTCATTCTTGTGCGAGGGATCCGTGTGGAAAGTGTGGGCTGAAATGTAAACGCCATCGGTGCAAACAGAAGGCACGCACTTCCTGTTTTCCTGCCGCACGCCTCCAAAAGAACTTCCTGTTCCACTTACAAACGCACAATTTAACAGATTGGATAACAAAAGTTGTATCCCTCATAAAAATCCATTTGTGAAGTCCAAATTCACAGCAGAAGTTGTCTCCGGGGGCGTCACAAAATTCACAGTAAGTTAGAAAACCAAAAAAGTTACAGCACAAAAGAATAAGATACATAATAATCCATAAATGTCTCGGGGGTCACTCTGCCTTTAGATCGGGCGTCAAACCGGTTTTCAAAGAGCCAGTGTAGCTGCAGGTTTTCATACCAACGAAGCAGGAGCACACTAGACTTTACCAATTTCCTCAGGTAAGTCCAGTCTTGGTGACGCGGTGTCAGTGTGGGAGAAGTGTCTTGCCTAAGGACACAACAGTTTTGCACTTTACTGCTGCAGCTGTAGCCGCCCCACTGTGCTGCCTGGTGTTCCCAAAGGTCCCCCATCACAGCACTAACCAGGCCCTAACCTACACAGCTGCAGAGGTCTGACAGGATCTGGCATAGACATTGTTTCACATGAAATGACAAAGTAAAACAAAATATGATTATCAGAAAACGACCTGTCACAGAGCGCTCTTTACTCTCTAGTCTCAGGAGCCGGAGCAGCTTCCAAAGTGCTCGATCCTTCAGTGGATGTGAGCTCCTGGAAACCCTCGGCTGCTGGTGCAGAATCCACTCAGTTCATTGGAAAGTCAGGAAGTTAAAGTTTATATCTGGACTCGTGTGGATTTAGCAGATGTTCCAGAAGCTGGCGGCTGACAGCGATACAGCGATACAGAGATACAGAGATACAGCGATACAGCGATACAGCGATACAGCCATACAGCCATACAGCCATACAGTCATACAGCGATACAGAGATACAGCAATACAGAGATACAGAGATACAGCGATACAGAGATACAGAGATACAGAGATAAAGAGATAAAGAGATACAGCGATACAGCGATACAACGATACAGAGATACAGAGATACAGCGATACAGCCATACAGCCATACAGCCATACAGTCATACAGCGATACAGCGATACAGCGATACAGAGATACAGAGATACAGAGATAAAGAGATAAAGAGATACAGCGATACAGCGATACAGCGATACAGAGATACAAAGATACAAAGATACAAAGATACAAAGATACAAAGATACAGCGATACAGCGATACAGAGATACAGAGATACAGAGATAAAGAGATAAAGAGATACAGCGATACAGCGATACAGCGATACAGAGATACAAAGATACAAAGATACAAAGATACAGCGATACAGCGATACAGCGATACAGAGATACAGAGATACAGCGATACAGCAATACAGCGATACAGCGATACAACGATACAGAGATACAGAGATACAGAGATACAGCGATATAGCCATACAGCCATACAGTCATACAGCGATACAGCGATACAGCGATACAGCGATACAGAGATACAACGATACAGAGATACAGAGATACAGCGATACAGCCATACAGCCATACAGCCATACAGCGATACA
Source organism: Knipowitschia caucasica (assembly GCA_964034765.1). Taxonomy (NCBI): domain Eukaryota; kingdom Metazoa; phylum Chordata; class Actinopteri; order Gobiiformes; family Gobiidae; genus Knipowitschia; species Knipowitschia caucasica. The sequence continues at coordinate 395,436 of OZ035843.1, forward strand.
GCGATACAGAGATACAGAGATACAGAGATACAGCGATACAGCGATACAGCGATACAGAGATACAGAGATACAGAGATACAGAGATACAGCCATACAGTCATACAGTCATACAGTCATACAGCAATACAGCGATACAGAGATACAGCGATACAGCAATACAGCGATACAGAGATACAGAGATAAAGAGATACAGCGATACAGCGATACAGAGATACAGCGATACAGCGATACAGCGATACAGCGATACAACGATACAGAGATACAGAGATACAGAGATACAGCCATACAGCCATACAGCCATACAGTCATACAGCGATACAGCGATACAGAGATAAAGAGATACAGCGATACAGCGATACAGCGATACAGAGATACAAAGATACAAAGATACAAAGATACAGCGATACAGCGATACAGCGATACAGAGATACAGAGATACAGAGATACAGCCATACAGCGATACAGCGATACAGCGATACACAGATACAGAGATACAGAGATACAGAGATACAGAGATACAGAGATACAGCGATACAGCGATACAGAGATACAAAGATACAAAGATACAAAGATACAAAGATACAAAGATACAGCGATACAGCGATACAGCGATACAGAGATACAGAGATACAGAGATACAGAGATACAGCGATGCAGCGATGCAACGATACAGAGATACAGAGATACAGCGATACAGCCATACAGCCATACAGCCATACAGTCATACAGCGATACAGCGATACAGCGATACAGCGATACAGAGATACAGCGATACAGCGATACAACGATACAACGATACAGAGATACAGAGATACAACGATACAACGATACAGAGATACAGAGATACAGAGATACAGAGATACAGCGATACAGCGATACAGCGATACAGCGATACAGCGATACAACGATACAACGATACAGCCATACAGCCATACAGCCATACAGCGATACAGCGATACAGCGATACAGAGATACAGCGATACAGCGATACAGAGATACAGAGATACAGAGATAAAGAGATACAGCGATACAGCGATACAGCGATACAGAGATACAAAGATACAAAGATACAAAGATACAACGATACAACGATACAACGATACAACCATACAGCCATACAGCCATACAGCCATACAGTCATACAGTCATACAGCGATACAGCGATACAGAGATACAGAGATACAGCGATACAGCGATAGAGAGATACAACGATACAACGATACAACGATACAACGATACAGCGATACAGCGATACAGCGATAGAGATACAGAGATACAGAGATACAGAGATACAGCGATGCAGCGATGCAACGATACAGAGATACAGAGATACAGAGATACAGCGATACAGCCATACAGCCATACAGCCATACAGTCATACAGCGATACAGCGATACAGCGATACAGAGATACAGCGATACAGCGATACAGCGATACAGCGATACAGCGATACAACGATACAGAGATACAGAGATACAGAGATACAGAGATACAACGATACAGAGATACAGAGATACAGCGATACAGCGATACAGCGATACAACGATACAACAATACAGCCATACAGCCATACAGCGATACAGCGATACAGCGATACAGAGATACAGCGATACAGCGATACAGCGATACAGAGATACAGAGATACAGAGATACAGAGATACAGAGATACAGCCATACAGCCATACAGCCATACAGCCATACAGCGATACAGAGATACAGAGATACAGAGATACAGCGATACAGAGACACAGCGATACAGCGATACAGCGATACAGCGATACAGCGATATAGCCATACAGCCATACAGTCATACAGCGATACAGCGATACAGCGATACAGAGATACAGCGATACAGCGATACAGAGATACAACGATACAACGATACAACGATACAACGATACAGAGATACAGAGATACAGAGATACAGAGATACAACGATACAGCGATACAGAGATACAGCGATACAGCGATACAGCGATACAGAGATACAGAGATACAGCCATACAGTCATACAGTCATACAGTCATACAGCGTTACAGCGATACAGCGATACAGAGATACAGAGATACAGAGATACAGCGATACAGCGATACAGCGATACAGCGATACAGAGATACAACGATACAACGATACAACGATACAGAGATAGAAATACAGCGATACAGCGATACAGCGATACAGAGATACAGAAATACAACGATACAGAGATACAACGATACAGCCATACAGCCATACAGCGATACAGAGATGCAGAGATACAGAGATACAGCGATACAGCCATACAGCCATACAGTCATACAGTCATACAGTCATACAGCGATACAGCGATACAGAGATACAGCGATACAGAGATACAGCGATACAGCGATACAGAGATACAACGATACAACAATACAGAGATAAAACGATACAACGATACAACGATACAGAGATACAGAGATACAGAGATACAGCGATACAGCGATAGAGATACAGCGATACAGCGATACAGAGATACAGAGATACAGAGATACAGCGATACAGCGATACAGAGATACAGCCATACAGCCATACAGCCATACAGTCATACAGTCATACAGCGATACAGCGATACAGCGATACAGAGATACAGCGATACAGCGATACAGCCATACAGCCATACAGTCATACAGCCATACAGTCATACAGTCATACAGCGATACAGCGATACAGCGATACAGAGATACAGAGATACAGAGATACAGAGATACAGCGATACAGCGATACAACGATACAACGATACAGAGATACAGAGATACAGAGATACAACCATACAGCCATACAGCCATACAGCCATACAGCCATACAGTCATACAGTCATACAGCGATACAGCGATACAGCGATACAGCGATACAGAGATACAGAGATACAGCGATACAGCGATAGAGAGATACAACGATACAACGATACAACGATACAACGATACAGAGATACAGAGATACAGAGATACAGAGATACAACGATACAACGATACAACGATACAGTCATACAGCCATACAGCGATACAGCGATACAGCGATACAGCGATACAGAGATACAGAGATACAGCGATACAGCGATACAGAGATACAGAGATACAGAGATACAGAGATACAGCCATACAGCCATACAGTCATACAGTCATACAGTCATACAGTCATACAGCGATACAGCGATACAGCGATACAGCGATACAGAGATACAGAGATACAGCGATACAGCGATACAGCGATACAGAGATACAACGATACAACAATACAACGATACAGAGATACAACGATACAACGATACAGAGATAGAGATACAGCGATACAGCGATACAGCGATACAGAGATACAGAGATACAGAGATACAGCGATACAGCGATACAGCGATACAGAGATACAACGATACAACGATACAGAGATACAACGATACAACGATACAACGATACAACGATACAGAGATAGAGATACAGCGATACAGCGATACAGCGATACAGAGATACAGAGATACAGAGATACAGAGATACAGCGATACAGAGATACAACGATACAGCCATACAGCCATACAGCCATACAGCCATACAGCCATACAGAGATACAGCGATACAGCGATACAGCGATACAGAGATACAGAGATACAGCGATACAGAGATACAGCGATACAGCGCTGCAGCGATGCAGCGATGCAACGATGCAGAGATGCAGAGATGCAGAGATGCAGAGATGCAGCGATGCAGCGATGCAGAGATGCAGAGATGCAGAGATGCAGCGTTGCAGCGATGCAGCGATGCAGAGATGCAGAGATGCAGCGATGCAGCGATGCAGCGATGCAGCGATGCAGCGATACAGAGATACAGCGATACAGCGATACAGCGATACAGCGATAGAACGATACAGAGATACAGCGATACAGCGATACAGCGATACAGAGATACAGCGATACAGCGATACAACGATACAACGATACAGAGATACAGAGATACAACGATACAACGATACAGAGATACAGAGATACAGAGATACAGAGATACAGCGATACAGCGATACAGCGATACAACGATACAACGATACAGCCATACAGCCATACAGCCATACAGCGATACAGCGATACAGCGATACAGAGATACAGCGATACAGCGATACAGAGATACAGAGATACAGAGATAAAGAGATACAGCGATACAGCGATACAGCGATACAGAGATACAAAGATACAAAGATACAAAGATACAAAGATACAACGATACAACGATACAACGATACAACCATACAGCCATACAGCCATACAGCCATACAGTCATACAGTCATACAGTCATACAGCGATACAGCGATACAGAGATACAGAGATACAGCGATACAGCGATAGAGAGATACAACGATACAACGATACAACGATACAACGATACAGCGATACAGCGATACAGCGATAGAGATACAGAGATACAGAGATACAGAGATACAGAGATACAGCGATGCAGCGATGCAACGATACAGAGATACAGAGATACAGAGATACAGCGATACAGCCATACAGCCATACAGCCATACAGTCATACAGCGATACAGCGATACAGCGATACAGAGATACAGCGATACAGCGATACAGCGATACAGCGATACAGCGATACAACGATACAGAGATACAGAGATACAGAGATACAACGATACAGAGATACAGAGATACAGCGATACAGCGATACAGCGATACAACGATACAACAATACAGCCATACAGCCATACAGCGATACAGCGATACAGCGATACAGAGATACAGCGATACAGCGATACAGCGATACAGAGATACAGAGATACAGAGATACAGAGATACAGCCATACAGCCATACAGCCATACAGCCATACAGCGATACAGAGATACAGAGATACAGAGATACAGCGATACAGAGACACAGCGATACAGCGATACAGCGATACAGCGATATAGCCATACAGCCATACAGTCATACAGCGATACAGCGATACAGCGATACAGAGATACAGAGATACAGCGATACAGCGATACAGAGATACAACGATACAACGATACAACGATACAACGATACAGAGATACAGAGATACAGAGATACAGAGATACAACGATACAGCGATACAGAGATACAGAGATACAGCGATACAGCGATACAGCGATACAGCGATACAGAGATACAGAGATACAGCCATACAGTCATACAGTCATACAGTCATACAGCGTTACAGCGATACAGCGATACAGAGATACAGAGATACAGAGATACAGCGATACAGCGATACAGCGATACAGAGATACAACGATACAACGATACAGAGATACAACGATACAGAGATAGAAATACAGCGATACAGCGATACAGAGATACAGAAATACAACGATACAGAGATACAACGATACAGCCATACAGCCATACAGCGATACAGAGATGCAGAGATACAGAGATACAGCGATACAGCCATACAGCCATACAGTCATACAGTCATACAGTCATACAGCGATACAGCGATACAGAGATACAGCGATACAGAGATACAGCGATACAGCGATACAGAGATACAACGATACAACAATACAGAGATAAAACGATACAACGATACAGAGATACAGAGATACAGCGATACAGCGATAGAGATACAGCGATACAGCGATACAGAGATACAGAGATACAGAGATACAGCGATACAGCGATACAGAGATACAGCCATACAGCCATACAGCCATACAGTCATACAGTCATACAGCGATACAGCGATACAGCGATACAGAGATACAGCGATACAGCGATACAGCCATACAGCCATACAGTCATACAGTCATACAGTCATACAGCGATACAGCGATACAGCGATACAGAGATACAGAGATACAGAGATATAGAGATACAGCGATACAGCGATACAACGATACAACGATACAGAGATACAGAGATACAGAGATACAACCATACAGCCATACAGCCATACAGCCATACAGCCATACAGTCATACAGTCATACAGCGATACAGCGATACAGCGATACAGCGATACAGAGATACAGAGATACAGCGATACAGCGATAGAGAGATACAACGATACAACGATACAACGATACAGAGATACAGAGATACAGAGATACAGAGATACAACGATACAACGATACAACGATACAGCCATACAGCCATACAGCGATACAGCGATACAGCGATACAGCGATACAGAGATACAGAGATACAGCGATACAGCGATACAGAGATACAGAGATACAGAGATACAGAGATACAGAGATACAGCCATACAGCCATACAGTCATACAGTCATACAGTCATACAGTCATACAGCGATACAGCGATACAGCGATACAGCGATACAGAGATACAGAGATACAGCGATACAGCGATACAGCGATACAGAGATACAACGATACAACGATACAACAATACAACGATACAGAGATACAACGATACAACGATACAGAGATAGAGATACAGCGATACAGCGATACAGCGATACAGAGATACAGAGATACAGAGATACAGCGATACAGCGATACAGCGATACAGAGATACAACGATACAACGATACAGAGATACAACGATACAACGATACAACGATACAACGATACAGAGATAGAGATACAGCGATACAGCGATACAGCGATACAGAGATACAGAGATACAGAGATACAGAGATACAGCGATACAGAGATACAACGATACAGCCATACAGCCATACAGCCATACAGAGATACAGCGATACAGCGATACAGAGATACAGAGATACAGCGATACAGAGATACAGCGATACAGCGCTGCAGCGATGCAGCGATGCAACGATGCAGAGATGCAGAGATGCAGAGATGCAGAGATGCAGCGATGCAGCGATGCAGAGATGCAGAGATGCAGAGATGCAGCGTTGCAGCGATGCAGCGATGCAGAGATGCAGAGATGCAGCGATGCAGCGATGCAGCGATGCAGCGATACAGAGATACAGCGATACAGCGATACAGCGATACAGCGATAGAACGATACAGAGATACAGCGATACAGCGATACAGAGATACAGCGATACAGCGATACAGAGATACAGCGATACAGCGATACAGCGATACAGAGATACAGAGATACAGAGATACAGCGATACAGCCATACAGCCATACAGCCATACAGTCATGCAGCAATGCAGCGATGCAGAGATGCAGAGATGCAGAGATGCAGAGATGCAGCGATGGAGCGATGGAGCGATGCAGCGATGCAGCGATGCAGCGATGCAGAGATGCAGAGATGCAGCGATGCCGCGATGCAGCGATGCAGCGATGCAGCGATGCAGCGATGCAGCGATACAGAGATACAGCGATACAGCGATACAGCGATACAGCGATACAGCGATACAACGATACAGAGATACAGAGATACAGCGACACAGCGACACAGCGACACAGCGACACAGCGATACAGCCATACAGCCATACAGCGATACAGAGATACAGAGATACAGAGATACAGCGATACAGCCATACAGCCATACAGCCATACAGCCATACAGTCATACAGCGATGCAGCGATGGAGCGATGCAGCGATGCAGAGATGCAGAGATGCAGAGATGCAGAGATGCAGCGATGCAGCGATGCAGCGATGCAGCGATGCAGCGATGAAGCGATACAACGATACAGAGATACAGAGATACAGAGATACAGCGACACAGCGACACAGCGACACAGCGACACAACGATACAGCCATACAGCCATACAGCCATACAGCGATACAGCGATACAGCCATACAGCCATACAGTCATACAGTCATACAGTCATGCAGTCATACAGCGATACAGCCATACAGTCATACAGCGATACAGCGATACAGCCATACAGTCATACAGCGATACAGAGATACAGCAGGTGGACTGAAAATAGAGGAAAAGGATATGGTTTTGTTCTAGCACAAAGTCACTGGTTTATTTGGTTTCTTAGTCGTAGAATGTACAGTATGTTCCACAAAGAAGCCCAAACCTGCTTCTTTCTGCTTATACTGATCATCAATCACCTCCTTACAGATGAGGGCATTTGTTACAATACTGTTACAAGATAAGGGAATATTCAGTAGTAAAGAGCACAACAAAATAATTAAAATCTATGTCTTTGGATTAATTAATAAACATATATAAATCTTTATACTGTTGTGTAATATATACGTGTGTGTTTACGTCTGTGTGAGCGCGAGGCTAAAGTGACAGTGGACACATGTTGCCCCATATTGCACATTCTGGCATTATTGCACATTACTGCAGAGAGTGATGCGTGCCATATGAGGTAAGGTCCGCAGTGTTCCTTAGTCCTCATTGTTCATTGTACAGTCTGACAGCAGCAGGAAGGAGCAGAACCTCTCCTTCACACAGCAAGGGTGGATAAGTCTGTCACTGAAGCTGTTCTCCGGAGCAAACAGAGTGTCCTGCAGGGGGCGACAGTCATGGTCCACAAAGATGTTAATGTGACCCAGGAGGCCGCTGAAACAGTTGTTTTTATATCTCTCTAAATGACACTTTGAAAACGGAAAAAGATGCAGGTGGTCGCGATTTGTTTTGACATAATAATTCTAAACTATTTCAATCAAATGCAGTGCCCACTTTAAGTCCATGGTCATTATTTTGGCTGTTTATGCACATCTGGAACACGACGGTTTTGATAATTTCTCCTTAAATGCAACATCAATTTGAGCCACAAAATGGTTCTTTAAGTGGTTTATTCTTCGCTGATTGACTCGGACGGTGCAGCCAGACGTAACGATCATCTTCTGCTGAATGAAGCAAAGCTGTGGTGTTTCTTAGGTTACCCTAACCTAAGTACTGTTATCAGTAAAACTATCAGTATTTAAAAAGAGCATGTTTTATTAATGCCTTTTGACAGATTAGAGCCCTTCAAAGATGACTTGACATGAAAATCATACATATCGCTTCTTTAAGACAGATCCAAACGCAGAAAATGCTAGAATAAGAAAACACACGTATTAGGAGCAGGAAAACTAATGTCCATGAATGTTCCCAAATGTCCCGGATCTGTCCTTAGACTCTCCTGGATCGTTAACGAACCACTCAAAAACACAAAGAAAGTGAGAAACCTCGGTGAGGCCCACACTGACAGAGGGATCCGCTCCCACTGATGGAATGGCTGTAGATCCAGGATTCAGGCTGTACAACGAGGAACGAGGGCATAATCTCAGAGCTGAAGTTGGCTGGTTGACATTGTGAGAGTAGCTTGGTTGTGTTAGCGGCTGAGGACCACGTACATGACACAGCGGGCCGCATTTGGCTCGTGGGCCTTAGTTTGGTCATGGCTGTTGAGGCTGAGGAGGCAGTGGGATGATTTAGCTGTGGTATAAATGGTTTCAATCTAAAAAGTTCACGGACAAATAAAGTTGTATTTGGAGAACGCTCAGGTGTCTCACAGACAGCTTTAATATCTGGACCTGTTTCTCTTCTCGCACTTGTTTTACAGCCTCTGTTGGTCCAGAACGGATCGAATCAAAGCCACCGGCGCCATAAAACTACTAAAGCAAATGTGAAACCTGAGCTGTTTTCATGAGAGCCTCTGAGCACAAACCCACGTCTGTCAACCCTCCGCCATAACTTTTAATCACTTTTCTTCCCTTCGTCCACATCAAAGTCTGAGCTAAAACACATTGAGTAGCTCATTACCTGCAGGAAGCCCCTCCCCCTCTGAGCCCTGGCTTTTGTCCTGGGACATGGCTGGACTCAAACAAAGATTGTCTGTGATGGAGAGTGTGTCGGTGACTGTTGTGTCTGTGGGACTGATGTTGTTGGTTGTAGACTCTGGCACATTATGAACTTTCTCTGATTTTACTTTTGAATTCACTGGAAATGGCTGCAAGTCCTAAGTAGTTATGGTTTTACACTGGTCCAGACCAGAGCAGAGAGGATTCATGGTTTTACACTGGTCCAGACCAGAGCAGAGAGGATTCATGGTTTTACACTGGTCCAGACCAGCACAGAGAGGATTCATGGTTTTACACTGGTCCAGACCAGAGCAGAGAGGATTCATGGTTTTACACTGGTCCAGACCAGAGAGGATTCATGGTTTTACACTGGTCCAGACCAGAGCAGAGAGGATTCATGGTTTTACACTGGTCCAGACCAGAGCAGAGAGGATTCATGGTTTTACACTGGTCCAGACCAGAGCAGAGAGGATTCATGGTTTTACACTGGTCCAGACCAGAGCAGAGAGGATTCATGGTTTTACACTGGTCCAGACCAGAGCAGAGAGGATTCATGGTTTTACACTGGTCCAGACCAGAGCAGAGAGGATTCATGGTTTTACACTGGTCCAGACCAGAACAGAGAGGATTCATGGTTTTACACTGGTCCAGACCAGAGCAGAGAGGATTCATGGTTTTACACTGGTCCAGACCAGAGCAGAGAGGATTCATGGTTCTACACTGGTCCAGACCAGAGCAGAGAGGATTCATGGTTTTACACTGGTCCAGACCAGAGCAGAGAGGATTCATGGTTTTACACTGGTCCAGACCAGAGCAGAGAGGATTCATGGTTTTACACTGGTCCAGACCAGAGCAGAGAGGATTCATGGTTTTACACTGGTCCAGACCAGAGCAGAGAGGATTCATGGTTTTACCCTGGTCCAGACCAGAGCCGAGAGGATTCATGGTTTTACACTGGTCCAGACCAGAGCAGAGAGGATTCATGGTTTTACCCTGGTCCAGACCAGAGCAGAGAGGATTCATGGTTTTACACTGGTCCAGACCAGAGCAGAGAGGATTCATGGTTTTACCCTGGTCCAGACCAGAGCCGAGAGGATTCATGGTTTTACACTGGTCCAGACCAGAGCAGAGAGGATTCATGGTTTTACACTGGTCCAGACCAGAGCAGAGAGGATTCATGGTTTTACACTGGTCCAGACCAGAGCAGCTCCATCTCTGCTGCTGTGACTGTTGTATTTTATTATTACTATTGTTTTAGTTTGTATGGATACTTTCTGAACACCTGAATTTCTCCAACGAGGATCAGTAAAGTCTCTGTCTCTGTCTCTCACGAGTGATTTGAGGAAACAGAAGATCTTCAGGAAATAAAACATTGATCAATAATGGGCATTTTATCTCATTATTATTCATTGTGTGTGTGTGCGTGTGTGTGTGTGTGTGTCTGTGTGTGTATCTGTGTGTGTGTCTGTGTGTGTGTGTGTATCTGTGTGTGTGTGTGTCTGTGCGTGTGTCTGTGTGTGTGTGTGTGTGTGTCTGTGTGTGTGTGTATCTGTGTGTGTGTGTGTGTGTGTGTCTGTGTGTGTGTGTGTGTGTATCTGTGTGTGTGTGTGTATCTGTGTGTGTCTGTGTGTGTGTTGCCAGAGTGAGGTTAGTCACAGGGGTAGATCATTGGGACTTGGCTCCAGCTCAGACCTTCATAAACCAAACTACAGTAAATACTCCTGATGCCCTGGACACAGAGGAAACTGAATTCTTGTTTTCTATGAATGTCTTTGAGCAGAACATTTGTAAAAAATATGTTCTGCAGGTTTGAAATAAATAATTCTAACTATTAAAGTGATGGATACAGACATATTTATGGTTACAGTATTGAGATAACTGTTGTCAGAGAATATTATAGAGTTATTATTCATTTATATTGTTGTGTTGTGTTGTGTTGTGCGCGCCTCATTCTACTGCTCTGTACCTGGCGACGCAACACTGACATTTCTCTGTGGGAAGAATAAAGGATCTCCTCATCTTCATCTTCCTCTTCCTCTTCACTGAGTATGTTACACACATTCAGTAATCATTATTTATATAGTGCTCTTCACATACCAGGGTTACAAAGCCACTATTGTAGTCACAGCTGCCCTGGGGCCCACTGACGGACAGCCCAACAGAGGACATCATTCACACACAAAACTCATGTGTGTGTGTGTGGGAAACTGGAGCACCTGGAGGAAACCTATGCGGACAGAAGAAGAGTGTCTGCATAGTGGAAGTTTAGACATTTTTATGATTGTCTGTTCTTTGTCTGTGTTGGTCTGAACCATGAGTCTGTAATGAATCTACCTAAACGTCTCAATCAAAGATAATCAATGCATTTTTTCACAACCCAAGATCGCAAAAGTCGTCATCCTGAAGGGGTCACAGAATTGTTGATCAGCCAACATCAGATTAGATATTCAAACAGAAATACAACAATAAAACACATAAGTCATCGGTTCACAGAGGAACAGGACCGACGTCCACAAAGGGCGACAGTGGCTCAGTGTGTAGAGCTTTGGCCTTTGAGCCAGGAGGTTGTGTGTTCGAGCCAGGAGGTTGTGTGTTCGAGCCAGGAGGTTGTGTGTTCGAGCCCACCACAAGACTTTCACCATTGACTCCCACTGTCTGCTGCTGTTGTGTCCTTAGGCAAGTCACTTCATCCCCATTGCCTAGAATGAGTCTGGTGGTGGGAAGGGCCGATGGCACAGACTGGTTGCCTCGCTTCTGTCAGTGTGCCCCAGGGCAGCTGTGGCTACAGTAGTAGTTTATCACCACCGTGTATGGAGAGAATGAATAACCACATGTGCTGTATAAAACTGATGCATTATTATTATTATAAATGTTCATAAATGTCTGGGTCGTGCCCTTGTCCAGAGCAGGGGTCACTAACCTCATGTTAGCTCCATACTGTTGCATTGGGCATTGGGTCAAACAGTTTTACATACAGTATATTTGGCCCTGTCACATGTACACATCAGCTTTTTCTGACCTACTCTTCCAATTATCCCAAAACTTCAAATAGTGACTCACATACACGCATGCCCCTGATCCTCCTGCAGGGGCTGAGTCCACAGGAGGACGGCTGCTCTGTTAGAGAGAGCATAGACTTGATCTTTCAGCGGGGGCTTCAGGCAAAGTGGGGTTAAGTGACTTTCACAAGGACATGGCAACAGTAGACATCAGTGGGAGTTGGTGGAGAAGGTCCTCGAACCCACGACCTTCTGGCTCAAAGGCCAATGCTCTGCCCACTGAGCCAATGTCGCCCTGTTTTTTCTAAAGCCTTCTTGGTTCAGAACGGTTCAAAACAGCTTTTAGTTGTTTTTATTAAAGTTGAGGGAAGTGCATCATCATGGGAGCGGTTTTAAAACGTTGATTGAAACATGCATAGATCCAAACTGCAGCTGCTCTCGTGAAAACAACGACAGCCTCATTCTGAGACTGTTGCAGACAGAAGAAAACTGAACCACTTAAACCACAAACAGCCTTATTATAGTCAGATGTTGGATAAGGCCATGTAGGATACAGACTAATAAGTGCTTATTAAATACCAATCAACCATAAATTACACTCCAGTAATCAGCACTACATTATAATTAGTTATGAACCTAACTTTTCTCCTTCATTAATAATATAATAGAGCCTTGTCATTTTACACTGGGGCTGAGTGTTTCTTCACTTTACTGTCTGAAAAAGCTGATTTAAAGATGTGACAGAAAACAAAACATATGTGGGAGTTGAACTTTTGTGGTTTGAAAGTTTGGCACCCCAGCAAGTGAAATTATGTTTTATTATCAGCCATGAAAGCATTGCAATAACGAACGTACATGTGTCCTTTTAGTTTCATGTGTATTTGTCTGATTCCAAACATTCATATGAATCAATGCACGGCGGCACGGTGGCTGAGTGGATAGCACTCTCGCCTCTCAGCAAGAAGGTCCTGGGTTCGAATCCCGGTCGGACCAGGGCCTTTCTGAGTGGAGTTTGCATGTTCTCCCCGTGTCTGCGTAGGTTTCCTCCGGGTACTCCGGTTTCCCCTACCACTAAAAATATGTCCAATAGTTCTGGCATGTGCCTCCTGTACTGGCCCCGCTCCCATCTCTGTGTGGAGTGAGAGACAGATGCCCAAAAATTAACAATTGTAAACCGCTTTGAGACTCAGATCTGCAGTAAAAAGGCGGTATATAAATAAAAACTTACTTACTTACTTACTTAATTACAATGATGTGTTTTAGATTGTAGAAGTGAGCTTACCGCTCTGGACCATGTCTCAAACTGCTTTATGTGCACAGAACTATGCCCCAGCAGCGCCACCTTCAGCGACAGCCTGGTAATACACTGTTCTCTGTTTCAAACATGAACAAGTTTCAAGTGGATTCAAAACATTCACACGACTGTAAATGTAGTCATGTAACAGACGACATGACTTTATCACACGACCGTCCGGGGGCGGTCACAGGAGCGTCCGGGGCGGTCACAGGAGCGTCCAGGGCAGGGGCGGTCACAGGAGCGTCCAGGGCAGGGGCGGTCACACGAGCGTCCGGGGCGGTCACAGGAGCGTCCGGGGGCGGTCACAGGAGCGTCCAGGGCAGGGGCGGTCACAGGAGCGTCCAGGGCAGGGGCGGTCACAGGAGCGTCCGGGGCGGTCACAGGAGCGTCCAGGGCAGGGGCGGTCACAGGAGCGTCCAGGGCAGGGGCGGTCACAGGAGCGTCCGGGGGCGGTCACAGGAGCGTCCGGGGCGGTCACAGGAGCGTCCAGGGCAGGGGCGGTCACAGGAGCGTCCAGGGCAGGGGCGGTCACAGGAGCGTCCGGGGCGGCAGGAAGAGGAAGAGGTCCCCAGCTCCAGCTCAGAGGGTGGCGAGGGCCCTGCTCCAGCCTCCTCTGCAGCTCCGGAAAGTCTCTGTTGCTGTGTGTTGTGATGTCGCAGCTGCGTGAGGACAGAGCCAGGCCCTCCAGCGCTGGGACCCCCACTCCGCCTCCCTAGGTAAAGCATACACACTGCACTAGATCCACGAGGAGGCACACATATTCTGCAGAGAGAATCAATACACACATCAAATGCACACGCGCATACACACACACACGCACAAACACAAACACACACACTCGACAGAACAGAAAAGACATTGGTTTTGTACCAAAAGCGGCACATGACCAACATCCATAAATATTGATGAATGCTGAGTGTCCTGGATCATCATCACTGTCCTTATGTAGTAAGTAAGTGAGCTTTATTTATACAGCGCCTTTCACAGACCAAGGCCACAAAGCGCTTCGCAGTTAAAACAGACAAAACACAATGTTAGACTCTCCTGCATCTGTGAGAAAAACTCCAAAACTCAGCGGGGAGCATCTTGGGGAAACACATTGAGAGAGATCCACAGTCACTCACCAGGGGAAGGGACAAGGCACCCGAGCCTCAAAGCAGGGGTAGACCCACACGTCCAGGGGCAACCATGTTGGAGAGTCCTGGTTCTAGCTTCCCATAACCGCTCGCTGAAACAGACGATGGGACTAAATGGACAAAGACAAGTAAAGTAGGAGACGTGTTTTAATCTGTTTTCTCCTGTTCTGCTGAAAAGTCCTGAGTTTATTCCTACACGTCCTCATTCTGCCAATGTTGCCAATCCTTAGCCAACAGATT